>CM026287.1:12569476-13014231 GCA_014851415.1 Cnaphalocrocis medinalis | reverse complement strand
AACATAGAACAGGAAATAACATAAGTAACAATCTAACCGTCAAAGACATAAATTATTTTTAAAAAGCCGATGCGACCCCTTTTGAATAAAAACAATGTAAAAATTACTCGTTGCTACTAAGTAACGACTGAGCGTAAAAAATCCTACAATATCATTTTCGGCGGCCAAAAAAACTTTCCCGCTGATTAAAATCAAAACTGAGACTATTCACAGAGATTCTATTTTACAAATTAAAAAAAAAATCTTTTGTTTCGTTTCACGCGATTCGTTTCATTGCACTCGACTCTTTTTAAAACAGTTCTAAATCAAAAGTAACCATAGTCAAATTTCGGCGTCCATTGTTTCACACGGGTGACACAAAATAAGGGTTGAAACTTTTTGCACCAACTTCGAATTTGAATTAAGAACGCTATTGTGCTATATTTTTTTTAATTAGAGTCATTTTTCATGCATCGCTTGCTATCTGATTTAGGGTAACCGAGATAGTGATTGCCCAGTGTACAGTGAATGCCCGAATTAAGGTTAACATACATTTTAACTTATTTTCAAAGGTGTAGTTTTACATTAAATCCGTTAAATAACACTAGGATACTGTTGACTAGAGTTCTAAATAAGACATTTGGCAAAATTTTCAATAAAAATATTGTAATGGCAGTTTTTGGACAGCGGGTGTCCGTCACTTCAAAAAATGCGAATTCCTTACAAAATTTGTTAAGGATACATTTTGTAGTTTTGAAGTTTGTATCACTTTAATTTTCTTTTTTGAGCGTTAAAGCACAACGACGTGTTAGTTAAAGCTTTAATGTTTCATTCGAAGCAGTTATCGCGGCGTAATTTTATTCCATTAAGTATTTTAAGAGGGTGGGCAATCACTGTACCTAAAATATGACAATTCAGTTATTGCCATACCAGAATTCAGTTATTGCCATGGGTATGAGACAGTGATTGCCCGGGTAGGTATTTACTAAATCACGTGAGGGATATAATAATCGAACCGAATATTTTCTTTATATCCTGTTTCTTTCTTTATATCTAGGTCTAGGTACAAGGAGTTTCGAAAAAACTGCTTTTTACAAAAAGTTGACCTAAAAATAGGGGAAAATTTGATCTGCTACCGAAAATCTTGGAGGAAAGGTGGTAAGAAGAACAACCAAATATATACCGTAATTATATTATGTATTTTACCGTGGGAGAGCACGTTTCAGTATGAATAAGCCGGCTTAAACGGAGTGATTCTATAATCACAGAAAACCAAAATCAAGCGGCGCTAACGCGTGAGTGTACCGGAGGCTCTATGAAGGGGGAAAAGGAGTTAAAATGTTGGCAGCGCATTTGTGATTCCCCTTGTTGTTGCGAGTGTCTATGAGCGGTGGCAATCGTTTACCATCAGGTGATCCGTATGCTTGTGAGCCACCTATCACATATTAAAATTTAATTACCAAATAATGCAGTTAGTAATAATTAGAAAAAACTTTCAAATTTCAACTGTGGGAGAGCCACTCTTCAGCATGAATGGGCCGATTTGACCGGAGTGATACCACTGCCTCACAGAAAACCAGCGTGAAGCAGCCCCTGCGCCGAGTGAGTGAGGGAAACGGAGGCCCACACCCGGTGGGGAAGGGGATAAAAGGTTGGCAGCACTTGTGACTTCAGTGGTATTGCAGGTGACCATGGGCGGCAGCATTGCTTATTATATATAATGTGCAGTCAAAACACGCATCACTTGATGGTAAGCGAATGCCAACGCACATACTCAACACCAGTGGAGTCACAAGTATGCTGCCAATGTTTTTAACCCCTCCCCCCTCCCCTCCCCCATTGGGCCTCCGACAACCTCAAAACTGTATCTACTTACCTTTTGTAAAATTGGTACATTCCATTTATTCGCTGAGATAACGAGAAACGAGATAGAACAATTTGACGATTTTACTAGATTTTGAAACTAAACGGGTTTTCTTAGTCAATGGTATCTTATTTGGATGATGTTACTGATTTCAATAGCTTAGAAATATATCTTAAACGCACAAAAACTTACGAAAGATCAAAAATTTTAAGTATTTAATAGTATTTTTATGGAATTACAACGTGCGGTATAGTTGGCAATCACTGTCTCATTTGGTTGGCAATGACTGTGTCAAGTGGGCAATCACTGTGTTTTTAGGAGATATTTTTGTTATACGTGATAATTATAAAATATTCTTTAGATGTTTGAATTATTGCTAACTTATCTCAATGCTAAACTATTAACGTTGTCAAATAATAACACTCTGATTTCTTATTGTTAAAGAAAAGGATTATATTGAAATAAAACTAGTGTCAATTTCTTAAGTGGGCAATCACTATCTCGATCACCCTACCTGCCAGTGCAGTAGCGGTTTTTGTTTATTTTTTGCTTTTTCTTTTTTTAAAGTTGCGTGAGCATCACGAGCTGAGGCAATAATTTATGCATGCGTCCAGTAATATTAAAAAAAGCGGCCAAGTGCGAGTCGAACGCGTCCATGAAGAGTTCTATAGCAGGAAGTAAATCCTAACTAATATTATAAATGCGAAAGTAACTCTGTCTGTCTGTCTGTCTGTCTGTCTGTCTGTCTGTCTGTTACTCTTTCACGCCAAAACTACTGAACGGATTTAAATGAAATTTGGTATACAGATGATCTAGACCCTGAGAAAGAACATAGGCTACTTTTTATTGCGGAAAAGGGGGTTGTAAGGGGTTAAAAGGGGGGTAAAAACTTTTCCACGCGGACGAAGTCGCGGGCGGCCGCTAGTCCTAACTAATATTATAAATGCGAAAGTAACTCTGTCTGTCTGTCTGTCTGTCTGTCTGTCTGTCTGTCTGTCTGTCTGTCTGTCTGTCTGTCTGTTACTCTTTCACGCCAAAACTACTGAACGGATTTAAATGAAATTTGGTATACAGATGATCTAGACCCTGAGAAAGAACATAGGCTACTTTTTATTGCGGAAAAGGGGGTTGTAAGGGGTTAAAAGGGGGGTAAAAACTTTCCACGCGGACGAAGTCGCGGGCGGCCGCTAGTATTATTTATATATTTGACTATTCAGTTTATAAAATCCGTTATTACTGTAAGCTTCATACAAAAAAAATCTGTAATTTACTTTTAAGAGCTTATGGATTTGGATAAATCAAAATGAAGAAAGAAATAATAATATTAGAAACCTTATTAAGATCTTAAAGATTAATCATAGATAAAACGCCACTATCCTTTCCGATCTGAAGCTCAAATCCGGGTTTGTCCTTTTTAAAGGACTTAATGTTGTCCATGAATAAATTATTTTCATAAACACGTATTGTTTGGCTGAAGGAAGTTTCAGTTCTAAGTATGGGGAACTTCAAAACATTTTTTTTCTAATTCTGTATGAAAATCATAATGCGGTTCTACCTACTTACTTATTAAGTTTCAATAACGTAACTCTTATGGTTTAAAAAAATGGCTGTGAGATTCGTACGGACAGACAGACAGAAATGTATAAGGGTTCAAGTTTTTGATATTTGCCTATTGAACCCTAAAAAAGTAGCCAGTTGCGAATTACGTGGGTATCTCCATAATTGTTATAATTGTGTTGCTCGAAATAATTTGTCGGTTTTCTTTTACCTACCTCACCGAATAGGTATTTTTTGTAGTTTTTTTTCGTTTAATTTTTACTATTTTATGAAGTTTTTGTTATAAATATAATAGGTGTTACAAAGCGTGATATTAAAATAGATAATATAAACATTTTAAGTTTCTTATTTACCTTTATGCTATGAAAACATAAAGGAATGCATTAACAATTTTTAAGATGCGTAACAATATTTTTTAGACGCGCCAAGCAACAATAATTATTGTGATTTGTAGGAAGAAATTATTACATAAGTGTGCCACAAAAAAAATTTTATGCTTTCTTTTATGTTTTCATAGCTGGATTTTTTAAAATATACCCCATACTCCTCACAATTAATATAAATGGAATAGACTAGAATAGAAAGTGTTTATTTAGCACACAATAATCAGTATAAAAAATGCTTACAGCTAAACTTAACAAAACCATAATTTAAAATTATTAAATCAATTGGCGGCGCTAGTCTCGTCGCGGTATCTCCTTAAAAAACTGCTTAACAACTCAGTTTTGCGCAATTTGTCACAGGCGCCACTGTTCTCACGTATTTTATTGTTTTATTGTATTCGTTATCTTTCCATCTCAGCCCATTATCTCAGCACAATGAGCCCACTTCAATACCAATACTAATGAAAGGATTCAATACTGCAGTTTAAAATAATTAAATTCTTAAGTTAGCGGCGTAAAGACTAAAATCCAGTTAAAAATAGGAACCAATTAACAGTTTTTTAGAAAACTAGTTTTTTTTTTAAAATACGCTTTATTTATTTATTTATTTATTTATTGAGTACAGCCACATGACACATATTAATACAAACACGGTTCTTAATAATTAAACTTATCAGTTCTGATATGCACCACAATAACGGCGTACATAACACTTACAATAATACGTGCTAATATTTAATATTATACATACATAACAAACAACTTTATGTAGAAATAAGAGCTGCGAAAGTCTATCAGGCTAGATGCCTGATAGATATTCTGCAACCAGCAATTTAAATTTGGAAAAACTATTGCCAAAAATGTCCAAGTCAGGCCTTGAAGCGCTGATGCTATTGTACCTCGAGCAAATTCGCGCCAATGGAGACTGACTACCCAGATTGGTTCTGGCAAAGGGTATAGCGAATAACTTGGCAACTCGCTGTCTGGGATACCTATGAGGGACTGCAAGAGACAATCGCATTATTAAATCGGTGCAATGGAGATGACCATTTAAGGTTTTATACAGGAAACACATGTCCATTAGCAGACGTCTATTGCGGAGACTGACCATATTGAATTCTTTTAGGCGTTCACAATATGGTTGGCGGTGAGAAAATCCACTACGTGAGAAGGCCAAGTGTCGAGTAAAGGCTCGCTGTATGCTTTCTATTCTCTGCGAGTGAGTGCTATAAAAAGGACTCCAGACACATGATGCAAAGTCGAGATGGCTGCGTACTAACGCATTGTATAAGAGGATCTTAGTGTTCACATTCTTAAAGGATTTGGTGTTGCGTTTAATGAAACCCAACATGCTCGCGGATTTGGTGACTATTGTATCAGTATGAACGTCGAACCTTAATTGGCTATCAATATGAACACCAAGGTCACGAACCACTTTCACCTCTGCTATTCTAGCGCCGCCAATCTCGTACCTAGTAACAAGCGGTTTTTTTTTTCTGGAGTATTTTATATGGTAGCATTTGCCAGCATTGAGAGCCATACAGTTATTGTCGCACCATATAATAATTCTATTAAGGTCGTCCTGAACAAGCTTCCCCTCATTAAGAGAACCTACCGGTCTATAGATTTTGAGGTCGTCAGCGAACAACGACATTTTGCAGTTTCTGATGCTGGAAGTGATGTCGTTAATGAAAACGAGAAAAAGCAGAGGACCTAAATGGGAACCTTGAGGCACGCCCGACTCGGCATAAAACCAGTCCGACTGATAACCACTGAGAACAACTGCCTGTTTTCTACCTCGCAAGTACGAATCAAACCAGCTCAGCAAGGACCCGCACACTCCGAGGGCACTAAGCTTATCGACAAGAATAGTGTGGTTCACCCTGTCGAAGGCGCTACTAAAGTCGGTGTACACAGCATCGACCTCCTGACCCCCATCAACCATCCCGCAAAGATCCGAGACGAAAGGTACCAGGTTAGTAACGACTGATCGTCCGCCTCTAAAACCATGTTGGAAGTCAGAGATGAAATTCTTACTCAATTTGGAGATAATCGGACATATTAAGGTTTCAAAAAGCTTGGCAAAACATGAAAGCATAGAAATTGGCCGATAGTTCTTGACAGAATTGCTGTCGCCTTTTTTGAAGACTGGAACATTACGCTTTGATAAATGCAACCAAAAAATAAATTCTAAACCTAATTATTTCATTACCAGACTTTTTTATAACTAGTCCAAAATGCACGTTTCGAATTTACCTCGGGTTTGCTATCACCAGTGGTAATTAAATAAATAAATAATAAATAAAATAAAACTTTATTGAAAAATCGTCACAACAATCAAATAAAATAAATAAATAAATTCACACAACCTCATACATTGACCTGACTCCATAGGACTTTAACATTACCTACCTACATTAGGCAAGCCTAATCCCATCATAATAATGATGACTTGATTTCTATGACGGAGGCTTGTTTTCTACAGGGCACTCCAAAATCTAGGTACCTATATGATATTTTTTGTCAAATTTAATAATTACAAATACCAAATTGACACAAAGCCGTTGAATTATAGGGAAATGTAAAAATCTTTGCGCGACGATTACTTACTTATCATCAGGTGATCCGTTTGGTCGTTTGTCTCCTCTGCCATAGTAAAAAAGAAATTATAACTTCCTGTGCAGACGTCAATTAGGTAAAATTTAAATTCTGCCATCAAGCGAATCTTTTCTGACCATAGTACGAATTCTTAAAGTGTAACATACTTGTTAAAAAGTGTTTCCTAAATTGTAGTAACATACGCCATTAAATTGAAGAGGCAAAAAAGAAACTCCAAAAGGAATCTTTGATGTTTCGAAATGGGCGCCAAATTCGGCACGCACACATGCAAATGTCTCCCCTCGATGCATTGTGTCAACAGTTAATCGCGCGTCGGTAAAACAGTGCTTCTTTTAGTTTTACTACTCACCGCTAGATGGCTTTTCAACCAACTAGCGCTTTAAACTTGTTGAACTTGAATTTTATTTTCTACATTTTTGTGATGGTAGAATAGGATTTACCCACATTGTATATTTAAAAAATATTTAAATTTAATTTCTACCAATTCCTCTAAATTGTTTAAACTAAAACGATAAACATTTAAATTTTTGCCGTGCTTTGTAGACTAAACCGCTCACCAACAGATGGCGCTAGCAGTATCATTCCGCCGTTGTACACACATTTAATGTAACATTTAATACAAACGCTCCAATACGTGACTGCGAAGCAAACTGTCTGATTTTCCATCCAAATTGCTCGCTCACATCTCACTCTACGCATTTGTATTCATTTCTCAGCCTCTCTCGAAGATACATGTACTTTTACCGAGCCAATAAGAAGTTGGCAATTCGTAACATGAAAGTGGAATTGGGAACTTATTAGAATTTACTGTATTGGAATAAAGGTACTAAGTTCTGATTACGTTAGAGGGAATCCTATTGAGTTTTATTAAAATTCTAGGTACCTGCTATGTTATTCAGATAAATTCAGATAACTATTTTGGTCAGGTTAATTTGATAGATACTCATTTAGGTACTATAAAGTGACGTTTTGAGAATGGGAAAGGGCATTTAAAGATCAAAAAGTTCTTGAATGAAGATCGCGACTCGGAAAGCGTAGCTGGGTCATTCTCATAAAGTTTTTATTACCTTGGCAGTTTTGAAACCCTTATAGATAATACTTATCGACCTTCAAAATAATAAAAAGAAAAGTATCAGCCTTTATACTGTCCCGCTGCAGGGCAAAGGCCTCCACCATAGAAATCAAGTCATCGCTACTATGATGGGATTAGGCTTAATCACCACGCTTGCCTAATGCGGATTGGTGATCACAAACCGAGCTATGTTCGAAAAATTCGAAACATACTTTTGCTCGACCCGGGGAATCGAACCCGGGTCCCCGAGATCACGGCCCGGTACATAAACCACTAGACCAACGGGGCGCTAAAAACTCAAAGTCGCTCAAAATTAAACCCACCTAGATTTATCTTGCCCATTCAATTTATTAAACTGATGTTGAGATATTGTTGGGTCTGGGTGTTTGTGGGAGTATGTTGTTTCTGGTTTCCATTGTACAAGGAAAAACCTTAGTTTGTCTCAATCTATTAGGTATTCCTATTTATTTTTTTCGATTTATTTTTGTGTACCTACCAAGGTAATAGGTATAAAATAATATCCTAAATTATTATATTATTTAATTTATTGGGACAACCAACAAGGCACACTCTACAAAAGTCTTAATAAAATTTGACACTTCCCACGTTTTATAAAAGTGTAAGCTGATTTAATTTGGTTTTTTAAACGTCAAACAGTAACTTAACTACATAAAAAAAAGAAAGATAATTATTAAGTAATATTACATTTTATAGCATCAGATCTCATGTTTCGCAACAGGCTGCATGCAAGCTAAGAATGGATATTAATAACATTTATAATTTAATACCATTATCATTATAACTAATGCCATACTACTAAAATTTCGTCTCTTATATTTTCTTATAGAAACATGATCATATTTAAGTACCTGTACTTAATTCTGGGTACCTACCTACATCATACATATCGTTAGCTATTGGTTATTAAAAGAATGACATTGCATAAAATTATTATTTTTCATTTAAAAAATATTTTTTATACAAAACTACAGGTCACATTTTCCAACCCGAATTAGGCCTAAAGCTTATAAAATGACAACCCTAGTCAACATGCACCTTTAGCGCTCACGTTATAAAAAATTCAAACCCTTCTGTTAGCGTGTTTTTTGTCTCATCCCCCGTCCCTTTCCGCCTGGACGTGACCCCACCCCCTTTTTTAACAATGCACATTTTTTTCAACAATGCTGCAGGGTGGGGAGTTTTTGTGCGGCGTCGATCGGTGAGTTAGTGTATGCGCAAGAGTTGAGAATTCTTCATTGGAGCATCTAAGATTATTTTCAATCCGGTCAAAAGTTTGAGTTTGTTATTGTGAAGTAAGTGACCTTTAACTTTGGAGCTTAGCAAAACTTTTAATTATAGAGCACTTAAGTAAACTTTTTCTTAAAATACATTGTTTAAAAATATTATCGGACAAGATAGTGATAGATGAAATTTAACTAATTTTATGTGTTTAGCGCAGTGATTTGAGCGCCGGAGACGAAAGGGTCGCGGCGTCGATTCCCGCACCAACACAAATGTTTGTTGATGAAACAGATGTTTGGGTTGAGTCTGGCTGTTTGTATCTTTGATGTTCCAGAATTCTATAGCACAAGGGGAAACCTTACTTTTGGATCAGGAAAATGTGATACTGTCTTAATTTATTTATTTAAAGTTGTAAACCTACCGAAAGTTTGTCCACAACGCGTTTATAAAAAATGTAGCAGACATTCTATGAAATTTACTTATTTAGGTATGAAAATATGGGTTAAACTATCGTTAGCTTGCAAATCAAACACTTGCAAAGTATTATCAATACCTACTTTGTTATAGTTGTAGCCGATTCAACCGCATCACTACTAGTGATGCGCCATTGGTGCGTTGCGTTGCATTGCGTAACAATATTGCGAGGAAAAACGCACTAATAGGGCATCTCGCTTTAATTGAAAAGAGCACACTATTGATGCTGCGATAACAAAACACACTTAAGCCTCACTCTTAGTGTGTTTCGATGCGTTGTGTCGCGTTGGAGCGTAAATATTTTATATGCAACGACGCGACGCAATGCGACGCAACGCAGCGCAACGCATTGGGCCTCAACGCAAATTTTAAGCTGCATTATTGCGATGCTGCGTGGCATTCCTTATATTTTTAATGCGACGACTCGACGCAATGCAGCGCAACGCATAGGGTCTCATTGTAACTTTGAGGCTCCGTTATTGCGATATTGCGTCGTATTCCTTATATTTTTATATGCAACCACGCGACGCAACGAAGCGCAACCCATTAAAAGGGCCTCAACGTAGGTTTGAACCTCCGTTATTGGTATGCTGCGTTGTTACCATATATTTTTATATGCAACTACGCGACGCAACGAAGCGCAACCCACTAAAAGGGCCTCACCGTTAGTTTGAGGCTCCCGGTATTCTGCGTTGTTTTCCATATTTATATATGCGATGACTCGGCGCAATGCAACGCAACGCTTAGAGTCTCATCGCAAATTTGAAGCTGCGTTATTGCGATACTGCGTCGCATTATCTATGTTTTTATATGCGACGACACGACGCAACGCGATGCGACGCAGCGTAACGTATCGGATCTCATTGTAACTTTGAGGCTCCGTTATTGCGATATTGCGTCGTATTCCTTATATTTTTATACGCAACCACGCGATGCAACGAAGCGCAACGCACTAAAAGGGCCTAACCGTAAGTTTGAGGCTCCGCTATTGGTATGTTGCGTTGTTTTCCATATATTTTTATATGCGACGACGCGCCGCAACGCATTAATGGGGCGTCTCTCTCTTGCGGACACAAAGCCCCATCGGTCTTTGTCCTTAGCCACCAGCGTGACAGCTGATGTTATCAGTACCGTCAGGAGATAAAGATAAACCGCATTTATTTGCTTAAAACACGACACCCAAATTACCACATTGTGAAAAAAACAAACATTTTAATGTACCGATTTATTGTCCAAAAAATATGATTTTGATGAAAAAGTTACGAAAAGAAAAAACAAAAATAATTAGATTCTGGCAGTAATTTTGATTTTGAATTGCGATATTTTTCTAGATTTTATTTTCTTCTATTTCACTGGACTATTGAAAATGGGTAAAATCGTTTTAGTGATCAAAAGAATTTAACAATTGATAAAATTAAATATCGTTTTCTTAATGTCCTATTTAATATTTTTTATTTTTGTTGCAATTTATTCTTATGTAGGTAAATAATGCATTTAAAAAAATCTAGCTATATTTTCCAAATAAAGTTCGAGTTTGCCTGGTATTCTGCTGTGGGATCAATTTGCTGATAACTACTTACTTATATGACTCTTCGAATATTTTAATTCAATTTCTATGCTATCGGTACCCAGGTGAGGTTTACTAGGAACCAGACAATATGGCTAATTGAATACCTAATGGCAAGCTGTGAGATTACTGCTAATGCATATGTGTATAAACATACATTTATGTACATGCCTATCCAATGAACATAATATAGGTACCTAGTATGTAATTATTTCGGCTACGGGCGGCCGAACTCAACGATTAGCCACATATAAAATTTTATTTTATCACAAAATACACAGTTTTTATTAATTTTAATGATTGGCGATCCAGTACAGTGCGTCTCTCGCAGAATTTTCTTCCGCGATTCTCAGTTTTGTGGAACGATTTGGCTGTAGCTTATAAGTGTTAAGTTGTTGTACACGTCATATCACCACATCACCACTATTTAGGAAAAATAGAATAGAAAAATAGAAAAAATATTTATTCAAGTTAGGTCCATACAGAACACTTATGAATGTCAAAACATAAAATAATCTATCACTGGTTCGGAACGTCGATTTCTACTGAGAAGACCCCAGCAAGAAACTTAGTATGTAGTTACTCTTTTCAAATAGTAATAAGTTACAGACTTTCATTTGAGCAAAATAATTTACAATAATCCAAGTAAATAGACTATTAAGTATGACAATTACTTTTATCTAAATCAAATTTTCTTATGCCTTCTGATTAATAATTGTTATAATGAAATGTGTAAATAACTTACAGTATTAAATCTGTCCTCCTACAAACCGTGACAATTGTTTAATTCTCTTTAATTTTCCTTCTTCTCTTCTCTTGTTTATGTAATACTCTAACTTACCTATTTTGTCTGTGATTACACTGAAAAAATATTTTTCTATTCTATTCTATTCTTAATTCTGACTCGTTTTAACGCTGACTTTAGCTCTAACTGCATTATCGTCGTCTTTGACTTGCATTCTTGCTTTTACAACCGCTGTTTGCTAATTCAGTTAATTACTTACTTTGTTCGTTCTTTGTTGATTTAACTTAATTGTTAAAGGGTTGAGTATTTTTTTAGTCGTTGTTAAGCTTTCGTGCTTAGCTGAAGTGGTTGGGAGTTGTTTACTTAGACGGGGCTATGAAACAGCCAGGAGTGATTAAAGGCTTTTTTTATTTATGACTAGTGGCCGCCCGCAACTTCGTTTGCGTGAACTTTATGACTCTTGACTTAAAGATGATTACTTAAATAGAATTTAACAAAAATATTACTTATTATAAATAAATGTTCGTTTATAGGTTAATAGATTTTTAATTGATATTTTATACGAACTGCTAAGGAATGGAACAACTTGCCGGCTTGTGTATTTCCAGAGAGCTACAATTTGGGTGTCTTTAAGTCGAGAGTGAATAGGCTTCTTCTGGGAAAGCACGCTACATCGTAGACCTCATTGTCACTCTCCATCAGGTGAGATGAGGTCAAGTGCAAACCCATTTAATATTTAAAATATCAACTTCTAATGAAAGTAACCCCCAAATTATTTTTTATTCCATTAGGGGATGTAAGTATTATATTAAAGTTTGAATCTTATATTTTATCCATCAATTCTGTCAAAAAAAAGAATGTGTATGCAAAAGTTGGAGTAAATTGGGCCAAAGAATCAAGTAGTCCCATGAACAACAAAACTTTGAACCCCCTTTTCGCTCCATTAGGGGTTTAAGTTCGGAATATCCTTCCTTATAGGATCTCATCCAAAAATGCTCATCACATTTGACAATTTTCCATTCCATTTCATTCCATATTTGTTATAGTGTAGCTGGGCTCTTAGAGGTCCAAACCAAATGTTCCATGATCTTCGATTTTTTTTCATGGCATCATAAACCGCTCATCAATCTGAACAACTTTTGTTAAGGTGCCATTGAGCTACCTCTTATAGTTTAGCTGGGCTGTTGTGGTTCTACATCAAGGAGCCTGGTCTTCAAAATGTAATATATACTATAAGTTGCCCTGATATTACAGCTATACATTAAAAAAAGTTTCATTCGAATTGGTTCAGTAGTTTCCGAGATTAGCGCGAACAAACAGACAAACAGACAAACAGATAAACAGACAAACAGACAAACAGACAAACAGACAAACAGACAGACAAAAATTTTAAAAATCATTGATTCATGTTCTGTTACTGTTTTTTAGTCGTCTTATGTTATTTTGAGATAAATATCTTCAATGTACAGACACAGCTTTTTTACATTTTTATTATATGTATAGATAGGTGGCAGTCGAGTAGACGGATCACCTAATGGTATGCTCTGGTACCCTCACTCACTCGACGAAACAATGATCTCTCTCACGGTTATAGTGTCCATCACATTTTTTATAAGTTATTTTGAAAAAATACCTATATATTCTTTATCAAAAACTTCTATATTGCCACGTCAAAGATGACGACGCGTGACGTCTTTTAAAAAGTCAAAAGCTATACAGGATATCATCATTTTAGCCAATAGACGTCCACTGCTGGACATAGGCCTCCCCCAAAGTTCTCCACACAGATCGGTCCTGTGCCACCCGTATCCAATGGGCTCCTGCGATCTTCACTAGATCGTCGGTTGTTGTTCAAAATGGTCGGTAGATCTCGTGGTTAAACGGATGTAAATGTTCACAGATACATCCTGTCATAACGGAACAATTCCTAATAAAAAAAACAAAGAGTGGGGTAGCTAGATCAGTGGATAAGACAGCCTTTCCTTAAGTCTGTCGTGGTTCGAATCTGAGCGCTCACCAATTTTTTAAAAATCTATGTTGTATCTCGGAAACTCAATAATCAAGTACCTACATGGTAGCAATCCCGTAAATAACTATTATAATAGTAAATTATCTCCTTGCTCATTACACATTACAAGGCATTACATTGAAACCAGTTCCTCCTACAGTAAACTATCATCAAAATCAACCCAACTACGATGACAAATGTGCAGCAAAAACCATAAAAGGCTATCTGACAAATCTGGTCATTTACTTAGAAAATAATTTTGTCTGCGTGTAGGTGTGTAACGAAGTGAATGTAGCAAGATAAACGAAAAAAACAGTTCACTCAACTAAAAAGAGTGATTCACTCACCTAGTTCAGCAATTCATCTATACTCGCCAGCAACCAAATCGAACCAGGACCTCATTAAAAAAAATGAGCAACATTCCATGGCTTTCGGAAATTCATATTTAAAAATTCTAAAAATTAGCTTTGTATTTCGCTGGAAAACAAGTTAGTCAATCCTAATTTCCAGGAAATCGGCATGTGTCTGAGGTTAAGTAAAATGACTAATTGCATACGTAAATATCAAATACTTCTGATAGCGATATTAAAATTAGTGATTCAGATTAGTGTTGGCTATCGATGGTCTGCTATTGATAAACTATGTATGTATCAATACTATCAATACGGAAATTCAAGCGATTAAATATTCAGTATTCTGGAAAAAAGATTGGTCGAATTGAGTCTGAACTGCGATTCCACCAAAGATGTGCTAAGATGCGAGAGAGATGTTTGATAAGAGCCAATAGTACCACTTCTCTGAGCGAAGCTAAGTAAACTATGCGCTACTATTGGTTCTAGAAATCTAGACTAACACATCCCTCGCAACACATCTCTGCTCCAAACGCATAAGTAGAAAATGTGAGTGACAAGAACTTGTCGAGTGAACTGAACAATTGAACTCACTCAGAGAGTCTGCAGATGCAGCGATAGCGTAACTCAGGCTTGTTGACTATCAGATATCTTACTAATTGGTTAAGATGAACGGTTGACGGGCCTGTGGTGGCATGGCCGAGAGGTGCGGCCCACTTAGCCTCAAGCAAAACGTCAAACGTAAAATCATCGCAAAATGACCTTTGTCGACAGCAGACGCGCCGTATATGTTTGGTATATGTCACTTGATTAGTAAAATAGGATAAATACCACCGCAAATAGATATAAATAAATCTAGGTAATCTAAACCTAATTACAAAGAAGCAACTTCTTAAGACAATGATAAAACGTACAGGTTAACCGAAATACGAAACACATGAGCGATGCAATCAACACCCAGCACCATCTATTGTGTATAGTTTGGAACTACTACATAGTGGAACCGTAATGGTAGAAATACGTACATAGATTTGAAAACAATTTCGCATGCTCGGAATCGAACCACGACCCCACCATTTGGAAGCCGCGTTAATCAACTTCCCGCAGCGAAATTCCCAAACCGGTACGACATCCAAATCTTCAAGAAACGAGCCGAAACCTTCCTAAAAGGCCGGCAACGCATCCGCATTCCTTCTGGTGTAGCTGATGTCCATGGGCGGCAGTGTTCACTTACCATTAGGTGACACGCTTGCTTGCCTTCCTATACTATAAAACAAAATCAAAGTTCAGTCTGCAACCCAGCGCTATAGCAGCTGCTCGCGGCGGCTGCAGCATCAACCCTGAGACTGAACCTTATTGGCTGAAACTTCTGTGTTTCTTTCTTATGACGACCTCGATAGCGCAGTGCCTAAGTTCGCCCGAAGCGTGAAAGGTTCCGGGTTCGATTCCCAATAAAAACCAATTTAGGAAGCTACATTTTCTAAATTTACTTTGGTCTGAATGTTCTACTTTGGGTGTAATTAACTATGGGTTGACGCCCCCAGTTAATTATCATCACCTGGTTCTTATAGTACAGGGGTTGCCCTAGTTTGAGACCAGGTTGATTGGTCTGATTGCTTGGCGCATTTTACGAGTATTTCTTTTGCCTTTTTGTCTATGTGCAAGTGTTGTGGTTACTCTTAAGGCCTCGCTCACCACCTTTTAGTAAATTTACTTGTCAATTAAAGTGGGTTCGGAGAAAATTGGCCCCTGGTGGTATTGAAAAAATATTTAAATTAAACTATGTACGCCGCGGACCAGGGGTAAATTTTTTCCGAACCCACTTTAATTGAATAGTAAATTACTTGAGATGACTATGAGATGGTGAACGAGGCCTTTATCCACTCAGCTACCATACCTCTTAAATCATTAAGGGTGTTAATGGAATGCAGTAAATTATCAATACAACACCTCAGTCCCTTACAAGCCAATTGTACACTCAACCGAATAAAATTCAAAAGCGTAGGCTGTGGCTAGATGTCGAGGGAGATAGCATAATTCAGCGAGGTTTACTGCTCTGTGCGGTGTTGTAATTGGTTGCGATGGACGGCGTAGACTCGGCGCGTGCGCAAGACGTTGTGACATGCTTTGAAAGATTTTTAGTCTTTCAAACTTCGTCTAGTTTTTTTTTCTGATAGGTGACGAGCATACGGATTGCTTGATGGTAAGCGATTTTTGGCAACAATAGCTCGCCATGTGCACACGCACAGATGACACCAATGTGGAGTTAGGATGCGTTGCCGATCTTTTAACTCCCCTACCGATTGGGTCTATGGCACCTTTAATTTTTTGACAAAACACAGCTTAGGCGCTGGTTAAAACTCGTTTTCTATGTTTTTTTTTTATGTGATAGGTAGCAGACGAGCAGGCAGATCACCTTGGTAAGCAATTGCCGCCGCTCATGGACACTTGCAACACCAGTGGAGTTACAAGTGCCCTGCCAACCTTTTATCCCCTTCCCCTTCGGGTGGGCTTCCGGTACCCTCACTTACTCGGCGAAACACAGCACAGGGGCTGCTTCACGCCGGTTTTCTGTGAGGCAGTGGTATTACTCCGGTCGAGCCGGCCTATTTATGCCGAAGCGTGGCTCTCCCACAGTTGATGATGATGGAATTTTCGTTATACCTACATATTTTCTGTAATATACTTATGTAGAATATGTCGTATGAATTTGTAGGTTACTTATGATGGAATTTTCGTTATACCTACATATTTTCTGTAATATACTTATGTAGAATATGTCGTATGAATTTGTAGGTTACTTAAATATGTTATTCTAATATGTAAGTTTTATTATTGTATAGTGTTTTCGGGAAAGAGCAACAAACTCATACATTACGCACTTACCTCCATACATTGACGACTTCGTGGGCGCAGTAGCTAAGGTGTTCGCCTGAAGTGCGAAAGGTCCCGGGTTCGATTCCCGGTAAAGTCAATTTAGTAAACAACAGTTTCTAAGTTTTCTTGGGTTTGAGTGTTCTGGGTTGACGCCCCCAGTTAATTATCGTCACCTGGTACTCATTGAACAGGGGTTGCCTTAGTTTGAGATTTAGATTGGCGTGACTGTCTGGCGCATTTACATCCTCACAAACCATCGTGTTAGTAAATTACTAAGATTATACTTAATTTGTGTGGGTGTTCAATAAATCGTTACACACCGGGAACGTATTTTAAGAACTGCACGTGGTGCCCTAAAAGCTTAGACGCAGCCGTTTGTTCAAAGTACCTACGACAATATAACTTCCTTAGAGAAAATTCTGGACCCCACGTTGGGCGCCAAATTTTTAAAAAGTGTTACCTTTACTATGTTGTCATAGTAGGAATACTTACTTCATATTTGGCATTATCTATTGAATTGTTGTTAAAATCATTAAAAAATTATAAAGCTGAAGAATAAACAATCTAACTTTCTCAGAGGAAACTCTGGACCCCACGTTGGGCGCCAAAATATAAAAAGTAGTTGTTTATCTTTACAATGCCGTTATAGTAGGCACGCTTCATATTGGTCTTGCTATCTATTGAATTGTTAACATTGATTAATTAAGCTGAAGAACACGTTAATGTAGCATCGGCCGGGATTCGAACTCAGTCTATGGGCTTGTCTTTTGCTTGCATTCTTCCTTTGTTCCAATACAAAAAAGAGTTTACATCCAGTTCCAAGCCGGCCCATTAATGCTAAAACGTGGCTCTCCTACGGTGTAATGTTCCATGCTCTGTAAAAAAACAAGTAATGCTTTGAAACCAGCAACCGCTATTCTTTACTATAGATGGAACAGGCTACTTATAAGCAAGTCATACATTCATCTCTTATCAACATTGCCCAATATTTGACAGAGTTCAACGACCCTACACATGCAAAACGTGACGACATCGCGTCGACTCACCCCATCCCAAGTCAACGCGAACTAAACGCAACGTGACATCAAAATCATAAGAAGTCATTAGCTATTCGGGCGCGCAGTCCGTAATTTCGTTCCGAAGACCGAAACATCACCATATACCACGTTTACCGATAAATTTCCCTGCCAACCCCACTGAAAAGTCAACTCTAACCCGCAAAACTCAAAGTTGAAAATTGCTTATTTGAACAAATTGACAATCGTTCACATATCAAAATACAACGCACGCAAATTTGAACCTTACTACTAACAAATTAAAGGTGAAAATCGAATAGCAAGATAGTACAGTCAACAAAAACACACGAGAAAAAACCGGGCATCTTTTTGCGTACCCTCGTTCCCTAAGCCGGGGTGTGTGGGACTGTGGGGGAAGAAAAATCCGCCCAAGGGTGGGGGGCCAGTAGTTTTTCCCCGGATCACGCTTGCGACACGAGCCGTATTGATTTTCTTGCACACGGCCGCAGGTGAGGCGCGACGCATGTGGTAACTTTAAGATTGTGACGTCACAACCTTGTAAGGAAAAGTTTAACTGAGATTTTATTTGTAATGCTGTTTCTAGCTCTTGCTGATTCTTCTCGGTAGAAATCGACTTTCCGAATCAGCGGTAGCTTACAGAATATTTGACATTCATAAATGTTCTATAAGGACTTAAATTGAATAAAGAATATTTCTATTTCTATTTCGATGTTTGCCTCGTGTTTTTAAGTTTGGATGGTTGGTATATTATTGCTTATTGCTTTAAGCGAGGATGTTTCTTTTTAAAAGGTCAGCAGCGCCATTCTGATTTCTCTGGTGTTACGGGTGTCCATGGGCGGCGGTAATTGCTTACACTCACAGAAAACCGGCGTGAAGCAGCCCCTGTGCTGAGTTTCGGCGAGTGAGTGAGGGTACCGGACGCCCACCCGGGGGGAAGGGGAGCGCACTTGTAACTCCACTGGTGTTGCAAGTGTCCATGAGCGGCGGCAATTGCTTACCATCAGGTGATCCGCCTGCTCGCCTGCTACCTTTCACATAAAAAAAAGTACACATAGCAAATTGTAAATATGAAAAGTCCCAAATGTCGTTTCCAACAATATTTTTTAATTCCCATTTTTTGTCCAGGAAGCCAGTTCAAACTGGTTAAAGTTCTCACAGCTATATGCAAATGAGGAAAGGTGTCGGAGATTACATCGCGCATCGTCTTATTATGATTCCGCGATTTGTCACAGCGTTGTTTGCGCGCGATTCGCCGCGGCCCGGTGTGTCAGGGCCCTTATGAGCTTGTTTGTTTTCGACTTTGGATTTATTATGCTAATGTCGTTGAAGTTACGTTAAAATAAATCTGTGAGGCTGTGGTATCACTCCGGTTGAGCCGGCCTATCCATACTTACCGAAGCGTGGCTGTACCAGAGTAAAAAAAAATGAAAAAATAAAAATCAATTTATTGCTTAAAATAAAATAAGTCAGTTTAAATGTTAGAGTGGTCATTTTCTCAAGTCTGAATTTGAAGTTCAGTTAACCGTGGGAAAGCCACGCTTCGGCATGAATGGGACGGCTCGACCGGCGTTATACTACGGCCTCACAGAAGGAAGGCGTGAAGTAGCGCAAGCGCTGTGTTTCGTCGAGTGAAGGTACCGGAGGTCTTATTAGGGGAAGGGGGGTTAAAGGTTGGCAGCGGTTGCTATTCTACTGGTCTTGTAGTTGTCTATGGGCGTCGGCAATTCGCTTTAAATCTGGTGATCCGGTTGCTCGTCTGCCACCTATCACATAAAAAAATAGACCCAAAATGAATTTGATTTGAAACGAGAAAACACATTATAATGTGAGTAAAATAATACACCTCATTCAAAGAAATTAAATTAATTCAGTGACATTCAACTACCATACGTTAAAAAGCATAGACTTACCGTTCGTATAATTTACTAAATGTTATTAGTAATCTTGCATTCCCAATCTCTAACCAATTCTAAACTCTAACCCTAAGCAATACGGCACATTATTCTATTGTTTTCCAAAACTGCACAGTGTGTCGAAATGAATGCGAGTCGCGCGCAAAAGGTGAGTTTTTTTGTTTCGACCCAACGATTTTGTTCCAAATTTAAATATTTTATACATCTGACAATAGACAAAAGAGCGGTACTTGTAACTGTAAAAAATTAAATATAAAAATTATGACGGCCCGCCCTTTGTGCTTTAATGTATGCAAATGTAGTACGGATGTGTGATGTACGGAAGTACGGAATGATTTTTTGTATTCTCTGATTGTGTGACAACGGTTATTGTTGTTATGGTTTTGTCCGCGACTGGATTTGTTTCAAATTGCTCTGCGTTATTAGCGTAATACTTAGTTAAGGTCTTGTTGAACTCTTGCTATAGTATTAGATAAATTTAGATAATATACAATCGGCGTCAATCAGGTTGCCGTTTATGAACTTAAGAGCGTCCGTATGGCTGAGAGACAAGAGCTATTTTTGCACTGCATGGGGGATATTTAGACCTGACACCGTTTGTACGTAAGCCCACCGCTCATGAATTTGAGAGCTTGATAAATTTCTCTTATTTATGTCTAAGATTAAGACAATCTATGAAACATTTCACCGAATCATATTTCCGGCCATGTCATTACTGCCAGACTTTTGAAGAACACTAAGTACCTATATGCCAAAGAAAGCGTTAGTGAACAAAGGTAGATGGAAAGCGATGATATGCGATTGTTACAATCCATAGAGACCCATCTCACAGAAGGCAGTGAAGCAGCGCCTACGCTGTGTTTCGTTGAGTGAGTGAATGTACCTACCGAAGGTGCTTATGTGGACAGGGAGTTTAGGTTGGCAACGCACTTTTGACTCTACTGGTATTGTCTATGGGCGGTGGCAATAGCTCACCATCTGGTGATCCATCTGCTCGTCTACCACCTAACACATAAAAAAATTGCCAGTAGAGACAGTAGTGTCAAACTTTGAACGCTCTTGCGTCTTAGATTGCACCTTGGTACCCTTTCTCTCACTCCCGGTGCTGTTTTACGCCAATTTTCTGTGAGGTTTCATTACCTCGGTCACATTATGCCAAAACGCAGCCTACCCACGATCATTATTTCCAGCTTCCTAAATAGACAGTCATTCATACAAGTTTGATGAAACCAAGCTACTGGATCCCAAGCTTCAATTAGCAAAGAAACAATTGCCCGTCTCGAAACGATCTGAAGAGCCTCAGGTAGCGTCTTATTTCGTGCTCAGATACTCTTTAGACTGAGCGTTCCCTGGAGGCATAATAAAATATACAGCAGTGAGATATCTTCACCTTTCAATAAAATAAAGAAACTAAAAAAACTGACTTTTAAATAGGTTGGTAAAGTACTTTAAAGCAACTTAATAAATGTAAATAATAATCGAAATACGATTTACTAAACTTTAGCTTGTGCATTGCTAACCCAAAAAAATATCCACAGCATGCTAAGTTAATTAGGGCATATAAGAATGAATTGGGTCACATGAAAGTACGGTGCAGTTCCCAGCCCGGTGTTCAACCCTATACATATCCTACTCGTTCTTAACTTTTCCTCAAATAACATTTGACGAAAATTCTGTCTGTCACCTGATCACCTGATGGTAAGCGATTACCGCCGCCCATGGACATCTTTAACACCAGTGGTGCCACAAATGTACTGCCAACCTTTTATCCCTTTCCCCCCTCACTCACTCGACGAAACTCAGCACAGGTGCTGCTTCATGTCGGTTTTTTGTGAAGCAGTGGTATCACTTCGGTCGAGCCGTCCGATTCATGCCGATGCGTGGCTCTCCCACAATTTTCACTAAGTTGTGTTTATCTAAGCCTATCTTATTTTTTCTTCATTTCGGTTGTTGTATGATGTGGGAGATGGGTAACCATCTCCCAAATTGCCTCGCTGTTCCTATCCACACTGTGACTAAGACGAGACAATATTTCAACTTACTCTCGAACGATTAAGCCTGGTCTTCTGCGAACAATTTATTCTGTCCTGCGATGCTTTCCTTTTTCCGGATAAAGACTTTGTGCGTCCAAGCCTCGTTATTTTGTGCCGGTAAATACTTGGGTTTGGTGTACTGAAAATAGAGGAAACAGCGGAGATATTTATTTCGCGGAAATAGGTAGGGGCGAGTAGAATAAAATTCTTGTCTGGCAAATATTCCAGTAAATACAAACATATACCTACAGGATGCATTGGTAAGTATTTACACAGTTTCACCGCCTCCAATATCAACCATTCTGAATTGCATTTGCTCTTTGACTATTGGAAATTTGCTTAAACATTCTTAAACTTACACTTGCCGTACAGAGCTGGAATTGTGGCTTTTCATGTTGTAATTTTGGAAGTCGAAAAAAATTCGACGCATTTCCAACGACGATTTGTTGAGGTTTGTGTTGGAAACATGGTCAAATAACCGTGGAAGAGCCACGCTAAGGCATGAATGGGCCCGCTAGACTGGAGTGATACAACGGCCTCACAGAAATGGTTGGCAGCGCACTTGTGACTCTACTGGTGTTGCATGTCTATGGGCGGCGGCAATCGCTTATCATCAAGTGATCCGTCGACTGCCTATCACATAAAAACCGAGTATTTTTAAATCTACACATTTTAAAATTAGCGCACCGTTTCCAATGTAACCCGATAAAATAACAGCCAAAGTACACCCATAAACCAAATTGAAAAACCATTGATTACAAAACAGAATCATGCCCATAATATTAACAGTTCGTATCTCATTAATATTCAAACACAGCAAAAACGGCGTCGGGAGTCATTTATAAAACACATTCAAACACAACTCTCTGATCAATGACAAAAGGATTAATTTATTCAAACCTTATTTTATTATCTGCGAACTGTATTATGTGACAATTGTTTATTTTATTCGGTATTGATCATTTAATGATTTAGGAGCCGTAGATGATTGCCATAGCATTGTTGGGGTAATGGGGTAATTTATCTTGCGTTTTGTATTCAAGAACTGTATTATTGATATAAGTAGGCAACATACTCATAGTCTAACGATCAGATGTGTCAAGTCTCTCTTGGTCAATGGATGACTTTAACTGGGCGTGGTACTGTAAAAAACATTTTTTTAAATGCGCCACTTCCTATGATTGTTCGTAGGAGCCAAGCATGGGCATCACAGAAAATTGGCATAGAGCAGCAACTACGCAATGTTTCTCCGAGTCAGTACCTTCATTGACTCCCGAGGACCGATTAAAGGAAATGGCGAAAGTAAGATTGGCCGCATAATTTTGGTTTCACAGTTGTCTATGGGTCGCAGCAACGCTTAGCATTAATCAGGTGATCAGTCTGCTCCTTTATCACCTATCACATAGAAAAATAATACACGTTGTTGCTAAATCGGACGGTCGTCGTCTGTTTAAGATAATCAAACTAAGCCATAATGACAGCCTTACCTAAAGTACTATTTTGCTGTGACAAAATAGTAGATAACTTGCAGCCGATTAAATAAGTGCCCAAGACAATGAATAAGGTGGTGATGACTTATCGGTATTTGCTAGATCTAAAAAAAAATTAGGATGTGAATATATTAATCTAGAAAGTAAAAGTAATATTCAACCTAATTTACTAATAACTAAATGAAAAGGTTAAAATTATATTAATTTTCAATTTCTAGACAGAACGTGCAATTTTACCTAGTTGGTTTTCAGATCAATAGTAAAATTATTATCTAGTTGTTGGCAAACATTGCGGTCTAAATTTATTCAATTTATACGTGGGAACGCATCGATGACTAAAACATCTATCACCTCTACACAACGGCCTGCATACATTACCAGCCGATAAAACTCCAAATATGACAGCGGCACGCAAAATATTTGATCTCATTACGCATACAAAACAGCATTCCACGCATCGCCAAAGAAAATCAATACTACACAAAACCCAGCTTTGTACCACTGTGCGAAAAGTTATTCCAACAAAAAAGCGCCTTGAGACGGACACAAATCTTGTACACAAAAGTGATATAGACATGCAAATATATCTCATGCATCTTGAATCCAACGTTCGATATTCAAATGAGCCGCCATTTTTATGCGGAAGAGCAATTTTGACACTTCGAAGAATAACCCTTTTGCTTTTTTATTCAAATCAACTCTTTCCGGCCAGTGTACGGCGTAGTATAGATAAAAACTTTTTTTAATATATTCATGGATTTAGCACTCGTGGGAAGATATCTCGTAAGATTTTAGATGTGTGTGGGAATTCTGTCTTTGCCTAATCGATGGGGTAGGATGTTATGGAAAGCTGTGTCAACATTGCATCTAATATGCTAATGATTTTATTGATAGACTATAAATGGCTTCGATTGATTTTTTATGTTCTGCTAGCTTGTATGGAGTGTGGTTAGAGATCTTTTATGGAACATTATAATGTTTCAAAGATGCAACATTTGGAATATATGAATAAAGTAAGCAATAAAAAATATTAAGTGTAAAATATGACTCTTGAGGTGAAACATTTAACTTGCGTAACACACACTAGTAATATAAAACAACCTACTGAAATATATTTGCTAGATTAAGAACAACGATAATCTCGACTTAAACTAACGCATTCTCTGTCATTAGCAACTAAAAATATTACATCTAAGATTTCAAAATAAGAACAATAAATTAAATAAATCGTAGTCATAAAACTCAATAGACAATTTATATCCATTCTTACTCTTAAAATTGCCTGAAGGTTTAACTCCGACGCTTAAACTCTACTTATCTATGAAGTCTTTATTTTGAATATAGAACTGGCTTAATTAACCATTCTTCCGCTGGCTGGAAAAAAGTTTTATTCTTAAGTCTCAACACTCAACCCTTCTTTGGTTCGGCATTCAAATTCAAATTTTGTCCCCGAACGACGTTGCAGGTGCAGCGTGCTCTCAAAGAGTTTCCGTTCTTAATGTCTTTGATTATAATTTTGTACGTTATAACGACGAATTGATAATAATATTAGTGGTGTAATTTTAATAGCTAATCATTTCAAAGCTCTATTATTTTCTAAGGAATGAATGAATTTGAACGCACCTGTTGGTTAATAGAAAAAAAGTAATAACTTTTAAAACAAAGTTATGAGCTAATTTTATGCTTTGCAGCGTACTTTTGACTCCATTATTGTTTTCCATGGGCGGCTGCAATTGCTGGTTATCATGTTACACTTCTGCTCGTCTGCCATCTATCACATAAAAAATTGTTAGATACAATATTTTTTAATGTTAAAAAAAAACATATAAAAAGTTGCCACTTTTGCAAACGGTGATATAGGAACAATTCTAGAAACGGTTCCAGTTAATATTATGCTTAACCCCAAGGTGTCCCTAGTTTTAAAATAATACCGACACCTGGGCTCAAAAGACCGGTTGTGATTTTTTCGCGGTCCTCGCCTCATTTGCATCCGAAGGGTTAAATCTTCGCGATTATTTGCGCTCACGCATATTTTTAATTATTCAAGGGTTAATGTATGCAGTTTTAAAATGCGGATATGGCCCGTTGCGAATGTTGTTTTTTGAATCTGTTTCAGTTTGTCATTGTATTTGGTGGAGTGTGCATCTTGTTTGAGAAATCTCAAAAAAGTGTCTTTAAAATTTTGTCTATCGTCGTAATGGTAAAAATCCGTGAGATCGAATTTTTTGACAAAAAAAGTTTCCAAATACCTATGGAGAAAAAAAATACAAATCCTGTAACACTATCCAGTTTGGTGAGTCGTCTAGTCTTGTGTTTATTAATATGAAGTGTTGATTTCTTGTAACGTTCATTGTGAAATTTTTCGTTGCTTTTGGCTTGTACAGACAGTCACATATCAGGTAATTACAATCTGTCAAATTTCATCAATTGATATTGAACCTTACGTGTTAGACATTAAGTTGAGAATGTATTGAAATTATTTGTCAATTTGTGTAGATTGATGTGTGGCTGTCCATACAAGGAAGCTCATCTTCAAATGTAGCTGATCACGTCTGATAACTGTTGATTTATAAAGTTTGAAAATAAAGCTACGTGCTAAAAGTGTATACTCTCTTTTGACGCTAACTATACATGAGGGACCCTTTAGACCAAGACGATAAACTTCATTCCACGATAATTTTTCTTCTTTTTCGGGACTTAAAAGTTATTTTGGCTATTCTGGGTAAAAAGAATCCAATATATTAAATAATAAATTCCGTCCAGCCGTTCTTAGGTTATTAATGGTGTAACAACACGAATTTCCTTTGAAAACTAAGAAGATTTATTTATTACAAAAATAGTTCATAATTTATGCTTAACTTTTAGAACAAGAGTTCACTGTGTGGTATTTGAAGTGTAATTTAAAATTTTCTTAGCACTGGCATAAATTAACAGCTGGTTAAAAACTTCTTTCGCCATTAAAAATAAACTAGAAACTCGCATTCCATTTCCAAATCGCAGCAGACTAATTTTCAAATTTGGAATCCGCAGCTCGGATCGGAGTAGTGATGTAGTACCAACAGCCATGCATCACAGATAATGATTGGATTCGCCCCGCCTACGTCATCAATCACTTGAACGAATGACGCCAGTGGGTGGAAAGCTCTACCCAGTGGGCGAAGACCCCTGACTTTGCAACGTTGTGACGTTGAAAATGTAAGTTGTTTTCGTGATTTGGGACTATGTGATTTCATTATTATATTATATTGCAATAGATAGTTTTTATAATGGCGGTAAAAATTTAGGAAATCAATAGTAAGTTGTGAAGATAACCTGCATAGTTACCATGTTAGCTTGGATTGAATTAAAAAAAAGTTTTATATTATAACTGTTATTTAACTATGCTAGATTTTCACAGCTTTAATACTGTATAATGTTAGTAAAACATCAGCAATATTTTTTAATCTCTAATGAAGAGTTCAAAAAGACAGAAACCGTATATAAATTTTACTATTGATACTTTTCTCTACTTGAAAATGAGTTCAGTTGGTTTTATTTGAATTAAACTACATAATATCTATAACAATATCAGTATGCGCATGCTGTTAAAACCTGGCTGAATTTTAAAAATAACAAATTATTTTTTTTCAAATTTCGAATACAAATTCGAAGTTGAGTTTCTTTAATAGGAAAAATTAAACCAAAAAGAAGAATCGAAGTTAAGCAATAAAATCACAGCGTGTTCTGGTTTTCTAATTTCAAAATCACCTCACACGATCTCACTCTTTTGAACGTATCTTATATGAAACATCGACGTAGAGCTAAGCCAAAATCCGTCGGACGTTCACTCCCAAAGTAGGGGGAGGGCAGCTCAGTTTAAACTGGTCTCAACTAGGGAGGGCCGTTATTCGCGAAGCTATTGTGTCTTGTTAGAACCATGGTAATGTCTTGGATGGTTGGATGTAAGTAAATTATGTTTTTTTCGGCGTGTGTCGGGGGTGACGTCGTATCCGCTCGGGGAAAAATAAAAACATGTTTTGTTCGGTAATAACCGCGGATGACAAAGGAAGGTGAATTAAGTAAGACAAGTTTATTTTGTTAAGATTTACTTATTTTACGGAGCAAGGTTGCAGAAATACAAGTGGTAAATACATCTTTGTTGTAACTATTATATTCACCCAGACATTATATTTTATGGGAATCTTACAGTCATCCATTACCATCTCAGCGCCTCAGCGGCACCTAACACTTTATAAGCATCCTGCCTATAAAGAAGACTAACCCAATATTTCGATTAGTTTCAGTATCTTCATTTGTATCTGTCACCGTAAAATAGTCTGAACCTTAAGTTGATTAGCTTGCAGGAAAACAACTGTGCTAATTTTACTGTCGAAAATAAGTTAGGTTAGAACTGGTCTTTTTTTTGAGATCGCTTATGTAAAGCGGACCTCTCGAAGTGCAATAGGAGGGCTATGCCTTAAGCATACCATGCCGGAGGGGCCAGTGTGTATTATGTGGGCCTCTCCGTCTGAGAATGGAATCTAGAGGTATGCCAACTAAAACACCAGCCGTGCATCCGCAACCATATCTATTAAGGGTGATCGTGCGAATCCAGCGTAGCCTTGGACTCCATAACCTCCCAGGTAGTCCCATAACCAAGTGAACGGTTATGGAACTACCTAGAAGGCTTATATACTCCACTGGCTCAGCGACCCGAAACGAGTCTTGACCGCCGAAATAATAGAACGCCATTTTGGTCGATCCCGCACTACTTGCCAGTTGCCAGTCATTAGCCTGAAGTTCTCGCAGATATTTTTTTACACTGTTTAAATAATTAATTTAACTGCAGTTTGTTATCTTCCGAAATTTTATAAAATTCTTAAGGCATTGATCAACTTCCCTACGGTTTGGATTATTTAACAATGACACATCCCACATATTTTCTTCTATACCCAAAATAAGTAGACATAACAAATAGCGGCAGAGTATAGTGTTCCTTCACCGTTTTACTGAAATAGGGAGAAAAATCACCCGCGGGGGGGTAATCCCTCTGGGAGGGGGGAGAGTAGGCCGAAATTGAGACGATGTAAGAAGATTAGAGCTAATGTATTACGTGCCAAAAACTTAGCTAGGTAAAGAGAGGCGCCGTTTTTCAGGTATTTTTTTTAAACTAACATTTGTTAGTGATGAACTATTATGTAATTGTTTTGGACATTATTTTATTAACGTGAATACCAGTGGAATTATGATCCCCGGGTCGGGTCAAAAATTTGTACCTGAGTTTTGCTGTTCAGAAATTCTCAGTGTCAGCTGAAGAAGAAATGATTAAGTTCTACTGAGTTTCTTGCTGATTCTTCTCGGTAGAAATTGGCCTTCCGAATCAGCAGTAGGTAAATTATAAAATTTGACATTCATAAATGTTCTGTAAAGGACTTAAATTGAATAAAGATATTTTGATTTGATTTAATTTGAGCCCGAAGCCTGGAAGTTGGCGGTCGTGTACCCCCGTGCCTCGGAAAGCACATTAAGATATTGGTCCTACGCCCGATCTCTCGTTAGTCGTGTCACACTGGTGTCCCATCGAAATAAGAGTTTAAGGGAATAGATAATTATGTTTGCACACACATTTGAGCACTAAGTATAAGTAATATATTATCGTACGTACAGTAGGAAATTACAGTAGGAAAGATGACCCCGGTCTCCAAATCGTCAGCTTAGGATGCAACCGGGATTTAAGGCAAAGATGATGATTATGTTATAAAGCAATGATTTTGATATTCACTTCTCTTGGCAGAAACAAATACATAATTATTTCTTTATTCTCTTAGTTTAAATGTTAGAATCGTACGAAGAAATTAACAATGTTAGAACAGTAGGTACAGTACGAGTATCTGTTCATTCTTCTTATAACGTAACGTAATCGAAATTATCGCAATAGATTTTTTTAGTTATGAGTCGCAAATAAGCAGACGTATTATGCACATAATGGTCCATTAATATACACAAACTATACAAGCATTACAGAAACGCACCAAAACTTAAACAATTCACGGAACTTCTTTGTTATCAACTTTATACATAGGAAACGTACACGTTCATAATTTGGGGGGGCCTCTGTGAGCGCCCACAAATCTCTCCTCGCAATATCTTGGAGAAAAATAAATTCGCAGAGTTGGGTTTGAGCGCACCTGACATGTATTTATGTATACTGAGATGCCAAGTAAAGACGCGCTCATGCACGGGCCTTTGTGTTAGAAAACAAAAATGTGAAACGGAAAAATGGAAAAGAAAACATGGAACGTCTTTGGGAAGAGTCGGTACGGATCGCTGAGTCAGCGGAGTAAATAATTAAGTCTTTTGATATTTTACTCGTTCGCGTTGCATCAAAAGTACAAACACTAAGAGCGAAGATTAACGCGAATAAATATGGAAAAATTAAGTCTTCTTTGATAAAAAATATTTATATAAGGACTTGAGGATGCGAAACGTACCTAATAAAATTCATGATAATAAAAAAAAATACTTTTGCAAAAGAAAAAAATAACAGGAGACTGATTTCGAGAAATTTAAAACATAATAATATAGAAGCAGTCACATATTAATATTGTCATGTAACTATTTGATTTGTTTTAATCCCTGAAAGAACTTAGAAAATTTTCATAATTATCTTTGCAGATCTTTAGGTTCATATAATCTAACCAAATTGATATAGGTATCTATTTAGATTTTAAAACAACATTCGACATTGAATATCTTTAAGCCCTATTAAATCAAGCAACCATTATATCTTTACTTCTAGTTTAATGTCTTCATTCTTACCTGCGTAACAAAAGCTAGACTGTAGCCGAAGCAACACGCCGCGCATTTCAATTATGCACAGATTCTATCTAGGCGTGCCGCAAGGTTGCGCATTAGGTCCACCATTGTATTTAATAGTAAGTCTCAGCGTAGGCGCACATTCTTTGCGCTGAGTGCATAAGGTGACTTGTTAAAAGATTTATTATTTATTACGGGGAGATAAATCTATTAGATATCAAGTTATGTACTGCTTTTTTACCGTTGCTTTGGCCTGAATGAATAGGCTGGTTTCATAGTGATACCATAGATTCATAGAGAATCAGCGTAAAATAGCGTTTACGCTGTGCCAAGTTAATGACGGTACCGATGGCCTAATTTGAGTTGAAATGTTGGCAGTGCTTTGGTGACTGGTACTCCAAGTTATTGTTATGGCACAAAATAGTAGTTTATGTGACTGTCTCATAGGGTTATTAATAAACACGAGCAAGATTTGAAGTACCTATTCAATATATTGGTATCGCGTGCGTGCCGCGGCCGTCGCGTTCATTGTAATTTGTAACTGCAACAGGCCACTTTGAAGCTACTTGCTTAAGCTCAAGCTGAGGTGAGCCAATATACTATGACGCTATAAAAAAAAACTATTCGCTGACTCGCGGGTATCATTGACTGTCTTTATTGATGTAGGTACTTTTTTTTTGTTCCTGCTTGTATCATCGCTCGGATAAAATGTACAGTTGGACGCGCCCCAGGCGGGCGGCTTAGCCCCTATTTCCATACATATGAGGCAGACATCTCGAGACGAGCTACCCCACCTCTTTGTAGTTAGCAATTTTTCCGCAGTAGGGATGTGAAAAAGGAGCGATTATGAGAAAGTTGATTTTGTTTAGGCAGACACCAATTGTTATTTTTTTTTAGTTTAACTTTATTTGAGTTAGTCAGGTGGTGAGAGATTGTAGCTTGCCAATTCTTTTGGTATACATCATATAGAATTCAACTGTTTACTGTACAATGGGGGTTCCATCGCTTGGATCGATACCTCTATCGTCCTGAAAATATTTAGGTGACAGATATAGTGTTATTAAATCAGTATGCTGACATAGTTTACGCTGAGTAAAAAAAAACTATAATGGAGACCGCGATCCGGAAAGCGTAGTATAGGACGCCGGCCCGCGGCTAGATGAAATGACGATCTGCGAAAGCAGACCTGCTGGTTAGCAGTTAGCAGATTCAAAAGGCGAACTTTGAGGGAGACCTTTGTCTTGCAGTGAACTGAGATAGGCTGGAAAGGCAATGGATGAAGGCATTAGATGATGGTCTGCAACCATACAAGCAGACAGGCAACATCATGCTCTTAATAAAGAAAGTATTCTTATGAGATTATACTCTTACTAATCCTAAGAGCTCTCATAATAATAAGCGAGTATTATTTAGTAAGAGTATAATTTTCAGTCATAGCTTAATCTGATTTTGTTTACTATTAGCTAAATAAAACTAAAGTCAATTTATGATAGCCCTCATACCTACGCATCTCTCAACTAACACATAAAGAGAGAAGGTGTGACTGAAAAACCAGCGCTTCGCCGGACGCCTGTTTTGCGACAGCATAAGCTAAGTCCATACCAAGTCCTACCCTTTGCTCAAACCATTTGTTGATTTGTACCTATAATATTAAGACAAATATTGTAACTGTTATTTTATTTTGAGCGATATATATTTTTCATGTGTGATTCGTCCCTGATACATCTCTAAGCCGCGCTTTTGTCTTGCCTCGACTCTTTCGGCTTACACTAGGATGGGACTTTTTGTCGGTCTCACCACTCGGAAACTTTTAGGGGAATACGTTTCTTGGCCGAAGTTTCTGGTTTCAATTTGTGTTGGGTTTTAAGGAATAGAAAGCTGTAGGAAGGAATTAGTTGTGAGAGTTTTTTTTTTGGTAATTCGAAGGTTTTTGCAGCCTTTTCTTAGAGGGAAAAATCTGTTAACAATTGATAAACCGGGATTCAGGTACAAATGTTTAACCCGATTCAGGGATGGAGCACGTGCCCCCAAGCACTGAATAACATTGTTTCAACGACTTTTAGAAATTCATCGAAATAAATACTTATGTATCTTTATATGTATTATTTATTGTGATGATTTATGACGTGTGTGTAATGTGTTACGGTGTTCTCTTTGTTACTTTTTGTGTGCCTGAATTTATGTCTTTCTTTGGCTCTTAAATTGTTATTTATATTAAAATTAGAATAATATCCTCCTTCTGATTGTTACCGCGCAATATAATTTAAAACTGTATATTTAAAATCCGTTATTTGCTGTAAGCTTCATATAAACATATTTGTAATTAACTCTTAAGAGCTGTGGATTTTGAATTAATGAAAAAAAAAAAAAAAAAAAATCCACTGCCCTAACAAAATGACCAAGTCCGAGTTAGTGTGGAAAGTTGAAAACTTTTTTGGAAATTTCCAAAAGTCATAGAACATGTAGTTCAGAAAGGTTTGTAGAACACATGGTTAAAGGGAAGTAAACGTTCACTGATACAACCTGTACTTATACCTTATAACAGAGTGACAAATAGTTAATACTGTACTGTACTGTTCTGTATTTCCAGAGAGCTACAATTTGGATGTCTTTAAGTCGAAAGTGAATAGGCTTCTTCTGGGAAAGCACGCTACATCTTAGACCTCATTGTCACTCTCCATCAGGTGAGATGAGGTCAAGTGCAAACCCATCTTATATAAAAAAAAAACTATTCTTTGAACTTTAAATATAATAGCCACTTTGATCGTAGCTTTTATCCATTTATCTGCCCACCAAGACGTTAGGTACCCAAAACGTGAGAGATCTCTCTGAAATTGTAAATAATAAAAGAAAAAACAATAAACGCCGAGCTGGGACTGAAATATAATAACAATATGGCGTCACGGTGAAAGCCAATATATCACGTGACGTCACCAGCGAGTGCGGCTGACGCGAAAATATTGCGATGCATCAAAACTGCCAAGGAGCATTGCGAGAAAAACGAACTTGCCCGCTTTTTTACCGTGCAGGTAACAAGCTGTTGCGGAAGAAAATGATTTTTTTTAAGATGGCTGCTATTGTGCTATCACGAGCACATTTTAACTCTGCCAACGTCGAGTGATTAAAAAGACACGTACAAAATAAAATTGACCGGTGTGACGAGAATAGCTCTTCTGGATATTATTAATAATTGAGTTTTAACACCATCGAAAACAAAACAAAACAACAAATAAACAAACACATATAGACGACACAATGTTAAGAGGAAGGTTCGCTTGAAGAAAATGTTATCCCATTGTTTTGTTATTCAATTTCTATCTGTGTGGAGGAGGTGGACCTTTAAGTGTTTTTTTTTTGTCATTGCTTTTTTAATGGGGTGGCAGACAAGCAGAGGGATTACCGTTGCTAAGCAATTGCCGCCGCCCGTTGACTCCTGCAACACCAGCAGAGGGACAAGTGCGCTGCCGACTTTTAATGCCTTCTTTCCCATCAATTGGGTCTCCGGTACCCTCACTCGCTCGAGGAAACACAGCTTAGGTGCTGCCTTACGATGAGGCCGTGGTATCACTCCTTTCGAGGCGGTATAATATGAGTTGTAAAATCCAGGTCTTTTTAATATAAATAAAAAAAACAATACGTTTTGTAAAAAAGTCAGTGTCACAACTCAGTTATTCTACCGTTAAAAGTTGTGAGATGTATGTAACCAAGTCGGTTATTAATTTATTCGTGACTTTCAGGATTTATTAGTAGGCTAAGGTAGTTTTTTTCTGTTCTATTAAATCACACCCTAAACTAAATACCAAAATATTTCAACCCGCTTCCTCTTACCACTTGCACCACACCTCTCAGGGACGAAGAAACCGAGGGTGGATTGTGTCTTGAAAAATGGAAAAACGCGACCCTAAGCTTGCGCGATGAATCGCACATCGCGCGATATATTTTCATTTCATATCTTATATGCGCGGGGTAGAAAGCTTGGGGTGCGGCGTCAAGTATTAAAGCTACTTACTAAGTATAAATTCACACAACATCTCATACATTGACCTGACTCCGTACTAAGTATAGCTGGAGGCACGAAAGTATAGCGATAACCGTTATTTTGCGCACTTATAAAAAATAAGACTTTCTATCAAAATTGGTTTCTGCGCACTCAAGGTCATAACTACACTTTCTTGCCTCGGACTATAGCTTAAGCACTTGTGTTATAGATATCAGACAACAGACGATTACAAATATAATACTTTAATACATATATAATATCCAGACACTGAACAAACACGAATGTTTGTCCACGAAGTGGTGGGGATCGAACCCACGACCTTTGGCGTATGAGGCAAGGTCACTACCAAATGCGCCACCCGGCCAGTCAAAGCTTACTTACTACGCCTCAGCGATCCTAGGTGGGTCTTGGCCTCTGACGTCATAGTTGCACATTTAGTGCTTTTAGGTCCTTGGCGACTTCGTCCCTCCAGCGATATTTAAGTTATGAGTAGGTTTTATATTTGCAGGAAAATATGACTAGGAATATTGGTTTCAAAGTTTACTAGGACTAAACAAAAATGAGACAAGTTATTTTAATTTTATTTGGAGGAAAGAAAATGAAAATATTATTAGGCTAGGTCTTACTTTTAAAATATGGCTGCTATCATGCTAAAATAAGCACATAATTCTGTCAATGTCGAGTGATTAAAGAGACGGTTAAAATAAAATTGACCTGTGTAAAGAGATTATAACTCTTCTACGTTATATCAATAAGTTTTACACTAGGTATTTAGAACAAAACAACAAATAAATATAAACAATACATTTACGGCAGAAAGTTAAGATTGATAGATATTAGAATGTAGGCTAGGTCCTGGACTTAAACAGAAAGGTTTTTTTTTGGAATTTATGGATAGCAAATAGTACTTACCTATTTATTTCTTGATTTAATTATGTTGATGTACGTAGTCACACATCAAAGAATAAATCGTCCATCATAGACAGACTCGCCTGCTCGTCTGTTTATTTTTTATACTAGTGGCGACAAACGAGCAAGCGGGTCAACTGTTGGTAAGTAATCATCCACCGCTCATAAACATGTGCGAGTTATGAGAGGTCGCTATTGCGCTGTTCATAGAAAAACATGCGTAAGACGCAGAAAATATGTTTTAGTACAAAAACGAATTTACGAGCAATACCACCGCTTTTGCTCCAAATAATCAGCAAAATTGCCAAACCAAACAAATTACTGACGCAAAGAAAAACCAACCCAATATACCAAGTCGAATCCGTCATAACGTCACACACCTGTATCCCTGTATGCTTTTTAAATCGTACCCCGTACTCTCAAACATCTATTGAAAACCCGAAACAGGGGGTGTGTCCCCCTCACCCCCTCAACCCCTCGCCATTTCCCATCTCCCCTTTCTTTCTACTAACTTCGCATCGTCATCTGTATTACTTGCGCCTTAACTTATGTGGGGTATATGAGGTGCCCCCTCACTTTTAAATCCAACTTTGTGTTTCAAACTTTAGAGTTGAAAGCTGTGTGCACAGAAAAACCAATTTATAATCGCAATCTACACGCAAATTCAAACCTTAATTTTTGTTAGGTAGAAATGGATTTCGTTTGGGGAGACGTAGATCAATTTTGAGATAGTAGTTGGTACTGATTCCTTCACATTACTTTTTCCTTCTTTGAGGATGTATTTTACGCGAGTTTAAGGTCTTGTGTGGGTCCTGCTACTGTTGAAAGGTTTATGTTGGTGTGTAGGATTGTGTGCAAGACAAGCATTTTTGCTTAGATTGGAATTTTCGATTAAGTTTTAGCTGTAAGGAAAAGGCAGAGATTGGAATTGTAGATAGGTTTGGAAGGGAATAGTTTGTGCTGGTCTGTAAAATACAATTAACAACTTAATCGAGATTGTGAGATATTTGAATTCAATTAACAAAGGTTTGCAGCGATTTTACAGAAATGGTATCTACTAAGAGACGACCACGAGAAAACTAGCGCACCCAATTCTGCCCTGCTTAATATAAAACGCAATAAAAATTTACGAAGTGAAAAAATTCAATCGTATTGCAATGTTTTGAAGGCTGATTTGTTTCAAATAGTTTTACTTTTTTTATTTTTTACGAAGTGAGCATTGTTGTACAGACAACCACACATCAGTTTACCACAACCTGTCAAATTTCCTCAATTGATATTTAACTTAATGTGTTTGACAGTAAGATGACAATCCATTGAAGATTCTTTTTTGTTTTACATTTTTGTACACTTGATCTGTGGCTGTATCTACCTACGTACTATGAAAAATACCTACTCGAAAGTAACGATCGCACGCAATCCGCAGTCCTAATTTATAACCCATAAGGCCTATAATGTCTAAGCCCCGTCGGATTGACATAATTACCCCAGACCTTTTAGCAAACCATCAAAACGCAAGCTTAATGATTCATAAAGAACAGTCGACAAAGAGATCAATCCCGACTCCGGCGCAGACTTGTTGATCTTTAATGATACAAAAATGCTCAAACAGTCCTTTACTTGAGTTTTCAACCAACGATTTGGAATAATTTTGATAATTTTTCGAGGAAAAAAGTTTCGACTCCTTATACAAAATGACCAAGTCACGTGACCGACTTTGTATGGAAAGATGAAAATTTTTTAAACGAATTTTCAAAAGTCATAGAATAAATGTTTCAGAATGGTTGGAAGAACACGTGGTTAAAGGGATGTAAATGTTCACAGATACACCCTGTATAGAATCTATGGGTTCCGATTTTACTTTGAATTTGAATCTCTTAAGAGAGCTTTGGTATAAAATTGACGGTGCAAAAAATTTATAACCCAGCGCTCAAACTAACTGCACTCAGAGAGAAAAAGCTTAATTGTCACGTCTTATGTAAAAATACTGACCTTTATTTTAAAACACATAAAGACTATCCATAGTTAAGATAATATTATAAGCATTAAGGTTAAATAATGTCTTTGAGTGCGGCAGTTAGATCGTCTGTTGTAAATCGCACTTCATCCCAATATAACAGGCAATTAGTGGTCTTGACAAATAACTGCAGATATCTGGGGTGAAAATATGAATTAGGCGGACCAAATTACCCAAAAGACACCCTAAAATATAAACCTTAGGGTGTATACTTGCATGTCAAAGCTGACCCATCAAAAGACAATGCAGCTAAGAAAAGATGTTTCTGTTTGATAATGACGTCATTATACGTTGAAACGTTGTCCAGACGGGATAATCCGGAGTGGAAGGAACTTAAACAAATTGGTGTCTAGGAATGTTTTTCTTAATAATTTATTACTTATAAACCTACAGGGTATATCTGTAAACATTTATATCCCTTTAACCATGTCCTAGTTCTGCGATTTTTTAAAATTTGTTGAATCTTTTTTCAACTCTCCATACCTACAAGTGAACGTAAGTCACGTGACCGACTTTGTATGAACTTACATAGTTAGAATTTACTTATGTGAATTTCCAAAAGTCACTGAAAAATGACTGTTAGAAGATGGATGTACCTAAATGTTGTACCTAAATGGATGCACCGTGTAATAGATAGTGTATCATTTGGAGAGTCAAGCCCTGTATGCCATACCTACGTTCTTAACAGTAAAAGTCTGCCCATGCAACTACCGCTATGCTGTTAAAAAGGTTAGACTCAAAAATGTTTGGTGTCGTCATAAGAGATAATGTGCATACCAATGACCTGCAATGCATGCGAAAGACCGTGCGAAGTGGAGAAGATACTGTTGGAAAACAAACTTGGGCTAAGATAATGATGATATGCATAGTCTCTTACGAATATTTAATGCTGCTGCACATTAAAAATAGAAATCGGACTCCTTTAGCTTTGGTTACAACTAAGGCGCTACGATGTGTTATGATGATAAAATATGATTGCACATAGACAAACAGATTACGTCATTATGTACATAAATTAACAAGATTATCCCAAGCCCATTTTCAGTGCAAACTATGCAATTATTTATTCTAATTTATGCCAATTATTAATATTTTCAGTTCACAGATTAATTATGACGGTCTAATTATGGCGGATTAAACCAAACCACGTTGGTAATTGTTTCAGAGCTAATTATGAAACTCATTTGAATGTTATAAAATGTAAACTGTTGTTTTATACTTTATACAGCGACTTAGATAAATTGAACAGATTTGTGATTGTTTTCAAAGACGGTGAATAGGATTTAAGTAAATCGCTTAACAACAACTTATTCTTTATTATGTAACTTTCGTAGCAGTCCTGAAATTGATTATTGCTGTAAAATTTGCATCAAAATCTTAAAATATTTAAATGTTTTAAGATTTATGAAGAAAACCTTCCTTATAATCTGTATGTTTTATGATTCTGATGTTCTTTTCAGAAGAGCAGTGTACATCTGTCAAAGAAGAAATTAGAATTTGACATTGTTGTCTGGACTAGGTTGTAGCTCTAACCTTTTATCATGATTTAACTAACAAAGCTAAATGAACGAAATATAAATTACGAATTACACAAAAGCAAATAAGAATTGTATTCTATTATACAGAGTGTGCCTGTTGTGAGTTGAGTTTGCATAATTAAAATTCAGAGTTAAAATCATGTTTTCACGCTCAAAATCATAATCTTAGTTACATAACTATATACAGTTTGAGAAAATATCAAAAACGCGCAGGTTTCTTTCACCTCCGAATGATTATATCGATTTCATTCCTTGAATACTCCGAATTTGGTATGCAATTTTACTTCTTCTTTAAATCATCGCACAGGCAAATTAAGCTTACACCCTAACAATTAAGTATGCCGAACTGAACTAGGCTACTGTGCCAATTTTAGGGCCGATCGATCGGCTTAACGAGGGTTCGGCCCCTAATTTACAAGCCAATCAGCGTAAAAATGGAACTTTAGGACGGTAGAGTTGAAAATGTAATGAATATACTATACTTATTCACTATATTTTTGGACCACATTCAATGGATGTGTTTGTAAAATACAAACAAATATAAATTGGGGAAATTCAAAATCAAAAATGCTTTATTCAGTTTAAGGCAATACAGAATGTTTATGAATGCCAAATATGTAACCTACCGCTGTTTGCAATGTCAATTTCTACCAATTAGAACCAGGAAGGTAGTGTTAGTGTTTTCAAATGTGTATGTAATCATAAAAAAATATAGAAATAAAGAATGCGTAGCACAGTGTTTTTTGACATTTAGGTACCGACTCTTTAACTGTTTAATAGGCGTTTGCCATCCAATAAGTTTTCACCTGCGATATATTATTTAAGTATTTAGTTCTTGGGGTACTTAGTCGCGGGAGTCCCTTGGATGCGGGTGGCACAGGACCGATCTGTGTGGAGAACTTTGGGGGAGGCCTATGTCCAGCAGTGGACGTCTATTGGCTGAAATGATGATGATGATGAGGTACTTAAGTATATTCTGAAATTTACCTATTAGGACCTTACATTATAATAATTATTATGAAATTGGCATTTTTCATACTGGCCACTTTAATCACGATTTTCTCCTTTTTGGTAAGGAATTCCAAATTCAAATTTGTACAGCTATGTATTTACTGCAATTTAGTGCACTGTCATCACCGTCATTCATTTGTTTTTTCTTCTGTTTTATAATGCTCATACATATCGAATCGATAAATTATCCAATCATATGGCGTCTTAGAATTTTCTTATTAGAATGTAGAGTATTAGAATATTTATTCTTGCACAGTGGTTTTTTATTAGTTTCTTTACATCCGTGCCTTTTATTACTAATATTATTTACAATAATATAGCTTGTTTTACTAACGCGAATTTTGGGTGTGCACAGTGGTTAAAAATTAATATCACCCAACTCCATCTTTGAGACGGTGTCGTAAAACTTAACAGCCCCGCCAGAGTTATTATTCATTTTTCTCCAGTCAAATTCAGTGCATTGCTCACTAATGTCCCACTTCAGAATCGGCCCCTATAAGCTTTGCGCAACCATGTTTTTTCGTATACAACTTTTTGTTTATCGTGCCATCTTTGTCTAACTCGTAGGAAATTAGGTGTGGTCTCTTTCGCTCTACCAGAGCGTGGGGTGGCAGAAAATATGATACGTTTTTTGGGGGTTAAATTGATTTTGGGAAGTGTGTAGGCCATTTTATGGCGGTTGCGAGTTTCGCGTCCTCCAATATGGAAATAAGGAAGTTGAAAAGAAAGTAGAATAGAAATAAAAATAGTCTTTAGTCAGTTTAAGTCCATATAATATTTTATAGTGTCAAAAATTGTGTTAACTATCGCTGATTTTGAATGTCAATTTCTACTGAATAGAAGTAGCAAAAACTCAGTACTCTTAGCAAATATGGTCAGTAAACAAACTCGAAATAACAGTAGGATTTAGTTGGATACTAAAGTTATATAAATCAACGTTATTAATAACAAGTTACAGAGTATTCTCATTACCTACCTAATATTTAGTTTTTGTAAATCTGATTACATCCTTTTAGTGAAAATCTTATTAGAGTGGTCTTGGACCGACATCTATAGAGTGTATTCTGTGAATAATCAAGGTGAAAGTATACCTGTGAATTTTGACATTCCTTTAACCACGTGTTCTATCAACCATTTGGAACAATATTTTTTCTACGACTTTTCGGAACCAAGTCACGTGACTGATTTTGCATGAAAAAAAGAATTATTCTTTGAGAATTTCCATAATTCATAGAGCCAATTTAGTTCACATAGTTTGTAGAAAACGTGGTTAAGGGAAGCAATCTTTAACTCTTATCCACCTGATTGGGCCTCCGGGTACCTCACTCGCTAAGAAAACTCAGACCTTGGTACTTCTCCGGTCAGGCCAACTCGTTCCTACATGCCGAAGCATGGCTAGATTTAAAAATAAAACAAAAATGGGTAAATAAAAATAAAATAGTACTATTTTTCTGTTTCTCAAAATTTATCATTCCCTCCTATTTCATGCATGAGATCATTATCTAATTAGAAATTACTATTTTACCCCTAATTTTCACATAAACATCAACAGTTTTATTCGAATCAGATAAAGATATCTCCCGATGCCTAGCATAACTATCTCATATCTAGATAGTAAAAAACTCATTTCCTCATTGTCACTAAAATTTGATGTGATATTAAATCGATATAAAACAAGATAATTATAAAATTGTGATAGTGATGCGACTTGAGTCAATTTTGACTTGAGTCAGTTTTGTCAAATCGGGAGGATTAAATTTCATGTGACTCATTATCACACAATTTATTCCAAAGACATTCATGTTAGCTGCATTGGGGCTAAATCTAGCACTATGTAGGTATTTCTTTTTTTTGCGTCTAAATTGTATACCACTATAACTTAAGCATCGTCATGATTATTCTTTTATCATTAGCTATGTCAAAGAAGCAGATAAAAAGTTACTTAATATTTTAACCGAAAATCAATATCAATCTGCATGATTTTTGTCCAGATATCTAAACATTTGTTTCGGTTTTGATACACAACATGGAATACTATTGAATATATTTGAACATTTTGAGTTGAATACCTTTTTTTGAAAACAGATACTAAATTAGTCATGGTGTAAAAATAATCCTGACACTTTTACAAAAGAGGCATAAGTGACTTTTTTCACCAAGACCAACTTTAGACCTCGTTTAGTTATAGTCCCCCTTGCTATGTTTTGTCTAGTCCGCGGGAAATACCTATTTTGAAAAATTTTAATGACTTGAGTGACAAAATTCGACTCAAAACACCGTCCCTACCTTGGAAGTCGGATATAATAAAGTACTGGTCAAAATTAATGACTTTTACATAAATATTTTGTCTTACTAGTTAATTACTTTGGGACCCATCAAAAACACATAAAATCATGAATATTTAATTAAGTTAATACTCAGTTTGGCCATTCTTTTATGCTGTAATGACATAATAAATTGTATTATATGACTTTTTATGTTTGAATAATTAATGTTTGACTTTTACTGTCTGTAAATTTTCGGTGAAATATATTTTTATTTGAGCTGTGGTTAGTTTAGCAGGTGAGGGTTTTATGGGTACTCGTATTGTTAAGTCAAAAACTCTCATTCATTTGATTTTTAGCAATTGTTATGATTTTGAGATGTTAAACCTTTGTTTAATAGAAACCTGTGTACACCGTAAAAGCGTTAAGAGTTTCTTCGTCTATGAGAACTCCATTTGATGGTACAGGCAAAGAACAGGGAATGTCATAATGAAACGATTTTGATAAAAACGCAATGTTATAAATATATATTTTCAATAGTTTTTTACGCTTCGGCCATAGATAAAAACGTATTTTTGGTGTCATCTGTTTACTTTTTTAAAAATTAAGTAATTGGGGACTTAACTACTTTAGGCAAAGATTTGTCTTCAATAAAATAAAATAAAAATTCAAAAATGTGACATTCCCTGTTCTTTGCTTATACCCTTCATTTGCAAAAGAGCGCTATTTGGCACTAAATTAAAACCAATTTCCATGGGTTAGGGTTGATAATAAAATGTAGAGCTCGACGACATGGTTGAAATTCAAAATGTCTATAGCTGTAAAACTACATATGACAGCGTAAAGCGCTCAAGCGGAACACTTTTTCAAAAACTTAGGTTGGAATTGTGTATCTAGATAATAAGATCGAAGCATTACACAATATATTTGCGTGGAAATCGCTTACCATCAGGAGATCCGTCTGCTCGTCTGCCCCCTATCACATAAAATAAATAAGTAACTGCTGTAAGTATAAGAGTAATAAAATAGCGCTATCATAAGGCGATTTACAAATTAACAAAATTGCTCGGATGACGTTGCACTAGCCCGTTAATTATATAGGTTTAAAGTACGTAGTATAAGAGTTAATTATATAGTATAAGTACAATGGTGTAATGGAGTATCGATTAAACTGTTATCGCGGTATCTAACTAACAAAGTTACTAATATATTGAAGAACTAAAAAAGTGTTAAGCTGTCGACACACTGGAGAGTGGTATTAACGTTGTAAGGCCCAGATAGCAGACAATGGAGAATCAATTGTTTTATGCCTTTTAAAAGGCTTTGCTCGGAATCTCCTTGCGTGATCGTGTCAGAAATGATGAGATCCGCAGGCGATTTAAGGTCACGGACATAGCCCAAAAAATTGCGTGGCTGAAGTGGCAATGGGCAGGGCACATTGCGAGGACAACAGACGGCCGTTGGGGTGGAAAGGTCCTTGAGTGGAGGCCACGTGCAGGAGGCCGCAGCCGTGGCAAGCCTCCCACCAGGTGGACCGACGATCTGGTGAAGGTCGCGGGAGCCCATTGGATGCGGGTGGCACAGGACCGATCTTTGTGGAGAACTTTGGGGGAGGCCTATGTCCAGCAGTGGACGTCTATTGGCTGAAATGATGAAAAGGCATTTGGGTCTTACGACGTTAATTCAGTGTTAACTCAGATCTCGCAGGTGTTCATGGGCGGCGGTGATTACTTACCAGCAGGTGAACCGCTTGTTTGTTTGCCGCCTCTAGTATAACAAAAAAGTCTATGCGCATTTCTCTACTATTGTCTGATCGATGAGGGAAAACATCGTGCCAAGGTGACGTACGTTTTTGAAATAAGTAACTATTCAATTGGTCTGATTCTTTTGTCTAAGGGATTTTTATGTGATAGGTGGCACTGGCAGACGATCAGTCGGATTGCCTAGCTTGCGAAGTTCAGACCGCAGTTGCTTTATTTTAATTACCAAACTCAGAAAATTAGGACTTTCTGAGTAGATTAGGTGAACCGTCTGCTCGTCTGCCACCTCTCACATTAAAAAAAATAATATTCCAAGAGTGCCCTGAGCTCCTAAGTGTCAGTTTTGGAAAAAAATATGATTTTTGAGATTATGATATCTCCTTCTTATGATATTATTTGATTTTGATGTCTCCTTTTGGAGTAAACAAACTTAATTAAGGTTACTTATAAAAAAAACACTGTATATTCTTGCTTTTCTATTCACCCTGTCAAATTAAAGGAATCCTGTCCTCAACGAATAGTAACACCACAAACCCCAAATTAGCATTGACATCTCACTTTATGTCAACACACCACGACCCAGACGTGTGTACCGGCCATAACGTGTGCGTGTTAGAACTGTGAGTTAACTATCAGATAACCGGCAACGGTTAAACATCGCGGTTCACAATTAACCATTCAGATTGTCGAGATAACCGGCCGATGCAAATTAACCGAAAAAAAGCGGGAGATATCGAAGCGGGTTGGTTTGTACGGGTTCCGTAGAGAAGAAAATTAGTTCATTTTTAACGGCAAATATTCATTCACACTTACCTACGCTGTGTTTCGTAAAGTGATTGAGGGCACCGGAGGTCCAATTGGGGGAAAATTGGTAAAAGGTGTGACACCACTTGTGACTCTACTGGTGTTGCAGGTATGTATGAGCGGCGGCAATCGCTTACCATCAGGTGACTCGTCTGCTCGTCTGACAATGGTCAAATAAAAAAAAAACATATTTTTTGAGCGAGCGGCTATGCAGGTCCTATTCAGACCAGTATCACTGCGACCAGTTTGATCTATTGTGATCGCCGCTATGCTTCAATTCGGTCCCAAACCGTGCAATTTTAAGAAAGTGTATTAATTATTTGAGACTGAGATCCCATGAAGCGATTGGCTTTTCTCGTCTACTCCCTATCGCATAAAAAAATTCTTACGTCACACAAAAGTATGTATATGTCGCAGGGATATGATAAAACCAGGGATTTCATCAATTCACTAGATTTGTTAGGGAAATGATAAAATCGTGTTGTTATTTTACATCCTCCGTGATTTGATCACATCCCTTAGGGATTTGATCAAATCCCTGAGTTTTACCATTTCCCTGCGACATATAGTATACCTAGGTATATTTTTAAATACAATGTTATATATTTGAACTTCAGGGTTTATCCATCTCACTGCGGAACCCCACCGTCGCACGTTAAAGTGGTTAACGCACTTTTACGAACGGGTGTTAGATTCTTATAGTTTTTGTCGTAATTTCGGAATGAGTTCACACTGCGTATCGCATATATCTATTTGCATAGGTAATTTAATGCCTTTTTTGTGATAATTAATTGGTTGCTTTTTGTTACAGGTGTTTTGAGCAATAGAGAATGGAAGATCGGCTGGATAGCTAAGTGGAGGATCTATGAATGCGTCATAGCGGGTTGCTCAATGATCAAACATGTTTCAAAAACACTTGAAGTTTGAAACACTAAAAGGTTGGCAGCGCTCTTGTGAGTCCACTGGCGGCAGCAACCATTTACCATCAATCAGGTGATGCGTCTGCTAGTCTACCGCCTGTCACGTAAAAAACTACTAGTCTTTTACGTACATGATGTCTATGAACCTTTCGATATCAATCTCAGCTTGAAGATCCGACTTTCTGTGTCTATTTATTTTATGCCACTGGTCACATAAGAGCATATTATGTATGTGATATGGGGCGCTCTTGCAATGTAAAGAAAGTGTATTTAAATTTGCAAGCCTCGCATAATAAATTTAATGTTAATTAGTTTAAGAAACAAAGGTTATATTTGTAATAAAACATATTTTCTTACGTAATTTTATGAATATTAATGTTTTAGGTGAATGTTGACTTTAGTTTAATTTACGATGAATTAATAAAATTACAACAAATTACCGGATATACTACAGACGTATGAAATAACGATGAAAATGTAAATGTAATGTGAAAGAAATAAAGAAGTACTTAAATAATAAATGTAACTTTATTGCTAATATAATATTACTTATTTCATTATCATCATCATCATTTCAGCCAATAGACGTCCACTGCTGGACATAGGCCTCCCCCAAAGTTCTCCACACAGATCGGTCCTGTGCCACCCGCATCCAATGAACTCCCGCGACCTTCACCAGATCGTCGGTCCACCTGGTGGCAGGCCTCCCACCAGGCCAGTAATGCGCAGGAGCGCATTACTTATTTATTGAACACTAGTGGCCGCCCGCACCTTCGCTTGCGTGGACTTTATGACTCTTGACTTAAAGATGATTATTTAAATAGTAGATTGGGCCAAGGAATCACGTAGTCCCATCACCAAACTTGGAACCCCCTTTAAGTTCGAAATATCCTTCCTCATCGGATCTCATCCAAAAATGCACATCACATTTGACAATTTTGCATTCCATTTCATCCCATATTTGTTATAGTGTAGCTGGGCTCTTAGAGTTCCACACCAGCTGTTCCATGATCTTGGATTTTTTTTCATGGCATCATAAAATGCTCATTAATCTGAACAACTTTTGTTAAGGTGCCATTGACTTACCTCTTATAGTTTAGCTGGGCTGTTGTGGTTCTACATCAAGGAGCCTGGTCTTCAAAATATAATATATCCTATAAGTTGCCCTGATATTACAGCTATACAATAAAAAAAGTTTCATTCGAATTGGTTCAGTAGTTTCCGAGATTAGCGCGAACAAACAGACAAACAGACAAAAATTTTAAAAATCATTGATTCATGTTCTGTTACTGTTTTTTAGTCGTCCTAAGTTATTTTGAGATAAATATATTCAATGTACAGACACAGCTTTTTTACATTTTTATTATATGTATAGATGATTGTTATTTTAATATGGATTAGATCCTTATATAATAAAACCAGAGAGAGAACATATCCAACAGAGAAACAATTTCTTCCACGAACCTCAGTTTTTTGGAATAGTTTAGCCGCGGCAGTATTTCCTGACGGCTATGACTTAGGGCCCGTCAAGACTAGAGCGTACTTCTTCTTAAGGGGCTACACGAATGAAAGTAGCGCCGCCAACCTATTTACACTGATTGTGGCAAAAATACGATATTTTTTAAGAAAGCAAAAAATTACAGACTTAGATAAGTAAGTAAATTTAATTTTTCAAGATGCAATACAATATATAAAACACGCGAGAAGTAACAATAATGTCAATTATTGTTACATTATTACTTGTTACGTGTCGCGTGTTAGAAATATTGTATTGCATCTAGAAAAATCTACGTTACTTGGATCTAAGTCTGTAATGTTTTATTTTCTTCAAAAATATCATATTTTCGCCACAATCAGTGTAAATAGGTTGGCGGTGCTAGTTTCATTCGTATAGCCTCTTACTAGACCCGCAACGCATCAGAAACCTCTCTGATCTCGCAGATGTTCATGGGCGGTGGTGATTACTTGCCAGCAGATGAATCGCTCGTGTGCCGCCTCAAGTAGGTATAAAAGAACATTCCAATAAAATAAATAAATGCGCCAGACAATCACACCATCAACCTGGTCTCAAACTAGGGCAACCTCGGTACTATGAGTACCAGGTGACGATAATTAACTGGAGGCGTTAACCCAGAATACCCAGACCTAAGAAAACATAAAAAAATATAGTTTCCTAAATTGAATTGATTGGGTTCGATTCCCAACCCGGGACCTTTCGCGCTTTGGGCGAACTTTAAAATCCATATCTACTAACCGTGCTAGAATTATCGGCCTTTGACACGATATGGTAGCCTACCGCCATTTTATATTATCTCATAATAATAACCTTTTAGTGAACTTTACGTCCATATATGTAGCCGACGTTTTAAATTATAATATTTACCAACATTTTTCTATCACACCCATAATGAGTGCGTTCTTGATGGCGTCTTCCTGCGATGTTATCGACGGGTTAAATTGTAGTCTGTGTAGACTAAAAGAGCACATTCTATACTATTTATAAAAAGATAACTTCTATAGACAACGACAAGGCTTATAGGTAAACCGAAAACACGAAACGCTTGCGCGATGTAATTGAGCACAGCGCCATCTATTAGTTCATTTCTGAATAACGGTCCCGAAGCGAAGTGAGGACGGGCCACTAGTTTTACATAAAGTAAGTATATGACCATTTAACAGCCTGTATACTGTGCTGATGGGATTGTGCTTAATCACCACTCTTGCCTAATGCGGATTGGTGATCACAAATTAGAAGCGTATTTTGCTCGACCCGGGAATCGGACTCAGGACCCTGAGATCAAAGCCCGGTACTTAAACCACTAGAGCAACGGGGCGATAGGAAAGTTTTATTGGAATTGGTACGGCTTTTATTATTTAATTTCAAACTAAAGATATTTTTCTGCTTGACCTGGGCAATATTAACCACATCTCTCTATCTTGGCTGCTATTCGGTAAGTTTGAGTATAGTCAACAAGATGCTAACGCCTTGCCAGGTTTCCTGCGTATCTCCTCTTTCGCTCATACACACTCTTGTGCCTAGTTCTTCTTCGGATTTATCGTTGGGTACCTAGACGGTCTTGTAATAGACCGAGCATGGAACGTTTTATACACGCTGTGCCACCTATAACTTACTTACAAAATAATTTATTTCATAAAACTGACATTGCATAAAATAGACAAGAATTGTCATTTTCTACTGAGTGCATGGAACACCAGGAAAATCACTCACTGTTCCTAAACACACTCTAATTTAATTTGTTGAGAGAGACTAAATACTTACTTAATTGTAAACACATCAACGATGTGTGTGTTTGTGTGCGTATGTGTGTGCGTGTGTGTGTGTGTGTGTGTGTGTGTGAATATAAGTAAGTGTTGTTGGACTTGTTGGTAGGACTGTTAATTTATGCGTGAAAATAAACTACTCTAACAAAATTAAAATAAAATGTCCCAAACTTTATCTAACTAGAATCAAACTACCCTCAAATCCAAACAGCAGGCTATAAAATTACAATATCAAAATGAACACCCGCAAAGCCCTTCAATATCAAAAGTTAATTAATGATAATGACGCAAGCGCATTAACGAGTTCCTATTAGCAGTTTGTTAAAACAATGACTTTGGAATGAGAGGGAATAGGTATGTTATTATAATTTTTATTTCACAACTGGACAGCAAAGTTTCGGCATGAATGGGCATCCACCGGAGTGATATACACCTCACAGAAGACCGGCGTGAGGCCTGCGCTGTGTTTCATCGAGTGAGGGTATACGCCCAATTGGGGGAAAGGGGGTTAAGGGTTGGCAGTGCACTTGTCTCTACTGGTGTTGCAGGTGTCTATGGGCAGTGGCAGTCCCTTACCATCAGGTGATCCGTCTGCCACCAACCACACAAAAAAAAAATTTTAGCTTTTATATATACTTACTTATTATTTACTGTGAAACGCAAATAAAGCATTGATATTGAGTGGTATTATTTTTCTATCACGGGTCGAGGGCAACTGGCTTAATTAGGTAGTACTAGCTAACTAACGTACTAGTCAGCCTGATGGCTCAGCCACGTTGAAATAATGGTATCAGAATGGGGCGCTAAGAGGATATATCTTGTGCAACCTACTTCTATCTGGTCGTCGGCGCTACGACGCTATCGCTGGCGGGACAATATACGCGGACCTTCAAGAATTAGAAGCAGGAGATTGGTGACAAGCTACATAAGACCGAGACAAATGGCGACATCTCGTATCGGAGGCCAAGACTCATTTTGGGTCAGTCAGCCAACGGAGCAAGTAAGTAGGTAGGTAAGTAATATTTTAAAATTTTAGAAATTTTGTAACTTCATTAAAAACAGAGTCAAAAATACCAACCCTAAACCACTTGTAAACCCAAGAATTTCACACCAAAACGGCCGTTTAGACAATCTATTATCGCCACAAATTATTCCAGAGCTCCATAACCCCCGGATAAAAGTTCCAAATGCTCAAATTAACGCGTTCACTGCACATGCATTATCATACTAAATAGTCATAAATATTCACAAGTAAAACATGTAATTTACTGCCACTGTGGTGCGGGTGCGCATACGATGGTTTAACGTTGAGAAATACGATTGTATCGTTTATCGGCCATCTTAAAATTTTAACTATTCCGTGTTTTTTGCTGTTGAAAGTTTTACCGGATTGAGATAAGCGGCGATAAGGCTGTTGGACGGGGTTGGGTGGTGAAAGCGAGTAAGTGAAAAAGTAAAATCAGCCTATATACTGTCCCACTGCAGGGCAAAGGCTATCATATAAAATAAGTCATCGCTACTATGATGGGATTAGACTTAATCACCACATTTGCCTTATTGGTGATCACAAAACCCGAGCTGTGTTGCTTAACGTCGTAAGTCACATAGGTAAAAAAGGCATAAAACAATTATTGATTTTCCATTGTGTCTGCTGTCTGGGCGTTACGACGTTAATAAATTCGAAACAAACTTTATGCTAGACCCGGACATTGAACTCAGTACTTAAAAACCAATAGACAAGCGGGGCGAGTAAGTGATGCAAATTGTAAATAGCTATGGTATGGTAGAGTCACAAAACATAAGAATTCTCGATGGTCAGTCATACTTTGTGACAATCATGTATGTTAATGCCAAATTATTGTGTGCCATCATAATGCAGTTATCTCATTCTTGTCCTAAAGTTCAACACCAGAAAAAACACTTTAAAAGGTTTGGTGCAAAAACTGAAAATTGTAAGATAGACCTTTTACCAATTCACCACCTCGTTATTTGGTCACGCGGACATTGTAACTGTAACATTGTAGTTACACCTTAGTGCATTGTAATAAAACTCGTTTTAGCATTTATGAAAACTTAACTAAAATAAAATTAGCTTAAACCGCTGAATAACTGACGTGCGGTGTTAAAAGGAGGAATAATTGAGATTGCGGTGGAAACGGATAATAATAAATTACTTTTGTTGAGTAAAACCTAATCAGACTAGCTATTATAATCCACTAGCTTTTTGCCCACGGCTTTGGTCGCGCCCCCCACTTCCCTAAAATGGGGGGGCTAGAAAGGGGCAAAAAGTAGCCTATGGTACTCTCTATCCCTTCAACTATCTCCACTTAAAAAATCTCGTCAATTCGTCGCTCCGTTTTGCCGTGAAAGAAAGACAAACATACAGACAGACACACTGTCCCATTTATAATATTGAGTATGGATTTAAAGAATTAGTGAAAAATTGTAACACAATTTTAGCTATTGAAGAGAGTAGGTAAGCTGATTGTAAATGACATACGCTTATGGACATCAGCTAGACCAAAAGGAATGCCGATGCGTTTATGGCCTTTTAAGAAGTAGTAGGCTCGTTTCTTTAAGATTTCAAAGGTCGTATCGGTTCGGAAATACCGCTGCGGTAGTTGTTGTAGTAGGTAGTTGATTCCACAATGAGGTGGTTTTGGAAAAAAAGAAGTTGCGTCCAAATCATCGGCTCAGGAAAACCATTGAGGGAAGGTGAATGATTTGACTTAGAAACCAAGAAGTTGCGTCGGTTGTGTCATATCACAATTGGTTCCTGTGAGATTTGAACTCAAAGAATTCTGTTTCTATGTCTAAAGACTTAGCTTTACTGGCTTCTTAACTTAACCGGCTCGGTTGGAACAAAACTTACCTTTTTTTGTCAAGTTTGGCGCAAATTAATCTAATTTTGAATATTTTCGGTAATTTTGAAAACTTATCTAGGATTTGTATGTCAGATTAGACCTAACCCCGTAATGCAACCGCACAATTTGAACAAACCTAACTTTTTTTATTATTAAGTTAAGGCCGGATCTTACAATGGTGTCTCAAGGAAATATCGTATAATGAGTGCATGTGCCTGCCCACTTAATTATTCCTTAAATGTTTTGAGTTTTCGATTGATCGCTAAAATTGGCTGCCATAGTTGACTTATCAAATTATGGTTCCAAAAATTATCACAAAGCTTACAATGTAACCTCCAAATTATCATCGCCAACGAAGGTAATAACCTAATTAACGTCATTTTTCAAAAAAATGAAATCATCAACGATAAAACGGAACAAAGTAACTAAAACGTTCGCAGGCGAAGACAATTAAAGTTGCAATCATTTAATCACACCCTCGGTAGATAGCGATCGACAAGATTCTTGGTTAACTGAACGTTTTTGTCTTTGGAGTAAAGACGGGGTCTGGACAGAGCGGGGATTATAAGGCAAGTAATTCTTCATGTCATGAACCACTCAACTCACATTCAATCGCTTTTGTATCTTTTTTTACGTCGCTGAGGAATGCCTATGACCCGAAGTGAGTATTTTTATCAAGAAGACATCATTATCGTGGCAGTTTTTAAATTCCTAACCCTCTAAAAAATCCAACAGAATTTAAAATAGGTAATAAAAAAGAGGCCTAAGCTATACGAGTAGGTAGTCGTTAAATTTTAAGATTCTGATGCAGGAAGGCAGGGGGTTGTCATCACCAGCAGCCAGTGTCTTAGCGAATAAACCCTAGCGATGTTAACTATTCGGCAAAGTGGGGAAGGTACATGAGTACGGGTTGTAGAAACTTAAGCACCTCACGTCCCACTCTTGAATCCGCTATTCCTTATTGTACCACCTTATCCACTCCATCCCAGGTATCGCCATAATATGATCAGACCAACAACAAGGTGGTCTGCCCTCAGGACGGCGCCACCAAATGAAATTTCAAATAGGTTGCGCTGCGTTGCGTCGCTGCATTGGCGCATAGTGAATACCTTCTATACTATTTATAATAAGGTAACTTGTAGAACCAACGACAAGGCTTACAGGTAAACCGAAAACACGAAACACAAGCACGATATAGTCGACACCCAGCGCCATCAATTGGTTGAGTTTGTAACTACTATTCCGAAGCGAAGTGAGGGCGGGCCACTAGTACTGAAGTAAAAACATCGTGGACGCCGGGGGCTTCACCTTAAACTTCTCGCTTGCAGTCAGACCACAGCTCAAAAGAGGCCATATTAAAATTTAATTGCTGCCAACAATTAGAGCAGTAGGCGAGAGAGAGATAAGTGACCAGGTCGCAAGCGTGGTAATGGCAGTGCCACGGACGCGATAATGTGACAGAATGATTGCGACGAAATGTCAGTTAGATACTGCAAGGCGCACAAATGAACAGGGAGAAAATTATCAGCCTTAATTTGAAAGTTTTGAGGCGTTTAAGACTGCCACAAAGGACTCTGCAAAAGTTGTTAGTTAGGGATATGTGGCTTCAGTCAATTAGCTTGAAATTTTGATATGTAATAGACTGAAGTGCCCTGAACAAATGTCCCTAAGGGTGCTGTCACGGTTCCCGAATTCGTTCCCGAGATATTATCGATTTTGTACTAATCCATAATTTTACAGTGCTCCTGAGATTCTAGCCACTTCTCTAAGAATTTGACGGAATTCGCATTTTTTTGACGTTTGTTTGCCATAGCGAAGTTAAAAAGCTCGTTTGTAACTAAATAAATAAAACGAGTAGTATAAAGGGTTACAATATTCACAATAATACCTGGGTATACCGCAGGACATCTAAGGTCCCGGATATAGCCCAAAGAATTGCGTGGCTGAAGTGGCAGTGGGCAGGGCCACATTGCGAGGAGAACAGACGGGCGTTGGCGTGGAAAGGTCCTTGAGTGGAGGCTACGTGCAGGAGGCCGACCAGGCGGTGGCAGGCTCCCACCAGGTGGACCGACGATCTGGTGAAGTTCGCGGGAGCCCACTTGGATGCAGGTGGCACAGGGCCGATCTGTGTGGAGAACTTTGGGGGAAGCCTATTGTCCAGACAATTGGAAGTCTATTTGCTGCAAATGATACTGATGACTACCGGGTAAGTTGTAAATAATAGATCTGCCTTGTTTCTGTAAATCTCGATCGTATTCCCCTCATTAATTCTAAACTGTCGTTTTGCATATCCATGTCAGTCTTTGGTCTTTGTATCACTGAGTTACACATCAATGTGGATTTTGTGTTGGAATCATAAGACAAGTTTTCTTTAAAACTGTCGATCCTCGTAATTTGTAACATTTTTTCAAACATTATCTCTTAGAAATAAGACTCGTTAGGTGCATCTTTCTAAAAGGTCACCATAAAATAACAAGTCACTTTGTTTCTTATTTGCAGCCAAATATAGTAAACGCAACATTTTCCTGACACTTTTGTAATTATTACAATTAATGGAAATAATATGCAAAACGCAATATGCAGAATACTGCAAGTGTATTCAAATTACAACAAAAAAAATTTACAACATCCAACTTATTAATGAAACTTATAAAAATGTTAACACTCTTATTGTGAAAGGTTTAAAGTGGAAAACTGTAAAGCAAGTCTTTAATTTGCCGATAAACAACATCCACACATAATAATTACAATAATTACCAAAGTAATGTAGTGGACAAGTGTTTCTTTCACCGAAAACTTTCTTTGTCGTAAAGTGCGCGCGCGCAGGTGTTAGTCATTAAAAAATGTTTATTAACCACTGTCGCATCGATTATCAGGCGGCCATCTTGGACGCAATATTGTTTTAAAATTTATTACATTAATTACGTTACTATGTGGCGATGGATAAAAACCGAAAATATAGCCACTGTAGACAATGCAATTACCGTGGGAGAGCCACGCTTCGGGATGAATGGGCCGGCTCGATTGGGGTGACACAACGGCCTTATTTTGCCGTGAGTAAGGGGAGGGTACCGGAGGCCTAATTGGGGGTAAGGGTTTTAATGTTGGCAGCGCACTTGTGACTCTATGTGTATGCTATGGGCGGCGGCAATTGATAACCAATAGGTGACCTGTCTGCTCGTCTGGCACCAATTCAATCATTCAATTCAAATTCGTGGATTCGATCTTGGAAAAACGTTAGTGTGATGAACACTAATTGTGTTTTTTCAGTGTCTAGGTATATAATGTATTTAAGTTTTCCTCTGTTGTCTAATATATCTGCAACCCAAGTGCCTAAGCTACCTAGTGCGGACTGCGGTGTCAGGTTATTATTTATTTTATTTATTATATCTCTTAAATACCCCAGCTGATCCACGGCCGCTAACCAGACATTGCCAACCTGATTAGCAACGTTCCCAGACGCAACGGGCCCCCAAAACAAAAAGGTGCCGTAAGAAAATTGAATTAATTAGGGCGTCAACAGGTGGCTAAGATAACTCGGTTCTAGAGGCGGTCTTTAATAATTCCATTTGTACTCTCGTCCGGAGAGTTTTAACGATTTGGTTTGTGCGAGGATGAGGAAGGTTTGGATGTGGCGTCCATAGTTAATAAATTCACACAACACCTCATATATTGACCTGACTCCGTATTAAGTAGCTTTTTTTTTTAATTTATTGATTTCACAACATTAAAGACATTACATGTATAAATATCTGCCAAATGGCGTAACCGTTTGTCGGCAGCAGTTCTCACTCAAATTCTTAATATCAAGCACACATACTTACACACAAACAAACAAATGATTCTAAACTAGGCAGCATTTCATACAGACGGCAACACCTGGAATCACCCACTGCCAAATAACAAAAGCTAAATGCACTTGTGTTACATATATCAGGCAACAGAGGAAACATAAATATAATACTTAAATACAATATAACACCCAGACACTGAACAAACCGAAGTGGTCATCACACAAATGTTTGTTCAGGGTGGGGATCGAACCCACTTTCGGCGGGTTTTCGACTTTTGGCGCATGAGGGGTCACTATCAAATGCGCCAACCGGTCAGTATAATAATGTTTCAAGAAAGTCATGGAAACGGGTTTATGGCGAACTAACGGAGTTCCCATGTTTTCTAACTAATGGGGTTACCATACCCTAATCCCTATGACATAAGTATCAGTGGCACCATCCATGGATATCATGACTTTATTGACTCACTATAAACAACCTTGGTGAAGTCTCGTGTCGGACGCCAAGATCCACTACGGGTCGCTGAGCCAAGTGTTGCGGTAGTTTATGGGCGGCGGAAATCGCTTGCCATCAGGTGATCCATCTGCTCGTCTGCCACCTATCACAAATCAAAAATCAGGGTGCGAGTTTCTTTCCGATCCACAAATTAACTTTTTGAATTCAAATCACATTCTGTCCAAAATAAGGAGCTTATCAACATGTCATATCCATCGTTTCCTGGCTCCACGCACCGAACCGCCCCAAGCGTTTTGTTTTTTGTCTCAATTTACTTAAAGATTGCATTTTGTCTTTCTCTGTCGCATAATTAGTGATTAGTCTGCGCGTGATTACCGCTAATGGTTGTGGAAATGTGGATGGCGTCGTTTGCAGACGCGGTGCGGCGCGATCAATAGGGTATTTGACATTTTTTTTATGTGTTTAATCAAAAGGTCCATTAATTTAAGAAACATTGTTGAAATAATTACTTGATTCTAATTTGAATTACCAAAGATATCACAACTTTAAGAGCATATATCTTGGGCAAGCCCAAAAACGCTCTATACAAATGGCTACTGGTGAGTGACGTCACACGCTAGTTTCTTGTATGCGCGTCTAGTAAATTGTGTTTGGTAGCTATATTAAATGTTTCGTTTTCATAATAAAAGTTAGTTTAAAATGTATGGGTAGTTCAATGATATAATTATTAAAAAAAAACTTTATAAATGGACTTGCCCTTTTAATGCTTGAAACTTTTAATGCTTACAAAACCAACTAGACGTTATAATTTTAGTCATTGCTTTTTATTTACTAATATTTTGGTAAAGTATCAATATTTTTTACTATATCGAGATTAGTCAAATACCTATCGCGAATAATTAGACACGTGGGGCAAATAAGGCCATAAGGGTGTCACTGTAGGTCCAGCCCTTTTATTTTTGCCACCTCTGGACCTGGCCCAATTTAATTCTACTTTAGTTACAGGTAGATGACGTTACAGGTCATCGAACTTTTTGGTAATCTACGATAAATAAATAAAATGCTTTAAACCCCCACGCACTTCCTGCCGGTACATAGCACCCCAATTTCATGCAGTAAAACATAAAAGTGTTAAAACCAAGATTGCTGCTTAGACCCATTAGTAATTACTTCAAATACTCCAAATAGTAGTATCAGTGCCGTATTTATCATGGGGCCCAGGGTCCCTGGAGGATAGAGCCCCAGACATCAACCACAAAATACATATTGACACAGAAGGCTGACTGCCCACTAAGAGCTAAAAATATGTCATGTACTCACGCATGCGCACTAACGGGCAAAAACGCTTTTTCGATCACATTAATCCTAACTTATGACATAAGGTTGTCAAACTGTCGAGGTCTATGGTAGAGGCCGCGCGCTTATGTACTCATGCCGGGCAACCACCCTAGCATATGTCAACGAACTCTTCTAAATTCAAAATCAGGTCAAAGTCTAACTTCTGTGTGTAATTATTTTGTGCCTCAACGGTGACTAGTAGGAGAGCCTCGCTTTTGGATGAATGGGCCGGCTCAAGGCCGACAAGTTTTTCCATCCCTGGGCTATCCACAATTGATGGTTTTTTAAATTTTCATTTTACTAATAGTATTATAGACGGGAATTAACGAGGCGGTCATTTATAAGCACTTATATGTAGGTACAGTCAGCCACACAGTCGTTACCACAACCTGTCAAATTTCCTCAATTGAAATTCAACCCAATGTGTATGACAGTAAGATAAGAGTCAATTGAAGAAATTTGACAGTTTGTATACTTTGACGTGTGGCTTAGAGAGTCCGCTTGTTATCCACAATTTGCTCCTCCCTACCACGTAAAGTTGTGGAATAGTTGAGAGCAGTAGTATTTTCTCAGTGGGCTGGTCACATTAGCCGCAGAACTGACAACCGTTGGAGCTATAAAGTCCGTGAGTGGAGACAGCGACTCGGTAAACGTAGTGTTGGACGCCCTGCTACAAGATGGGATGACGACATTCGAAGGCTGGCTGGAGTGAGCTGGATGAGAGTGGCCGAAAATCGGGAGCGGTGGCGTGCATTGGGGGAGACCTATGTCCAGCAGTGGACGAGCGGGGGTTGCTGATGATGATGAGTAGTATTTCTTGACGGTTACGACTTAAAGAGAGCATAACGTTTCCAAAAAGCTGAGGATGAAAATGCATCATTCAGCGAGATTTCGGATCTTACAAGGACTCATAGGTGGTGGTGATTACTTACCATTAGGCGACTCGCTTGCTCAACCCAGTTTTTTCTCAAAAAGTAAAATTTTCTGCCCGGGCCCTGGCAAGTCTCGAGACGGCCCTGGTTGTTTCTTAACCCGCACGCGACAATATCCGGCTGGGTATATACCCAGGGTAGCTTGGGACATAAAAGTGATTTATTCGACACGTTCTTACGCTCTATGGGCGGGTAGTTCCGGCTATGGCAGCGGCGCGCTTCCGGTTGCTTACTTCCGCCGTTTTAGTCTGGGGAGGTTTTTAAATGCGATCGTGGCTTGTGCTAAGATAGGGGGTAACTGTCTATACATACCTACATGCATAAACCTAATAGTAAAAAATGCTATTGATTTAAGTAAATGAATAATCATTTTTCATCATATTATTTGAAATCATCCTCCTCTTTGTGTGGAAGTGTCCTTCAAAAAGCGAGCGTATTCCTTTAAAAGGTCGGCAGCGCATTTGCGACTCCTCTGGTGTTGCGGGTGTCCATGGGCGGCGGTAATCACTTACCATCAGGTGATCCGTCTGTTCGTCTGCCCTCTATCTCATAAAAAAAAAGTCAATAGGTACGATGTTTTCCCTCGCCACGGTACACGTAGATTTGAAAAATATATTGATGCATTTTTTTCATAATATTAGTGGCAGACGAGCACGCGGATCACATGGTGTTGACCTATTACCGTTTCCCCGAGTGAGTAAGGATACCAGAGTACCAATCCGCGCACTAGTGACTCCACTGATGTTGCGGGTGTCTATGGGCAGCGGCAATTGCTTACTATCGGGTGATTCGTCTACTCATCTGCCAGCTATCACATTAAAAAGCGCGTTGACTGACTTACCATCACTCTTGAAGATTACCCATTAACCCAAAACCAATTTCGGTTCGCGTACTAAAAATTACACCATCATTACAGACAACAGGACAGAACAAATGGGTGCACATTTTTCCATTTCGCATTACGCTACATTAGTAAGGAGTTGGTGACAAAATTTATGAAGTACATTTGCTGGATTTATTGCTTCGAAGGCGCGGGGTGATTCCGTACCCCTAAGCTCTGTCTTACCTCGGTTCAGACGCTGGGGTTATAAATAAATTACATGGAGATTGGTTGGCGGTTACAGTCTTAAGGGCGATGGTGGCGCAGGGATAGGAATGTTCTTTCTATTCGGGGGCTCGTGGTTCGAATCCTGATGCACCTCTGTTTTTTTTTTTCAAATATATAATGTGCATATCCCTTTCAGGCCGCGAAAATTGATTCAGTTGGTCTGGTTCCCTTATTAAAGGGATGGGAAAGACGGCAGTCGCTTTATTGTAATTAGGTATCAGACTCCTATCCGATAACGCATGAGCTTTAAGTTAAGTTACTTTTGGATTAGATTCTTAGTACTCTGTTTACTCTTAGTATTCTGATTTAAGTTTAAAAACTATTAAAAAAAATAGCATTTTCATAATTAATTTTTAAATTTAAAATCATTTCATCAGCTTATTTATTTTGCGTGTCACATGGTACCTGCCTACATTAGAATTTAAGTTATTATATAGATCCCTCGATTTGTTTTCATTAGTGTATTACAAAAAAGAAATTACGGTTGTGGTTTACCATGTTGACGGAATATTTTCGGAGCCTGCTTTTGAAAGTAGAAGTCCCATGGGAAATTAGCCATGTTCCGGGATTGTCTTATATTTAAAAGAAAGTATGAAAGAGAAATAGATAGAAAATATAAAGACTTTAAAGCGATTGGCCTTTAAGTACAGTCATTTGCGTACTGAAAATTGAAACTAGGTTGTCTAACATAGCCATCCCACGAGTGTTGACCTCATCATCTGCCTAACGATAGTCCTTTGCCAGCAGTACCAGGACTGACGATTTGGAGAGGCCTATGTCCAGACATCATCATCAGCATCCCATACTCGTCCACTGCTGAACGTAGGTCTCCCTAATGCACGCCACCGCTCCCGATTTTCGTCCACTCTCATCCAGCCCACACCAGCCAGCCTTCGAATCTCATCATCCCATCTTGTAGCAAGGCAGGGGGTCTTGTATGTCATCAGACATAGGTCTCTTCAAATCGCATGTATGTACTATTGCTGTTACAAATATCATAAAATTTACCAACAAAAGGAAGTATTAATCGATTAGAACTTCCGGACTTATAAGCAGGCTTTGATCAAATATTATCTAAGGGTGCAGCAGAACAGCTCTCTGAACATTTCAATGCCGATATAAGAAAAGAGGGTATTATTAGAACAGATACCCGTATACGTAAATACGCGATAGGTTAGGACTGAGCACAGTGTCGGATAAGCGAATCGAGTTATCACAAAGGTAAGTTATGACAAAGTCTTTCGAGAAATATGCTTCAGTAGGTTCGATAGCTTTGATGCTCAGACCCTAGAAAGTCAAAAAACTAATTATGCTAGCGCAACGACCCAAAAGCGCAGAGTCTCCATCTACATCCGCCATCTTCCTCTTCTTCTCTACGGGCTTTTTCGCAATTAGGCTCCAGTTGTGCCCATTTTGCGTGCGGAGGGTATGTTGGCCGGTCTTCACTCCAACCAGCCAAGTCCGCATACTACAAGACTAAATAGTGTAAAGTGTGATACTGTAGTGTCTGGTTGAAGAGTTTTTTTTTACTTATAAAATTGATAAACACACAAACACACCACAGAACAGGACAGAAATGGACATTTTATACTTATGTAAAAAACTTATCTAAAATACCTTAAAAAAGGAAATCTCGCGATAAACTTTTATATACAAACATTGTGTATAATGAGGAATTTTCTTTTTTTTACGCATTTAAATAAAAGCTTCTAAATTTTTTTTATTTCCATTTTTATAGCTTAATATATCCTGGTATATCTCTTTATAGCACATCTATCAGTGGATCCCTACGTTCAAAGGCGAGTGTTTTCCCCGTCCTTTGTTCCACGGCTAAGAGATACAGTAGCGTTCACACACGAATGAGTCCCTTTTTAATCCCGGGAGGATTTTTCTTCTGCAAAGGAATAACGTGCGTCTGTTAAGGGGAAGGCAGCAAGACAAAATAATTATTTATTTACTAGCTTTTGCCCGCGACTTCGTTCGCGTGGTCTTCAGGTTCGTAGAAACCTCAAAAATTGTAGCCTATGTGTTATTCTGATGTATAAGCTATATCGTGGTAAAGTTTCATTCAAATCCATTCAGTAGTTTTTACGTGAAAGAGTAACAAACATCCATATATCCATACTTACAAACTTTCGCCTTTATAATAGTAGTAGGAATTTATTATGAGCCCGTAATGTCCCACTGCAGGGCAAAGGCCTCCCTACCCTTTCTCCATCTACTCCGGTCCTGGGCTACGGTAGACCAGTCTTTTGAAAGCGTCTAGCTCATCAGCCATCGTCGCCTCGGTCTGCCGCGAGGACGTTTTACATTTTGGGGCATCCACTTTGTGGCTATTTTGGCCCAAAGCTCGTCTGGCATGCGACTGACGTGACCGGCCCAATCCCATTTAAGCAGAGCAGCCTTTTTAGAGACATTAAACGGTAAGTAAATATAAGTGGAGACCGCGACTCGGTAAGCGTAGTGTTGGACGCCCTGCGACAAGATGGGATGATGACATTCGAAGGCTGGCTGGTGTGGGCTGGATGAGAGTGGCCGAAAATCTGGAGCGGTGGCGTGCATTAGGGGAGACCTAGTCCAGCAGTGGACGAGTGTGGGTTGCTGACTAAGTACTGAAAATGTATGTAAGTTGTAAAACAGATAAACGATAAATCACTTTTTCTTTTTTTATGTGATAGGTGGCAGACGAGCAGATGGATCACCTGATGGTAAACGATGGCCACCGCCCATAGACACCTGAAATAATAGTAGAGTCGCAACTGCGCTGCCAACCTTTTTCACCCTTTCAGACGAATCCGGTGACACCCATCCAATCTTTCGAAGAAACATTTTTTTAAGGGCATAAACATGTTTTCCATTGTGTCGCTGTTTGGGCCCGAAGCGTTATAGCAATAGAAAGGGTACCTAGTTACGATGGTCAATAGTCATGAATTTATCTTAGGGTGATTATTTTAGAACATGGAAGCAATCCCGCAAATAACTATTCTAATGTGACCATGAAAGATTAAAAACTATCCTAAAATTAATTGATTTGTTTTAACCAACGACTTGCCCTTAATATTTTTTTCTCCTTATACAGAAACATGTTGCCCCGTATTTTAACGTTTCCTTCGAGCAAAGCGACGCAAATAAGATCCTCTTCTGAACGTATGCATTGTTTATTAAATTGTTTTGTTTTTGTAATCCACTTTGTTTTGTTTGTCTATGACCGCCGAAATACGGTTCAATGGTTTGTACTGTCTAAGGTAGGATTTCATTTATTAAAGAGAGGGAATTAGATAGTACAGTGTGGTTTTGTAAACATTTACATCCCTGTAACCACGTGTGCTACCAAATATTCTGAACAACTTTTGTATGAAGCTATTTTGGATTTTTTTTTTAATCATGGCATGGCAAACTTAATTCAAATGAAGACATCAAACATTTTATCATCTTCGAAAGCATCAAACCGGCACTGACTTTATAAATATTTATATGTACACTTAACTATTTAAATTAATTTAATCATAAGGTCGGAAAGTTAATTTTAGACTTGCAAAAAATTTGCACCATACCGCATAGCACAGAGCCGTCGGCGCTTCAAAGAGGAGCGCCGTCGGTAAACGTTTGATCTAGCCGCCGACGGCAAGCTTTGATGTCACTGCGGTGACAGTGTTGCTGTTTTTCTAGCCCAATTATTTTTACCAGAATATTCCTAGTTTGTTTCTACGCATAGCTGGAATTTCAACAGCAGGTTTTTTAACTATATTTATACCTATGTATTTATATACCTATGTTTGTAGGACTATAATAAACTAATGCTTTACATTTACCTGATGATAAGCAACAATATGAGGTCTAGGATGATACACGTGTGCATAGAAGATGCTGTTCACTCTTTCCTTTAACATTTCCAGATTAAAGAGACCCGTGAAACAGATGTTCCTTCGTTGTCCAGATCTATCTTCTATACTATTAATAAAGAGATAACTTCTATAGACAACGCCAAGGCTTATAGGTAAACTGAAAACACGAAACGCTTGCGCGATGTAATTGAGCACAGCGCCATCTATTGCTTCATTTCTGAGTATTAATAAAGAAGTCCGATATAGGTTATGTGGGACTCGCCGACATGACCCGTTTATTGCCCCACTCTCGTGTGATTTAACCCCCTCTAGTGCGATTTAACCCTTCTGCAGCTATGACCCGTTTATTGCCCCACTCTCGTGTGATTTAACCTTCTCTAGTGTGACTTAACCTTCTCTAGTGTGACTTAACCTTCTCTAGTGTGACTTAACCTTCTCTAGTGCGATATAACCTTCTCTAGTGCGATATAACCTTCTCTAGTGCGATATAACCTTCTCTAGTGCGATTTAACCTTCCCTAGTGCAATTTGACCCTCTCTAGTGCGATTTAACCCTTCTGCAGCTATGACCCGTTTATTGCCCCAGTTAAGCAGGGTGAAACTGGGGCTCCAGTTCATGGCTGGTCAAGGTGAGGGCACCATTAGCGTTTGCACTTAGAACAACTCGCGCCACCGTCTTAAGATTCCTATGCCGATTGGGCGGTCTTGATACTTGAGCAATTAAAATTTCGATTCCAAATAAATTACAACTCAACTGAAGTGGGACTGGGCTGGACACGTCTACCGCATGTCGGACACCTTTTGGGCCAGAACAGCCACAGAGTGGGAACCCAAAAATCGACGGCGGCCACGAGGTAGGCCGAGGAGGCGATGGCGGGATGAGCTCGACACCTATTGCGCCAACTGGACCGTAGTTGCCCAGGATCGTGAAACGTGGAGGAGGGGTAGGGAGGCCTTTGCCCAGCAGTGGGACACGACGGGCTTTTAATAATAATAATAATAAATAAATTACAGCAAGCACTACAAGCTCTCAAGAGCGTACTCCTTCTTAAAAGGCCGGCAACGCATCAGCGACCTCTCTGATCTTGCAGATGTTCATGGGCAGCGGTGATTGCTCGTTTGCCGTCTCTAGTGAGTATAAAAAAACAGCATTTATTGAATGACCGGGACCAGTGGAGGAGTCTTGTATTCGAGGCAAAGACACACTTTGGGTCGCTGAGCCATCGGAGTAAATAAGTAAACTAAGTAAGCTTGCATTAGACTCCTTCCTTTGTCTAAATAGCTTCTCTGATCATGAATATTTTTGGGCAGAAGTGATCATTACTATCAGATGACCTTTCTTGTTTTACGCATTACTTGTAACTCCACTGGTGTTGCAAGTGTCCATGGGCGGCGGCAATTGCTTACCATCAAGTGATCCGCCTGCTTGCCTGCTACCTATCACAAAAAAAAATCTAGCATAAAAAGTAAGACTCATGGAGCAGATTGATAATGAAATGGTGATTATGAGGTTAATGATAGACAACAAGGCAGCGCTTATAGGTAAACTTAAACCCAATAAATATAAGTAACTAAGTAAAATAAATAAAAAATAATGCGCCAGACAATCACACCAATCAACCTAGTCTCAAACTAGGGCAACCCCTGTACTATGAGTAACAGACGATAATTAACTGGGGGAGTAAACCCAAAACACCCAGACCAAAGACAACTTAGAAAATGTAGTTTCCTAAATTGAATTGACCGGAAATCGAACCCGGAATCGTGCTTCGGGCGAACACCTTAGCCACTGCACCGTCGAGGCCGTCAAAACAAAAAAGTTACTCAAAAATGTAAGTGAATTATAAAGTTCACTATCATTAGAAAATCCATATTATATTATTGGCCATTACGTCATAAAAATCAAACAAATTGTCAAGTATCAAGAATCCTCAGCCAGCGTATAGAAAGTTGGCCAAGTAATAAGATAATGAAGAACAGTCGGGGTCGGGGTACGAATTAAAACGAGCGTCGTGTGCGTCAAACTGGCGACACCACAGAGGGTTTCAGCACCCCCACTCTACAAATTCTACTCATTTATTCATTATTCTATAATTTTATATTTAAAGTCTATCTCTCTTATATCTTACTGAAAATTTTAGCACGTCGACTAACTCGGACCATCTTTAAGGTCGCCGTTTAAAAATCACCGTCATGTCTATGCTGTGACACATGGTGAGACGGGGACGATACTTGCTACTTTTACGAGTTATGTCATATTCATTTGATTAAGTAGGTTTGTGTGAGTGTGTGTGGACGCTCATGAAATGCTCAAAGTGTAAAATATATTGTTAGCAGAGAGCTCCGCATCTATGCTAAGTCAGGAGTAGCCGAGGCGGCCTGGCAACGGGGCGCGGGAGTTGGTCGGCGGAGGGCAGATCCAATTTAGGGACTCGGGCGTGACGATTCTGCATTAGGATTATTAGGACGAATCGGTGGTCTAATTTAGGAATAAATTAATTGTAAGCTTAGTGGTTTTCTTTTATTTTTCACTTCTGATATTTCTTCTTAACAATATATATATTTTTTGTAATAAGTAATTTTAATATCTTCAAAGCGGTCCCGCCGACCAATCGCACGCAGACTTCCTTGTTTATTTAATGAGTGAATCGGAGACGACCTCGTAATGACGTCACTGCTTCTTGAACATAGCGCCAGAGAGAGATAGAACACTTCACACCTCGATTTCTCTCAAGAGCGACCGAGATAGAAAAACCGCTGAGGATGAATGAATAAGTTTTCTTAAGAAAACGGGCCATAATGAAATGGAAATGAAAAGCTATCGTCTTTCAAGTTATTTTTAGTTCTAGTAAGTTTCCACGATGTATTTTTCTTATTGGAAAATAACTTTCACTTGAAGTTTAAAGAAAGTGGAGCTTGTACAGGCCCTTATTATAAGATAGGTAACTTGGTCACATCTGAAGAAACCTACAATACCTTCTCCTCCAGATTATCAGGACTGGCAAATATTGCTGGAAAACTTGAATTTGGATGGCAAAAAATGTCATGGCTCAGGTACTTACGACATGAAACCGGCATCAATTTAACCGAATAACTCTTATGGATCATGGTGTATACACCATGGATACACCATGATCCCTACAATATTTTGCGCGGCACCTTAAGAAGAACAAGAAGAAAATTATAAAAGTTTGTTTATTGTACAGACAACCACACATCAGGTTACCACAATATGTCAAAATTCCTCAGGTGATATTGAACCAAACGTGTTTGACATAGAGTTGAGAATTGATTAAAGAAATTTGACAGATTTGTATACATTGATGTGTCTGTACGTTTTGTGAATGGTTTTCATAATTGGAAATGACTGGTTTTATATTATTATACTGGTTTAATATTATTATTTTAAAAACATAGTGTAAAAAGAACTACTTTACTCGTCTGGCTTCATTTCATTAAAAATTTGATGATCAGTTGATATTTTGGTTGATATCGACATAGTTTTTTTTTTCAATATCAAATTTATTAGCGTAAGACTTGTTAAAATGCATTTCTAGTGACTTCCTATGTTTGTCGGGGTTTGACAAGTAGTTCAATTTTTTTTCTGATTGTCATAAAAAATAGGTACTCCCAATCATCCAATAAGAATAGCAATTTATAAATTTACCATTTATTTCATACAAATTGTATTAGCTACAATTTGACAACTAAGTTTTCGTTGGCGAACATGTATTCTCTTTTTAATTTTCTTTTAAATTTATGTTGATTTCGTTACTAACGTAAACCCATTTCAGGATTTCTTTTTTAACATTCGTGAAGCCCGGGCCTCTATCCATAGTCTTGTCTGTGTAACGGATATTTTCACTTTATTGTTTTCTAACAAGAAATAAGTTATGAATGACGAATTGATCTATTTTAGAGTGATGTGAAAATTCACAACAGCTGTCTTTATTCAATTGTTTATAAAATTACATCGAGCTTTTCATAAAATTTTGTGTTAAAGTTTGCAGCAGTATGTACGATTTTTTTTATATTATTCAAACTGCATTGAATAATTAAAAAAAAACGTATAGGTTAAAATATGGCTTAATATTTTAAATCTAGAAAAATAATATTTGTTACTACTTTAATTTAAAAAGAACTAAAATCAATATTTTATACGCGTTTTATTATATTTTTTCATGCAATAGTCAACAGACGAGCAGACGAATCACCTGGTACAATGGCTAGCAATTGTTTTATTAGTTAGTTGCCTTGGACTTGTTATATAAAATGTGATATGCTAACATTTGTTCAAATAAGTACCTATAAATACCTAATGAGTCTATTTTTGGTTATTTATTTTATTATTCGAATTAAAATAAAACAGGAAATACCAATTAGTTACTATTTAAGATCTTGTCTGTACCACACTGTGAAAAGCAAATAAAGCATTGAGTAGTTAAATAAATAATAAAGCGCCAGACAATCATACCAATAAACCTGGTCTCAAACTAGGGAGAGGTTGCCTTGTACTACTCGTATGAGTACAAGATGATGACAATTAACTGGGGACATCAACCCAGAACACCCAGACCCAAGAAAACTTAGAAAATACCATAAACTGGGGGCGTCAACCCAGAACACCCAGACCCAAGAAAACTTAGAAATTACCATAAACTGTTCCCGTAGTTTTTATAAAATTCTTACTCGTATTCCAGAAAAAATCATAAACCCCGGACTGCACTACACCGTGCGCCGTAGCGTTTTTCATTAGGCTACGATCACATTAGGCGGCGGACAGACGGCCGGATTATTGGATCCGACGGACGAAAGACTTCGATCCATTGCCTTTTTTTGCCTTTTTTCGCCTTTTTCGCCTTTCCCTCCCCGTCAACCTCCGTCTGGAAAGCCTTTTCCTCTTATTTATTGCTTATACGAAGCTCGAATTGGATATTTGTGAAAGGTTGAGTTGTTTGTCGATGGGAAAATATAAGGGGTTTGGGTAGATCTTATTGGTGAGAGCCGCTGATAAGATTTTAATGGGAGATGGATGGTTGCAGGAGTGAAATGGATTTTTTTCTAATGGGAAAGACGTGAGTATAGTTTCGCAAATAATAACACTTAAGTGTTTTGTTGTTGCATATTGTATTTGTATACATTTAAGAGGGTGAGTGAGGGTACCGAAGGCTCGATTGGGGGGATGGGAAAATGACTGGCAGCGCACTTGTGTATGAAAATACTTAAAATTTTATTGAATTCCAAAATGTACGAACATACATGCATAAATGATTATCTATATCTATAGGCCTATTTAAAAAGAGGAAAAATCTAGACATTTAAAAACCAGGATTTAGGTGATCCAAAAAGATGACACGTTTGCGCGATGTAATCTACACCTACCGCCATCTATTGTTCAAGTTCAAACTAATAGCAATTTCGTCACAAAGTGAGGAAAGGCCACTATTCATAATATTAAGACAAAATTTTGGACCCTATTAGTGTTGCACCCATGGCAGCTGCAATCGATGATTTATTTGATTTTTGTCCACTTATGATTTTTGACATTTGTAAATATGTTCTATGGACTTAAATTAAGTACTAAAGAATATTTCTATCACATAAAAATTACGTTCATTTTGTCACTCTACACGGAGACGAAGAATTTTGTTATTTATTAATTTATTTTTATTATTTTATATGCTGTCAGCAATCCCGCCATCCAGCCAGTCGTAACGTGTTGATTCTAAGTTTCCATTTATAGGTATAGGAACAAAATATCAAAAAAGAAACCAAGGTACCTACCTCTTACTTCAATTCTTTCCAAGAAGTTCTCCAACCCCCACATGTCACATTAGGTAACAGCATAAATCCAGGGCGAGTTCTCCAACACCTTCATCGCGACAGACAGACGGAGTCAAGGGGTCTCATTAGCAGTGGAGGGCGGAAAACCGCCGGGACTCGAACCGACTGACTAATTAAAAGGTCGCGTGTAGGGAGGTCCAGTTATCGATGTGAAAATATCGATGTCTGATTTATCGATTGTCACACTTTCAGCATCAGCTTACATTTTTTATGTGGTAGGTGGCAGACAAACAGACGAATAACCTGATGGTAAGCGATTGCCGCCGCTCATAGACACCTGCAGCACCATTTACATTTCAGTTATTTAATTTTATTGTCAGTTTAGTTTTGAGCTTACAATTTTTTATGTATGTCGCAGACGAGCAGACGGATAACCTGATGGTAAGCAATTGCCTATGACTATAGGCGGCGTCGCCTGCAATATCATTGGAGTAACAAGTGCACTGTTAATATTTTGACCCCATTTCCCCCTGATTGGGCCTTTTATGGAACAGGCTTAGTTCAACTCCACTCAACTTAGTACCTTTTATGGATCAGGAAGGTAACGAGCCAGCAGGATATCTGATGGTAAGTGATCACCGCCTCCCGTAGACCTACCATCTACATTAGAATGAGTGCGGGTGTGTTGCCGGCCTTTTAGATTCCAGAGAAACTGGAAACATCATCATCATAAGCCTGTCTCAGACCACTGCTGGACATAAGCCTCCCCGAATGTTCGCCATTTCACCTTGTTTTCGGCTGGACATCCAGTCTATACCGGCGGCTTTTCGCAGATCACTCCATCTAGCCGGAGGCCGTCCTATCTATACTATGCCTTCCATATCGCGGTTTCCATTCCAGAACTTTTTTACCCCAACAATTGTCAGTTCTTCGATAGAAACTGGAAACATTTATGTAGTTAAGATATCGATATATCATAACAGCACTAGTCGCGTGTAAGTTGCCCGGTTGCAAGTGTCAGTGAAGTATGTATTGAAAAATAAATTGGTGTGCGACTCTGAAAAAATAATTGGACGGAATCTTTTTCAAGGATTATGGTGTCTGCGCTATGTTGAGGTGCAAATTACAAAACATATATTTTTTGAAAGAGTAGACGTCATCTTAACTTCGTCATTGAATAAGTATAATAAGAATCTCCCTTTAACACAGGGTGTAGCTGTGAACATTTACATCCCTTTAAAAATGTATTCTACCGATAATTCTGAACAACATTTTTGTTTTATGACTTCTGGAATTTTGCATTAAAAAGATAACTTTTCTTTCATACAAAATCTCAGTCACGTGACATGGTCATTTGAATGGAGAGTCGAAAAAAAATACGATGAATTTCGAAAAGACGTTGATCGAATGTTGTTTAAAATATTCCTAGTATTTTTCATAGGGGGCAGACGAGCAGACGGATCACTTGATTTTATTTTGTATATTTTCTTAAAAGCGATTCTACATTTATTTGAAAAAATAGCAAAGTGAATACCATAAAAAATATTGTAGTATTCCTATTGGAGGTTATATTTATCTTATTAGATAAAAAACCAGGTAAGTACTTATTAGATAATTTAAATATCAAATTCCCAATAGAAAGACTATTCTATCAATAAAAAATATGTCTGTCACATTTTTTAAAATATTTATTTAATACTCCTTTCTTAGTACAGTAGTTAAACAATCGAAGTACAGTCACGAGCACAAATAAGTTTACAACCTCATTCAAATATGAAGCTTATAGCCCCTGGCTCAAGAGTAGAGTTAACATTTTGTTGCAGGCGACTGTACACAAGTCTGTTAAATTTCTTCAGTCGATGCTTACATTAATGTCAAACACGTTTGGTTTCTATCATAATTATCAATTGAAGATAATTCTACACATTATAGTAAGCTCATGCATGACTGCCTTTATCTACCTACTTATTACTCAAGTAAATTTCTTATATTAAAATTATGTCTCTTACTTCAAAAGACCCCAGTTGGGTATTATCATTAACGTTTCATCACATTAAATAATAACATAGTAATAACAAACTTGGCACTCAACCGTTGCTAATAAAATTGACATCCTCTCCATACCTAATTTAAAACTCCAGAAACACATTACACGCGCAGGAAATTCCCCAAAACTTATCAGCAAAAAGCCACAGTACAATCCATCATCATTATGCCAAAACTCCATGCCCAAATTCAATAAAAAAAAAACTTTCGTGTACCCCATCTAGCGGTAGAGGCGAGAACCTCGACGTCAACCCCCACCCCTCGGGGGTGTCGCGCCACCCCACGCCGTATCCCTTTTTTCTTCCTTCCACACCCTTATCCGTACCTGAGCTTTCTTTATCCGACACCGAAACTTTTTCTTTCGCTCCATCCCTTTCCCTCACCCCTAATCCGGCCGGCAAATCGCAACGACGGTATAGCCATCTCCCTCGGAGGCAAAGAAAAAAATCTGTTTATAAAAATGCGAATGTAGATGGGACTACGTCGGATGTATTGTGGGGTAATGTTTCATATGGAGGGTGGCATTGTATACTCCATGAGATTGAAAAAATTGTACCCCACAGGATCTGACTTTCTTTTAGGTACGTACGGATATATTCGTTTTCCAATTTCGATAACAAAGCTTGTTTTTTTTCGGCGTTTTTCCTTTTGTCCGCTTCCGTGAAATAATTGTGGGTGAGCAGTAATTTGGGTTTTGACATAAAAGATTCAAACAAAAATGAGATATGGCACGACATTGGCTTCTTTGTGCCTATTGAACTATTTACGTTCAAACAATAATATCCTGATCGTAATCATACCTGACATAATAGTTATTTTGAACAAAATTATTGTGATGCTTTTATTGTTTAAATTCTTTATCACCTTGACGAATCAAATGAATACCTACTTTAAAATTAATTTATGCAACTTATTTATTCTTCGTATCAGATGGCTTTTTTGATTATTTTTTTTAATTATCCTGTGCCTTTCCGGTATCAACGTGGTTACATTTTTACGGTAAATTTTGGTTAATTTACTTTTATAATTGATCATATTAACGATGACTTGATTTCTATAATAGAGGCCTGTTCTTTTGGAGTCTATAGGCTGATACTTTCATTAACTTTAACTTATATTAAACATCTAAATTAATCATATTAGATTATTTTTTTGTTGATTCTTTATAATGGGCAGCCACTTAATCAGCGAATTTCCATCGCTATCCAACGAGGTAATGCTGCCAGCATTTTGGGAATTTTACAACAGGGGCCTACGCTGTTTAATTTTTCTTTTTGATAGTTGATTTAGCTTTTGTTTTCAGTATTTTTTCCTTTCATGCGTTTTTCTTATTACTTATATCCAATAAACGTTTGTAGGTATATCAATTTATACTAAGAAAATAATAGACTTAGAAACTCATCGACGGTTTTGAATCACTCAAAATCCGTCGATAAATTTTATTTTTAAGTTAAGCGTGCTCTGGGCTCTGATGCTATTATTAAAGATGGAGTTGGAGTTAAGTATTAAAGTAAAAAAAATCGTTGAAACGGTTTTTTGAGGAACAAACCGATTGCCCATTCCATATACCTGTTCTAACTATGACGTAAGCGACGTTGACGCTTTGATTTATTTCCAAGTCTTTATTGACGAATCGCACTAATAAAACTCCCCCTATTTTTGAATCAGCCGCATCCGTAGGAACTGATCCCTTTGTGGACTCAACCAAGCATGGAGTCATCCTACTCATTAGCCAATCACGACACACGACCAAAGACCAAGAAGATAAAAAAAAACATCAAAGGAAAAACATTTTTTTTTCGTTTTTTTTTTTATTGAGATGAAAATTTAGATAGGTAGTTCAGAGCGCTGAATAGTTAAGCCTTCCTTATTTGGTTTTGAATTTATTGTTGTGCATCTTTTTTTTAGATATTTTTAGAAAAATAGATATATTTATATAAGTCTCAAAGGAAACCGAAACCGGTTTAATATATTTGTGGGCTCAAGTGTTATACAAATCAAAGATGCCTTATTATGAAAGATTCATAATAACAATTCGCCACAAACATTTTAGGAAAACTAGGCAATCCAGAAATCGAGATTTTTGAATTAATAGTAAAGTGAGGTTACGAAGGTACTTACCTATAATATGTACTTATACGGGACACATAGCCCAAATTAATCCAATTGTATAATTTATCTCAGTGATAAAAAGCACATCCAAACTTTGAAATTGAATAACATTATATCGCTGAAAAACATGAAATTCATCTTTTCTTGACAAACGTTTTATTGACACTTGTCAAATCAATTTTTCTTTATGAAAAAGAAAAATACATCACCTCATACTTCAACTCCGAAGAGTTTTAATTAGTCCGAGTACTTCATAGATTAGGTACAATATCGATTATCAGTTTCTTACACGATTTTCATAAATTTTAACGATTATTGTGTTGTCATCAAATTCGCTTTATAATTGATCATATTAACGATGACTTGATTTCTATAATAGAGGCCTGTTCTTTTGGAGTCTATAGGCTGATACTTTCATTAACTTTAACTTATATTAAACATCTAAATTAATCATATTAGATTTTTTTTGTTGTTCTTTATAATGGGCAGCCACTTCACCAGCGAATTTCCATCGCTATCCAACGAGGTAATGCTGCCAGCATTTTGGGAATTTTACGACAGGGGCCTACTCTGTTTTAATTTTTCTTTTTGATAGTTGATTTAGCTTTTGTTTTCAGTATTTTTTCCTTTCATAGGTTTTTCTTATTAATACGTTTGTAGGTTTATCACTTAATACTAAGAAAATAATAGACTCAGAAACTCATCGACGGTTTTGAATCACTCAAAATCCGTCGATAAATTTTATTTTTAAGTTTCACCGTGCGCGGGCTTTAAGTCCATAGAAAACTAAAAAAAAAAATTTAATTAAGCGTGCTCTGGGCTCTAATGCAATAATTAAAGATGGAGTTGGTAAAAAATTCGTTGAAACGGTTTTTTGAGGAACAAACCGATTGCCCATTCCATATTTACCAGTTCTAACTATGACGTAAGCGACGATGACGCTTTCATTTATTTCCAAGTCTTTATTGACGAATCGCACTAATAAAACTCCCCCTATTTTTGAATCAGCCGCATCCGTAGTAACTGATCCCTTTGTGGACTCAACCAAGCATGGAGTCATCCTACTCATTAGCCAATCACGACACACGACCAAAGACCAAGAAGATAAAAAAAAACATCAAAGGAAAAACATTTTTTTTTCGTTTTTTTTTTTATTGAGATGAAAATTTAGATAGGTAGTTCAGAGCGCTGAATAGTTTAGCCTTCCTCATTTGGTTTTGAATTTATTGTTGTGCGTCTTTTTTAGTTTTTTTGGTTTTGAATTTTTAGAAAAATTGATATATTTATAAAAATCTCAAATTTAGGTTATTAGAGAGATAGTTAAATTAGAGAGAGAGAGAGATTAGAGAGATGCAGGCATTTGTGATTTGTTAGATTTTTTACTCAAAATTTATGTAATATAAGTAGATTATACTACAACGTACCTATGTTATTTTTCATAATGATTTTCTGTCCCTGTGACAAAACGAAGAGATTTTTCATTGAAATAGCTAAATTTCATCAAAATCAATTTAAATCAAATGGCGGAGTGCAACAAACCAGTTCTCTTACTTAATGTAATGTAAGCATAAAACCAATTAAGTCTGGTTTTCACAAATAACCTAGCTTTTGTTTTTGACACTTCTCTAAAGGAAAATAAATTCGAACAAAACATAAAGATAATAATTTGACTCCCAAAGATGAGGAATTATCATAGATATTTTGTAGAAACTACTTATTATAATTATTCGTTCGTATAGTTAAATTAATATTCTTAATCACTTGTGTACAGATAGCAGACAACAGAAGAATTATAAAAATTATACTTAAATATAATAGAAATAAATACCATTATAATATTTGCTCGAGTAATTTTGCAATTTATTCTCAAGTTAATCACATTAATTTTTTTAAGTGCGTTATTATCTTAATAATATTATATTACACCCAGACACTAAACAAACAAAAGTGAACAGCATACTTACTACGCTGCTCAGCGACCCGAAGTGGATCTTGGCCTCCGACACGAGAATTCGCCACTCCGCTCTATTCTCAGCCACCTCTTGCCACTCCGGCCTTTGAAGGTGACCAAGATCCTTCTTGACCTGGTCCATCCAGCGGTATCTGGGGCGCCCCACTGGGCGCTTCCCGGTAGATCGACCCAGGTAAGCTCGCTTGGCCGCACGATCTGACTCCATTCTCTCTAAGTGACCGAGCCAGCGCAGCCTTGCTGACTTTGTCTCGCCCATTATATTTGGTTCGGCCACAAGCTCCATTATATATTTGGTTCGGCCACAAGCTACAGTGAAGAGCATAAAAATGTTTTTTTAATGTGGAGATTGAATTAATGAGTAGGTAGGTACTTACAGAATATCAAAAAGTCATAGAACAAAGGTTGTTCAGAATCATTAGTAGGACATATGGTTAAATGGATGTAAATGTTCACAGATACAAGCTGTATGGAGTATACGAGAGTGGGTGGCTTGATTGAAATAAGAGCATACGCCTATCTCATATATAATAAATCTTATTTAATGTAAAATCTATGTGTGTGTTTTTACCATTAACGCGGTGGCGCGGCGAAGGAAAACATCCGAAAACTGAACGTTTCGCATAGTTTCTGAAACGTGTAACCATGATTCAATTGGTCTGGTTTCCCTGTTAAAAGGTAACGAAGGAATCATGATTTTTAGCAGAATTTTAACTGAATCATGGTCTAAGCGTACCCTACGATAAGTGAATACAAATCGCTAAGGTTTTTTTTATTATATAGGGGGCAAACGAACAGACGTATCACCTGATGGCAAGCGATGACAGCCGCCCATGGACACCCGTTACACCAAAGTAGTTATAACTGTGGGAGAGCATGAATGGGCATGAATGGGCCGGCTTGACCGGAGTGATACCACTGCCACACAGAAAACCGGCGTGAAGCAGCCCCTGTGCTGTGTTTCGCTGAGTGAGTGAGGGTACCGGAGGCCCACCCGGGAGGGAAGGGGATAAAAGGTTGGCAGGGCACTTGTAACTCCACTGGTGTTGCAGGTGTCCATGAGCGGTGGCAATTGCTTACCATCAGGTGATCCGCCTGCTCGTCTGCTACCTATCACAGAAAAAAGTGCTCTGCCGACCTTTAAAAAAGAATACGCTGACTTTTTGAAAGTTTGCACGTCGTATTGGTCCGGAAATCGTCTGCGGCACTACAGCAACATCAAAGTAAACAAAACTGTCAAATTTCGTCATTCGACTCTCGTCTTACAGTCATGCACATTGGGTTGAATATTAATTTGCAATTGGACAGGTTGTGGTAACCTGATGTGTCGCTGACTGTACGTACAGCTAAATAATGTTAAAATTGAAATACTAGAATAAAAAGTAATGCGCGAAATTATTTTTACAACTCGATTACACTAACTCAGTTGCTTTCAGAACGTGAGTGACCATTTTTATCGATTTAAACGACTCAAATGTTAATTGTCTTCGTTAATAATCTCATATAAGAATCAGCTGTTCAGTACGCACAAAGCTATAAAAATGTTAATATATTTGCGGTGTTTTGCACTCGAATAATCCATCACCTTATACAAGAACGACAAAAACATGTCAAGTTAGAGACTTTTATGACTGAAAATTCTGTAGAACACCTAAATAAAAATATTTGAAACAAAGTTTGTTTTAGGTGAGTGGCAGACGGGTAGACGGATCACCTGATGGTTAAAAATTGCCGCCATCCATTGACACCTGCAATGCAACACCAGTAAAGTCACAAGTGCGCTGCCAACATTTAACCTTTCCCTCCAATTGGGTCTCCGGTACCCTATCTTACTCGACGAAACACAGCGCAGGCGCTGCTTGACGCCAGCCTTCTGTGAGGCCGTGGTATCACTCCGGTCGAGCCGGCCTTTTTATGTTGAAGGATTTCCCGGGGTATCGTTCTTTAACTTACACATAATACAGGGTGTATCTGTGAACATTTACATCCCTTTAACCACGTGTTCTATCAATCATTCTGAACAACATTAATTGTTCAACAACTTTTTTCGAATTCTTCTAAAAAATTTTCGACTCCACATACAAAATGACCAAGTCACGTGACCGACTTTGTATGGAAAGATGACTTTTTTTTTTACGAATTTTCCAAAGTATAAAACAAATGTTGTTCAGAATGGTTGGTAGAATACGTGGTTAAAGGGATGTAAATGTTCACAGATACACCCTGTATTATGATAGTTACTCACTAGCTTATCGACTGAAAGTCCTACCGTTTTTCTCCTCCCACAACGGAACCCAAGAAACACTAAAAACTGTCACCTTTCCACAGAATGAAATTAATCTTTATTACTATCATTGTGTCCACTTGTCCATTCCCCAAACGCGCTCACCATCTCTATCACAAGGTGATAAAGTTCACTATTGAACTAAAAAATTTTGAGAGACGTTGGTCGCCTCAACCCTCTTTTAACCCACTATTATAGGTACGACAAGTCATTAAATACTCATTTTGAAGCACCAGGCAGTGTAATAAAATTAAAAATGGTATAGACTAAAATAAGGTTATCGTTTGACAAATTTCAAAGAAGCTAGCGAAAGCAGCTGGCAGTGCCTAGCTATTTATGTGTCTACTAGCGGCCGCCCGCGACTTCGTCCGCGTGGAAAAGTAACTTTTTACCCCCACTTTTAACCCCTTACAACCCTTTTTTCGCAATAAAAAGTAGCCTATGTCCTTTCTCAGGGTCTAGACCATCTGTATACCAAATTTCATTCAAATCCGTTCAGTAGTTTTGGCGTGAAAGAGTAACAGACAGACAGACAGACAGACAGACAGACAGACAGACAGACAGACAGACAGACAGACAGACAGACAGACAGACAGACAGACAGACAGACAGACAGACAGAGTTACTTTCGCATTTATAATATTAGTATGGATTAGTATGGATGGATTAAATTCAGCCTACGCAGTGACGGGTTTAATATAATACTAATAAACTATTTAAGAATTTAATTAAATCGTAAAAAAGAAATATTTTCTACTAACGGGAATGCAATAAGTTAAATATAGGGGCGCTAGCATGAAATTGCCGTTTTGTATTTCTTAGAAATGGTTTCGCATAATAACATGTTTTAAATTTGCAAAAACTAGGATTAATGCTACTGTTACATAAATGGCTGTGCTTAAACGGGCAACCTTTGGGTAAAAGCCTTGTTTAATCAAAAAGTCGTAAATTTTTGAATTAAAACGTTAATTAATTCTATTAAAAAAAGTAACTTTTTTCATTAACAAATGTTATTAATCTATTTGAATGGCTTTTATAACGATTTTTCAACCCGTTACAGACCTAGCTATAGACCTAGGTTTACAAGGTTGAAAAGAACATTAGGAAATGGAGCGAAACTACTTACCTACCTAAAACCTTGAAGATAGTTCTTTTATTAAAAAAAACTGCATTCAAGGTTTTTTTCCAGAGTTTAAACAACCAAGTAGAGTAAGCTGGAGCAATATTAGACCATTAAGTTTTTTTTAAACGGTTTTATTTAGCTTGACCCGCACGGTATTTGTTTATTTATTTGTTTGGGTCAAAATTAGAAATTGAAATTTAAGTACCTTCCTCTTGTCAGATTGATCTGAAATTTGGTACACACTTTTAGTTCCGATGACAATACAATATAGTAATATCAATAACATTGTAAATCCAAGATGGCCGCCGGTACAAAATGGCGGATATCATATTTTTCCACAACCCCCTCAATATGGGTATCAAATGAAAGGGCTACACTAGTGGAATACTGTAATTATGACAAAATTTAAAATCCAAGATGGACGTCGTTGCAAAATGCCTTATTAGGTGAGGGCATGAGTAGTCGAGTCCAGAACAGTCGTGTCGAAGATTTTGTGACGTTAGGAGGACAGATTAAAAAAATAGGTAATTAGATGTACCTACGTAGTTAGCGGTAGCTTTACCACCCAAGTTAAGGAAATACGTTAAGACGTGCTGAAGACTGTAAGGTATTAGAGTGGCTAAAAATGTAATGTCGCAAGTTTTCTCAAGATTGGGCGCCCCTTGTTGTATATTATAGCCTTTGCCTCTCCACTGGACCTCTGGGAAGGGGGTTCGACCGATAAAATGACCATTACTCGTAGGGATCTCGAATTTATACCATTAAAGTACAGGACCAACTAATTTACGCACACGAAATACAGATAATTTAAATTTTGCAAATAAAATACCAAAAGATATAAATAAGACTGGAGGCTTACCATCAGTACCTACTTGAAATATTTGTAGGAGCAAAAGTAATGTTACGGCCCAGCATTGACGTTACAAAAGGATTGGTCGTAATCAGCAACCCACACTCGTCCACTGCTGGACATAGGTCTCCCCTAATGCACGCCATCGCTCTCGATTTTCAACCACTCTCATCCAGCCCACTCCAGCCAGCCTTCGAATATCATCATCATATCTTGTCGCAGGACATCCAACACTACGCGAGTCGCGGTCTCCATTCAAGGACTTTACGGCTCCAACGGTTGTCAGTTCTGCGGCTAATATGACCAGCCCACTACCACTTTAGTTTGCTATTTCGGTCGGTGTCGGTGACTCTGGTTCTTTGTCGGATTACATCATTTCTGATGCGGTCCTTCAGAGATACTCCAAGCATAGCCCTTTCCATAGCTCTTTGAGCGACTTTGAACCGGTGGATTAGTCCAGCCGTGAGTGTCCACGTCTCGGCACCGTAAGTCATGACCGGGAGGACGCACTGGTCGAAGACTTTCGACTTAGGACTTTGAGGGATAGGTGACGAAAAGACTTGACGAAGACTACCAAATGCTGCTCAGCCTAGCTGAATTCTTCTATTGGATTCTCTCTCGAAGTTGTTTCTGCCTAATTGGAGCGTTTGTCCTAGATAGACATATTCCTGGACAACTTCGAGAGGTACTCTATAAACAGTGACTGGTCCCGGATCAACGAGCTCGTTGAACATGACCTTGGTTTTATCCAAGTTCATCTGAAAACCGACGTGTTTGGAAGATTCAGCTAGGCTGCTCACCATCTCCTGTTGGTCATTTAAGGTTTCCGCCAAGATGACGATGTCGTCTGCGAATCGTAGGTGTGACATGTTCTCGCCATTAATATTGATTCCGCGCTCTTTCCAGTTTAGCGTTTTGATCATGTCCTGCAGCGCAGCGGAGAAGAGTTTCAGAGATATAACATCTCCTTGTCTCACACCACGTCGCAGCAAGACAGGCTCAGTTTGGATATTTAGGATTACTACGGACATATTAGGGGCGTTATACAGACACCTTAGCACCTCGATACATCGCCAATCGACTTAACACCTCTGCAAGGCCTCAAGAACAGACCAGGTGTCGACGCGTCGGAGTCAAAAACTTATTCATAGTCCACAAACGCCATGCACAGGGGCTGGTTGTATTCTTTGGTCTTCTGTATAACCTGTCTTACTGTGTGAATATGGTCTATGGTGCTATAACTCTGTCGGAACCCGGCCTAGCTCTGCAAATTGAGCTTCGTCAAGTCTTCGAGGAATATTCGGTAGGCATTTTCTTTAAATACTAAAAACTATAAAATAAAAATTCGGTAAAAAAACTTTTAAGTTAAACGGTTTTATCTTATGTGCACTGAAAACTAGAAAATAATTAATAACAATTAGGTATTCTGAACTTCTAGCACAGAAATATTTTAGTACTACGCAGAATAGCTTTTAGGCATATTAGACTAAAATAAAAACGTGGGGCCCCTCTGAAATCCTACCTATGGTTTGCCATATCTTTATACTTTGGTAGATCATGAGCTCGGCGTTCGCTGGTGAAGCCGCCACGGCTGGTTTATTGATTATCAAAATCTCCAGTTACGATTATAGTAAGTCGACGCAATCCACACTTAGTATAAAAGAAAGTATTACAGAAATAGTTATGGGCCCCACGTTTTTATTTTAGTCTAATATGCCTAAAAGCTATTCTGCGTAGTACTAAAATATTTCTGTGCTAGAAGTTCAGAATACCTAATTGTTATTAATTATTTTCTAGTTTTCAGTGCACATAAGATAAAACCGTTTAACTTAAAAGTTTTTTTACCGAATTTTTTTATTTAGTATTGGTTGTATTTTGACTAATGCTTTTTGGCTTCATTAAATTTGCAAATAACTGAAAAAATAATTAGGGTAGAAAAAAATATTCCCCTGGCATGTCTATTCTCAGGATTATGATAAAACTGGAAGAAACTGTAACTAAGGGTTTTAATACTCGGTGGGTGTAACAGCAAAAAGATAAAAGAAAACGTTACTGCTCTATACAAAATTAGCATTGCTATTTCTAAATATAACTAGATATTAACATTATTATTCAATTATACATAACGTCAAAATATTAGCCAATACTATTGAATAGCACAAAAACGACAATAGGCCCCCAATTCGATTCTCCAATTGAATCGATGTGATCGATTAGGGCAAACGTTCGATCGACACGAGTCAAGTGGTAGCAATTGAGTTATTATAAATCGATTAAAAGATCTTTTGTGGGTAGAATTAGGGTGGCATTCGCAGAAATTATTGGGTTTTTGTATGATTGCCGTATACGAGTTTGTGTTGTAATTTTGTATGGCTCTTCGAGGGATATTAGGGACTGCATATATGAACACTGTACAATTGAAAGTACACAGTTGTGAATTTATTTTTTACTGTCTTACCGCTCTTAATTTTATTTATGTCAAATAGGTGTTACAAAAATATCGATCTCACAACATTTAATTAGTAATTCAAATTTTAAATGTAGGTATTTAAGTACTGAGGTTAATGAATATTTCACAATATTTATCAAACTGTTTCGACTGTCAGTTGTATCCGTACTAAGTAGCTTAAGCACTAGTGTTACAGACATCAGACAACATAGGATCACAAATATAATACTTAAATAAGTACATAATATATAACACCCAGACACTCAACAAACACAAGTGTTCATCACACGAATGACTGTCCACGTTCGGACTCGAACCCACGATATTTGGCGTATGAGGCAGGGTTTTTTAAATACGCCATTATTATAAAGTTAAATATTACCCAAGCCAGTCGTATACAAAATACGAGTATTACCTTATATAAAACCATTAGGCTGCCAATCTTAGAACTCCCATTTTATAAATGTTGTTTAATACAATGAATAGAGAGATAAACAAAATAGCTATGCAAGTCAATTTAAAAAATTCGACATAACTTAACTTACAGTAGTTTGTCTTCAAAAAGCATTTAATATGTCAAATGTAACAGAAATACCAAATAAATTATTTACCAATATGTTATTCAAACATGAAAATGAATTTATTTCTCAATTAAAAAAGGAATGAGAAATTCTCATACAAGTCTAGTATGACTATTAATCCATCATAGTTTACGTATCATATCTTTCAATCTAGCCTAAGGGGATAACGTTTACAGTACATTTAATAGCGTTTTGCAAACACTTAAATGATTCGCGATAATTACAGAAATTGATGTACGACCCTTCGTGGTAGACGATCATAGTGTAAAATAGTATTTTTATTATTTTGCAACTACACAAAGTATTCATTAATATTAATATCACTTTAAAATTTGCCTACATTAAATACTTTAAAAATAAATTACATTAAAACGTCTGAAACCGGTCAGTGACGATTTTTAATTTGCGATACAGCTTATTAAAATTTATTAAACGTGGGAATGTCACAGCAAAGTTATCTACACGAAATTAAATAAACCAAACTAAGAAACATTGTAATTTGCATAAAAAATGCAAAATAAGACATTTTAACAAGTAACGAACGCATTTATTAAGGGCTAGTTTTATTAAAAAAGGAACTTCTTAAATTTCACTTCCTTATAAATATTTATTCACTAAACAGTATGCAAAGTAGCGTAATTATAGGGCACGCCAAGAAATGGGTTAACTTATTTGCATTTCTGGCGTTTCGAGAAATGTCGTAAGTGGAGTTACGTCTTTGTGTACGTATGTCTTGGGGCGTAAGTCGTAAATTAGTATTTTTATTGTCGCTATGGGGAGGATGAACTTCTTTTAAATTTGCAAATTTCACACCTTTTGAGACCGAGCAGGTTTTGACTCGATTGCTGTGGAATTAAGTGCTGTCGCTGTGACGTTTTTGCGTGCAATAAGTTAGTTCAATTTATTCGCGTCATTCATTAGACGATTAGTGGGCAGGTGTTCGTATGAAATATATTTTGCCACCGTTTGTGTCAAATAGAGTAGCTTCCGTGAGCTATTTCTCATTATAGACAGAATATAGGGTTTACTAGTGCCTTTTTGTTCAAAATGAATCAACCTTTTTTTTTGCATCCGCTAAGGGTTTGGATTCTTTATTTATTCATTTATATGGCAATAAGTATTGCGGACGTGAATTCATTATATATCAATTTCTTGAAAAACGCACTGTTGAGAACTGTCAGCTATCTAAATAATGGGGATTTTTTTGAGTTGAAATTTTTAAATGCAAAAATAAAGTCATAGAATAAAATAGTTGTTCAGAATGGTTGATAGAAGGCGTAGTTTAAGGGATGTAAAGGTTTAGGTGCTGATACACTCTGTATAATATCTCATAGGACAAAGGCGTTCATCATAGAAATCAAGTCATCCCTACTATTATGGGGTTAGGCTTAATCACCACCCAACGTACTTAATTACTAGTAAAAATTAGCGCTAGTAAGCCCAATGCTCTAATAACCAATTTACTGTAACAAAGTAATGCAACCTTTGGAATAAATGAACTTGACATATTTAATGCAACTTTACACTTGTTATGACGCAACTTTTTGTGCAATCGAAAAGGTTACTAAAAACTCAGTTTAGTTCGCGTGTAACAACCGCCTTAAATTAGTAGACCAATTTCGTTTCCATACAATTAAAGGCTTCTTGTTACTAGTTTAGGCATGGAATAAATTTTTTTGTAAGACTTATTAATTTGCTACATATATTGCAATGTGCAATTCATAAAATATCTTGTTACATTACATACATTTATTAAGTCCCTCAAGAAACTTTCAGTTTCGTACCTATCAAAAAACTATGATATAGCTGGAGGCACGAAAGTATAGGGATGACCGTTATTTTGCGCACTTGTAAAAAAGAAGACTTTCCATTAAAATTGGTTTCTGCGCAAGGTCATAACTACACTTTCTTGCCTCGGACTATACGAGTGAACTGTCGTCTACGGTTTTCAAAGAGAGCGTAAAGAAATATTTTCATCTCCCTTACGTCTTCAAAACTTTTGTTTGCGTTTATAATAAGTATTAATAAGAAGGTAGGAATAGCATCTGTTGTTTCTATAGATAAGTACAATGACTTATTAAAGAACAATATGGAAATAACCTAACGTGTATCAAAATACAAAAAAAAACTTGATAATTATTATGGTAATAAAAACTGATAAAATATTGTATTTGGAATTTTTAAATTATGTTTTTATCTTAGACATCGTTTGGCCATTACAGTAACAAATTAGCACTTTTTATTACACTACGATTTCACATGGTATGTTATAAGACGTGAAGATGGTAACTTTAGTCGTATCGACATTGTAATCTTTAACTTGTTAAAATGTGTGTTTTCGAAATCTCATAAAATCATTAAGTAAAGTCCTTGTTGTTTTAGCTAAAAAAATATAAACTTGCAAATTTAGAAAAAAGGGCTTTACAAAACTGGCGTTCCTTATTGAAGACAAAATCTTAACAAAAACCTTAAATCATCGAAAGAGAAATTTAAAAAATATTATCATTACTTACAAAAAGTATAACTTCAGAGTAATAATAACTTAAAACTATTTAAAAGAAGGACCTCAAAATTTTCCAAGCTTTTGACTCTACAGTCAAAAGGAAATAAAAATATTCAAATCTCTTACACAAACATTTTGTTTTTTTTTAACCATTATTCCAGCGCCAAAAAAACAATGTTGCGAAAAAAAGGACCAGCTGCGTTCCAATTTCAAAAATACAACTAATGATTTAGTATTCATTGCTTACCGGTTTTTGGACGAAAAAAAATTAAAGGGCAACCTATAATGATATGCATGTCCCAGTTTTTGAATGTTGAGACAGAAAAAAACAAAGGTGTCTATGAATGGTCTTTTTTTCAAAATTGAATTTGGAATGTCGCTCTCAGGGATATCGGTTACTCGTTCATTTGAATCACAACACAGGAAATGTGTTCTATCAAGTATTATTCACTGTATTTTGAGTCCTATTTAGAACGCTTAAGATCGTATTTTTGAATTCTTGTATTTTATCTATTTTTCACCCTTTCGAAGATTAATTGTGAAGATGTTTTACATTTAGGTTGGCAGTTCTTGGTTCAAAATTTATGTAAATTGTGTCTAATGGATGTTTAGTTGAGCTGATAGTCAGAGATAGTGTTACATTAATTTGATTACGAAGATTTAGGCATTAGGGGTTACAACTCGACCTTTTTGGTTCAAAAACTGATAAGTTAGAATAATTTAGGGTGAATTAGTTTACTTTTGATTACTTTATCTTTTAATAGCATTCGTCCGTTTTAACGCCTGTTTTAAATTGTTCCTGTAATGTAAACGAGCATGTATTTAGCTTGGTGGTCAGTGAAAACTGCATATTTTCTAATAGTATATAAAACTCATAACCCTGATTCAGTTGATCGAGCTCCCCTATCTAAGGGCTGCGAAGGTTTCACGTCAGTTGCTTTATGATAATTACCAGAATTACCGAATCCTGGATCATGGTTTAAGCATACCTAGCGCAAGCCTCAAAACCGGGAATAATTCAGCTAAGACGAGACAAATTCTAATAAACCAACATATAGCTGTGTGCCGTACTAAAAGCAGGAATGTAATAATTAGGATATCTAACAAGCAATCGTGCACAGTAAAAATATCTATCTACATCTAGGAACTAATTATAACAATTAACATACACATGCAAGCAATACAATTAAAACATCAAAAGTTACAAAGAAAACGAATACACCTTTCCAAAACTTTCAAGAATACTTATCAGAATTTGCACCAAAGAATGTGCTTTACGTCGTTAAGCACTCAATTCCAGATAAAGAACATTAAAAAGTATTTTACCGTGTTCCAAAACGATAATTATTTCGACTAATTGATTTAAATTGGCATTTTGCATGAGTTTAAAAGAGATACAATCTTTTTTCAACTTAAGGCGTTTTCGTTTTTTTTTTCGTTTTGTGTAAAATGTACCTACTTGAGTGAGTAATCATCCTTTCGTTTAATATTCATACTATGTATAATGATTTGTGGGTATTATCAGAAAACTACCTACAGATTTTAACCGTGGGAGAGCCATGCTTCGGCATGAATGGGCCGGCTCGACCGGTGTGCGGCTTCACAGAAGACCAGCGCGAAGCAGCGCCTGTCCTGTCGATTGAGTAAGCGCGGGTACTGGAGGCACAGTGGGGGAAAGGGGGTCAAACGTTGGCAGCGCAATGTGACTCCACTGGTGTTGTAGGTGTCTGTGGGCGGCGGAAATTGCTTACCATCAGGTGAACCGTCTACTTTTCTGCCACTTAACATATAAAACAAGATTGACTCGATAGCGCATTTGGTACTAACCCAGCTCTTAAGGTCAAGGGTTCGATTCAAACGTTTGAAGTGTAGAACACAATATGTTTGGCGTGTAGGTATAGTCTTATTTAATTGAGTGTACATTACATTAAATTCATGAAATTGGCCAATGTAAATGACAATGAACCAAACTTTAAAAGCCTTATAGCAAATTAACTCATGTCATACACATGGTCTTAATGATAACTTGCATCTTGTACCAACAATGGTTTGAATTACCCCATTCACGGACTATTGAGAATAAGTTTATGGCAGATATTATATTATTTAAATTTAAAAAACCATTGTCAAAAGACTTTACGTAGGTGCAGATAAAAAAAACTTAAATAATGATTTTTTTTTTCAAAAGTCCGTGGCTTTCGACAAAAGTGGTTTTACCATAATTGTTTTTATTATCTTCGATATTTTAAAGTTGTTGTTGTAAATAGGGCCATTGTGAATCTAGCACACAAATTATTATTGATATAAGTCAGTCGATTTTTGAGTTTAATGTGATGTAACCTTGTTTAGTATATTGAAAAAAAAAAAATAAACCACAATTGCCTACATAAAGACACTATTGTCCATCATATAAAAGTTTGTTCAGAGTGGAATCGAACCCCACCGCCTTTCGCGTACCTTCATATAAGGTAGGGACCAGTCTATGATCAAGATCAAAGGTCAAAGTATTATTATTACAAATCATACATACATTTTTAAACAAAAAAGTATTTATTTTTAGGTATGTAACTATTTAATGTCGAGTCGATTCATAAAACAAATGAAAAAATATTAAATAGACATAATTCTCAAATGATCAAACCCGAAATCTTCCTTCATTTATCACATCTTCGCCACTTCGCCATTAAGATTGTCAACACCTGATTAAGCATAGACCCATCAAAAATAATAACGTCACAGTTTTGCAATGGCCGCCGATTAACCCTTCCAATGCCGCATGGGTACAAATTTGCATACACATTTATTTTTTCTTAAACAAAATGCTTTTTTTTCTTGGCCCTCTTTGTTTGAGAGCTCCTGCAATTATTTTAGTTTCGCACAATAAGGAATTATAACTGTAACCGCGTTGAGATGGTAATGAGGTTTTTGTTAGTCTCCATGTGTGAGATTAGAGTAGATCCGTTAAATTGTTACAACTTGCGGTGTAGTAGCAGATGTTTTGGTTCTGTTGCTTTTTTTCTACACGCAACAGAACCAAATTACATAATAATATATAATATTTAGAGTCGAAGAATAACCTCACCGTCAACCGTTGAGATTCAGAGATTTTTTTGGGGTACTAACAGAGAAAAGTCATGTGAAAAATTCATATGATTTTTAGAAATTTCAACAGTGATTCACGCACTCTATTGTTCGTTTGCAAAATCGCAAAATTTTTTTTTTTACATCTTGTTTCTAAAATATCATATTGGTTTTCTGTTTATTTTATTTTCACTTTTGAGAGTCCAACATTACTCCAAAAAAAAAAAGATTTTAATAAAAACTCACAAGGTGGACCGACGATCTAGTGAGGGTCGCGGAAATTCCTTGGATGCGGGTGGCATAGGACCGATCTGCGTGGAGAACATTGAGAGAGGCCTATGTCTAGCAGTGGACGTCTTTTGGCTGAAATTATCATAATGAAGAAAAATCGAACATTAACCCTTAACTAGGTGAATTTTCTGCCAGTGAAGGGTTAGGTTATTTTAATAACTAAGGTATTGTCATGTTATTGATAATAAATGACTTACAGCTTTCCGACTTATTTTTATTATTAAACTATCCACAACGTGTGACATTACGAAGTTTAAATACTAATAGCACCATAAAAAAACGATTATGGCCGTAATGAATGGTCAATAAAACTAAATCGATTTTATTTCTCGATTATATTGATAAAACCAAAGATAAAAATGATCGATGGCAATCGCCATCGTATCTGCAAAGGCGCATCAGTTATTAATATTACTTAGCCATATAAAAGACACTTTATAAGAGTATACGATGACATTCGCATAATTAATAAGATCCCGAACAAAATTGTTACAGGGCATGAATATGTAACGGGTAAAAAAATATTCATTAAAATTTTATTGGTATTCAACCCTGTTTATGATGTAAGACTTGGCCCTATGTTAGCAGCTTTGGGAAGACTTCCTTGAGATTTCGCGTACAAAAACTCAATCTTTTTAGGAACAGGTTTTCATTGATGCGGGACTCATTCAGATCTTGGCAAGGCCTTGAGTGAATTTAAATTGGGACTGCGGACGTTAAACTTTTTTGGGTTGGCTTTTTTTGTTATTAGCTATGTCACTAAATTCCTCTCGCTGATGTTTATGGGCGGCGGTTATTACTTACCTACTGGTTACCCGCTTGCTTGTTTGTCGACTCTAGTATAAAAAATAAGATTATGTATTTTTGAAAATATTATCTACAGACAGATAGCAGAATATATTCAATTTAAATAAATGAATATTTAATTATGTACGTAGGTACATATGTACTTTAATTTAATAGTAATAATTGCCTGCACAATTTCCTAATTATCTAAAAAAAAATGTTTCGACGTCTATTTAAATAACTAAGTCAACCTTTAAATAAAATTACGGCCAGAGAATATTTTTTACTTTCATAAAATAAATAGTCAAGAAATTACGAGTTATTTTTAGAGTGGGTAGGTATTTTGTTTTTAGAAATGTCTCGCAAAATATTTTACTGTATAAATATGTACCTACTTGCTGGTATAGTTTAACAACCTCAGGCTCCATTCTTTATTATAGCGTCTGAATATTTATAAGCAGACAAGGAGACGCGTAATTTGTCCCGGGCAAAGGTAAAGCGAACAAAAACTGGAATTCATTATGAAGGGCTCAGCAAAAAAAAATAATAAAAAACACAAAATAGTTTGTCTCTCAACGAATTCTGCTCGCATTAAGTGACGGGTTGTGATTTGTGAACGACGTGTGATACTGTTCGAAATTTAAATTTGAATTTTGTTTTGACGCTACGTAATTTTCTTTGGAATGTTCGAAATTTGATTTCGATGTTATTTTTTATTTTAATTTGACACTAATTTGATTTTAGAACAGGTAAGGTAAATTGCAACGAAGACATTTTGAATATCGATTCTTTTGTTTTTGAAGTTTGGTATTTTTAAAAAGGCCGTTATAGTGACTGTGTGGATTATAAAAGTTGTTTTTTTTACACTAGTGCATATTTAAATGATTTAGTGTTAGACCGGCAACGCATCAGCGACTCATTTGATCTCGCAGGAGACGAAGACTAATTACCATCAGATGTCCCGCTTGCTAGCTGGTCTTCCGTAGTATAAAAACAATATTATAAATTAAAATGCACACTTATTAATTGATCTTACTTCAAGATCAAGTCGAATGTCTCTGATATTACATTTATTGTGTCTATTTTGATAATTTTACCTGTAAGTACTTACTGTAAGTTTAAAACCTTATCCTCCTTATTACAAAACGTTGGTCTAAAGGTAGACTTGGTTTAAACTTAAACTTTCATAAAAGTCACAAATGAAAGTGACACCATCATTCAGTTCCTCACAGAAAACCGGCGTGAAGCAGCCCCTGTGCTGTGTTTCGAGTGAGTGAGGGTACCGGGGGCCCACTCGGGGGGGAAGGGGATAAAAGGTTGGCAGCGCACTTGTAACTCCACTGGTGTTGCAAGTGTCCATGGGCGGCTGCAATTGCTTACCATCAGGTGATCCGCCTGCTCGCCTGCTACCTATCACATTAAAAAAAAAATGCCTAACATTAGTCTCCGTTTTGTAATAAGGAGGTTTAAATTTAAATATAAACTTTCTACTCTATAGATGTCCAATTAGTCTTATAGCAAAGCGAATTCCTAAAATTATCACCACCTACCCTGTATTTAACGTATTTGCAATAAAAAACATCAAGCAAGTGCCTATACAGGGTTGCATTTTTTACCTCCGGCAAACGAGTAAATAGTTATACTTTAAAAGGTTTCCCGCGCAACAGTGGCGCCCTCTACTGGCAGTTAGCACGCGTCTAATATTTAGCGAGATTTCGCTGGTGTAGTATATGTGATAGTGCAGATAAATCAAAAGCAAAACGCAAAATGGCTGAATTGTGTGAATTAATGATTTGTTTATTTTACAAAGGGATGTTTTAGATAAGCTTAATTTTAATATTAGTAGAGCTGTATATTTTTAATCCAAAAAAAAAGTTACTCTTTTCTTTAATTACCTACCTATTTATTTAGAAACAAAATACATTGTATTTTATTTTGTTATAAACAAATACATTGTATTTTATTTATTGTATACAGAAAAAAACATTTTTTTTTGCATGTTCGTTTCTACATATAAAAAATATATTATTGTAGGTGATTTCCTTTTTTAGATTGGATTTTTCAAATCTTTATGTATTTATTTTTATACCATTCACTCAGCGGTGAGGGAATACGTCATCGTGAAGAAACCTCTACGTAGGACAGTTTTTACCATCTGGTTATAACTTTGTTTTTAATCGCACTTATTTCTCTGAAGACACTTTTACATAGATTAAAATACCTAAATAATGAAAATATATGTTCGTTCAGTATATGGGAGTATTAAGGTCGTAATGCCCATAAGCCTTATAAAATCCAAAGACAATTGATTTTCTATCGTGTCAGCTGTCTCGGGCCTCAGGAGGTTATATATACGTATTTAAATATTATTATATTTTTAATTACTCTGTTGTCTGATATCTAAGCTGCTTAGTTAAGAATCTGGTCAACGTATGATATATTGTATGAGTTCATTTACCAAAATACCTACCCACCCGAGACTATGCAACCATTTCGCGTATACTACCCTCTCGCGACTCTGGGAGGGGCGGAGGGACAAAATGGGTCCTCGTCCTGCGACATCGGCAGCCATTACCGCGACCCTGCCGCACCCTCACGAAAAACGCGCTCAATTTTACATGCGGGCCTATGTACGCCGTGTGTACTGGGGATGCGATTTGATATTCACTCGAGTGACTATCGTGATATTGAGTGTTCAGCACTCGAGTGACTATGGTGATATTGAGTGTTCAAATAAAAAATGCCTCAACGTTACTGAAAACTCGTTTCAATGTACATGCGGTTCAATGTACAGTCAGCCACACATCAGGTTACCACAAACTGTCAAATTTCCACAATTGATATTCAACCTAATGTGTATGACAGTAAGCTGAGAGTCGATTGAAGAAATTTGACATTTTCGTATACTTTGATGTGTGGCTGTACGTACGCCGGAATACTCACTCGAGTGCTAAAATAAAAAAAAACTCGTTTTTTTCTGTTCTATTTTATACATGTCGTGGCAGCTTCTAAATAGGACGTCACTTTGGCTCGTAAATTGCACTTGCGTTTGTGACCAATACCATGTTAGTGACCTACATAAGTGATTTTTTATTGGCTGTCCTTAATAATATATAAATCTACATGCGGACTTATATAATAAATGCCGTGTACTAGGTGTGCCGTATGATATTCACTCAACTGACTATCATGATATTGGGAGTGTTCAAATTAAAAAAAATACTTCAACGTGTTAAAACACTTTTCCAATCTATTACTACAATTTCTATTATTTTTTATCCTTTTACAGTGAAGAGACTGATCTTCGCAGACCTTTATCATTAAAACGAGAAAACTTTATCATTATGTACAGTGGCCAGCACATCAAGTTACTACAATCTGTCAAATTTCCTCAGTTGATATTGAACCAAACACGTTTGACATAAAAGTGAGGTTCGATTGAAAAAATTTGACAGATTGTAGTAACTTGGTGTGCAGACCACCGTACCTACGTGCAGGGTTTTATTGCAATATTGCATACTAGTATTTGATCAAACTGCGTCAAATTCTCGATACCGTTATCCTGAATCGAGCCACTCGAGAGTATCCGGGTAATGTAAAATGACTCGGCTACCAAGTGACTGAGTCACCTCACTAGTGTGTACACAGCTTTTCCCAGTCTTTACTCAAACGAATATCAAGCCTGCTTATTTGAATTGTGAAAAGCACGAACTTGGCTGAGTGTTTACCGGATTAGGATTTGCTTGTCAAGAATACACTTTCGACTGAGTGAAAGAATTCGTATAGAAAGAGCCTTAGGGCGCTTTTTGATAAAGTCATGGCCAGTTTTACATTTTAACGGTTTATATCGTTTATATCGTGACGATAAGTGTTATGATGAAAAAAATAATATTATGCAATAATATATTTTTTGATCATAGAATACATTTTGGTCAAAATAGACCAAACATTCTTTAAGAAGACTGAAAGACATGTAGTAAATGTCACATCATGTATGTACATTAGATCAGTCATACAAGTGTGGTGATTAAGCCTAATCCCATTATAGTTAAGTAGCGATGACTTGATTTCTGTGATGGAGGCTTTTGCACTGCAGAGGGATACTTCTATTTTGGATATTGATATAGAAATCGTATTGGTATGGTGGCAACAGAAACCCATGATCAGTTAACATTTTCAAGTGTTTTCTTATTTGATAGATGGCAGACAAGCAGACGGAACACCAGCCGGGCTAAGATGCGCACCGCGACAAAATTTTGTCGACTCTCGTTCGCGAGAGCGTATCTTTCTATCCCGCTCCTCGCCCTGTCAATGTGAGCGAGAAAGCAACTAGCGCTGACGCAATACGAGTGTCGACAAATTGTCTCGTGGTGCGCATCTTAGCCCGGGCTGATGGTAAGTGATTGCAGCCATTCATTGACACCTGCACCACCAGTAGTGTCACAAGTACGTAGCCAACTTTTAGCCTCCTTTCCCTCCATTGGGCCTCCGGCACCCTCACTCAATCAATGGAACACAGTGCAGGCGCTGCTTTACGTCGGTCTTCTTGTAAGGCTGTGGTGTCACTCCGGTCGAGACGGCCTATTCATACCAAAGCTCGGGTCTCCCACGGTGTAATGTATGGGCAGTTGTCTGTGGAATAATTAGCCTTTCAGTTTTCTTAATACACCATCAAGGCATGATAACTTTTCGTCTATTGTCATTTGGCCATCCCAATCCTGCAAAACATTTCAAAACAACAATCCCTGGATCTCTGGAATAATAAGGGACCAGGAGCACACTCGACCGAGCCAGGGACCTTCTCATATAAAATTTATATCAAATAACAACCAATTTGCCTCCGCCCCGTTTCGTTATTACGAAAATATTTAATACAATCCAACAAAAACACCGCAGGGAAATAAAAACTGTATTGTTAAAGACAAAAGGTGAAGTTTCGTTTGGATGTGGGTGTGCAAAACAAAATATTTCCGACTGACTACTCATCAACATTGGACGTTATTGAAATGGAATAAAAAGAAGAAAAAGGGAATTTGGAAATTGGTCTAAAGGTGACGTGTTACACTGGCGAGCAAGGAAACTCGTTTGCGCTAAATCCCCTTTTAAATAATGCACGTGCAGTAACTATACATTCTTACAACATCTCATACATTGACCTAACTCCTGTGTGCTTAAGCACCTGTGTTACAATATCAGACATCATAGGAGGAAATGCGTGATCCGGCCAGTCATAATAATATACTGTACAACTAGAGGTGGCAGCACTTTGTATTGACTAACTAGAATAATTAAGTTCAAATTGATGACTCCAGTTAAAAAAAAAAAAAATCTTTATTTCTTAATGGTTACCATTTTACTTGTATGAGAGTTTTCCCATTTAAGTAATATTACTTGTGTTAGGGAAGACCCGCTCTTTTTAAAGAAACAGTTAGTAACACCTTCTACACACCAATAACTATTGCAGCAGTTTGAACTTAATTATTGACTAATAAGGGAACTTAAGTTCAAATAGATGGTGCCGATTGGCAGCACCATCCATGTACACTTACCCTATATAGGCAAACTTTAGGTACTTATATCCATATTTTGCAACACAGGAATCATTTAATTTGTCTGCAGCGACAAGATTGTTTAATTATATAACCCACATTGTCCCACTGCCGAGTAAAGGCCTCACGCGCGTCCCTTCATTGATGTCTATTTGTCACTATTATGTGACCAATGAATGTAAAGTTGTTAAGATAATCACGACATTGCTCTACTACAGATTATAATGCTTCCGTCAGTTAGCTATTGAGTGACTATTTTGGTTGATACTTTTCAGTACCAATAAAAAGTAAGTTATTAACTATTTGATTTAACAAATAATGAAAATGATTACACCTTCACCAGCCATTAAGCAACAAAAATACGTGATAAAAATATATAAAATACCCCACTTTAAATGACTACAATCTGTCAAATTTCCTCAGTTGATATTGAACCAAACACGTTTGACATGAAAGTGAGGTTCGATTGAAAAAATTTGACAGATTGTAGTAACTTTGTGCTGGCCACCGTACCTACGTGCAGGGTTTTATTGCAATATTGCATACTAGTATTTGATCAAACTGCGTCAAATTCTCGATACCGTTATCCTGAATCGACCACTCGAGAGTATCCGGGTAATTGTAAAATGACTCGGCTACCAAGTGACTTGAGTCACCTCACTAGTGTGTACACAGCTTTTCCCAGTCTTCTACTCAAACGAATAACAAGCCTGCTTATTTGAATTGTGAAAAGCACGAACTTGGCTGAGTGTTTACCGGATTAGGATTTGCTTGTCAAGAATACACTTTCGACTGAGTGAAAGAATTCGTATAGAAAGAGCCTTAGGGCGCTTTTTGATAAAGTCATGGCCAGTTTTACATTTTAACGGTTTATATCGTTTATATCGTGACGATAAGTGTTATGATGAAAAAAATAATATTATGCAATAATATATTTTTTGATCATAGAATACATTTTGGTCAAAATAGACCAAACATTCTTTAAGAAGACTGAAAGACATGTAGTAAATGTCACATCATGTATGTACATTAGATCAGTCATACAAGTGTGGTGATTAAGCCTAATCCCATTATAGTTAAGTAGCGATGACTTGATTTCTGTGATGGAGGCCTTTGCACTGCAGAGGGATACTTACTTCTATTTTGGATATTGATATAAAAATCGTATTGGTATGGTGGCAACAGAAACCCATGATCAGTTAACATTTTCAAGTGTTTTCTTATTTGATAGATGGCAGACAAGCAGACGGAACACCAGCCGGGCTAAGATGCGCACCGCGACAAAATTTTGTCGACTCTCGTTCGCGAGAGCGTATCTTTCTATCCCGCTCCTCGCCCTGTCAAGTGAGCGAGAAGCAACTAGCGCTGACGCAATACGAGTGTCGACAAAATTGTCTCGTGGTGCGCATCTTAGCCCGGCTGATGGTAAGTGATTGCAGCCATTCATTGACACCTGCACCACCAGTAGTGTCACAAGTACGTAGCCAACTTTTAGCCTCCTTTCCCTCCATTGGGCCTCCGGCACCCTCACTCAATCAATGCAACACAGTGCAGGCGCTGCTTTACGCCGGTCTTCTTGTAAGGCCGTGGTGTCACTCCGTTCGAGACGGCCCATTCATACCCAAGCGTGGCTCTACCACGGAGTAATGTGTGGGCAGTTATCTGTGGAATAATGGCCTTTCAGTTTTCTTAATACACAATCAAGGCATGATAACTTTTCGTCTATTGTCATTTGGCCATCCCAATCCTGCAAAACATTTCAAAACAACAATCCCTGGATCTCTGGAATAATAAGGGACCAGGAGCACACTCGACCGAGCCAGGGACCTTCTCATATAAAATTTATATCAAATAACAACCAATTTGCCTCCGCCCCGTTTCGTTATTACGAAAATATTTAATACAATCCAACAAAAACACCGCAGGGAAATAAAAACTGTATTGTTAAAGACAAAAGGTGAAGTTTCGTTTGGATGTGGGTGTGCAAAACAAAATATTTCCGAATGACTACTCATCAACATTGGACGTTATTGAAATGGAATAAAAAGAAGAAAAAGGGAATTTGGAAATTGGTCTAAAGGTGACGTGTTACACTGGCGAGCAAGGAAATGTCTAATTTGCGCGAAATCCTCTTTTAAATAGTGCACTTTTAATGTGATAGGTGACAGACAAGCAAACGGACCACCTGATCATAAGCGATTGCCACCCCCCATAGTCACATGCAACACTAACAGAGTCATAAGTGCACTGCCAAGCTTTAACCCCTTTTGTACGTTTAAGTGCAGTATAGGTGGCAGTACTTTATATTGACTAACTTGATAATCAAGTTCAAATCGATGCCACCAGTTAGTAACACCTTCTATGTGCCATTAACTATTAATGTGGCAGCAGTTTGTATTGACTAACAGGGACAATTAAGTTTAATTAGATGGTACCAATGATGAGATGGCAGCACGATCGATGTGCATTTTACCTATACAGTTATATATTTTGAGTACTTTCCATATTTTGCATCAGTATCATTAAATTTGTCTGCATGTGAGCGTGTCAAGATAATTTTATTATCTAACCTATATTCTCTCACTGCCGAGGATAGGCCTCACGTGAGTCCCTTCATTGATTTCTATTTGTCACTATTAAGTGGCCAATGAATGTAAAGTTGATAAGATCATCACGACATCGCTCTATACTACAGATTATAATACTTATAATTATCACCCTACTGCTGTGGGGGTCCGTCAGGTAGCCATTGAGCGACTATTTATATTGAGCGACTATTTATATATATTGCTGGACATGACAAAAGCATACGAAAGTGTAAATTATGACATCCTCCTGTCTAAATTGTATGGATCAGGTGTTCGGGGCCCTAGCTACTTGTGGTTTAAATCATATCTCCAAAACAGAAAACAAAAAGTCCAGTTAGAATACTATAATCGTCAGGAAAACATAGTTCAATCCGTAGTATCACAAGAAACGTCACTTACGTGCTCAATACCTCAAGGAAGCGTCCTTGGCTGTGTCCTTTTTCTCATTTATATTAATGATTTACCAAAAATAATTAAAAACAGTATAACCTTACCCATTTTGTTTGCTGACGACCTATCAATATTAATAAAATGTGAGAATACTATGAGTGCTAATGTTATTCTTAATGAAATATTACGCTCAGTCTCAACTTGGCTACAAAATCACAATCTTAAAATTAATTACACTAAAACAAAAATAATACAATTCCGACCATACAATAAAATCCCTCTGGATATAAACGTTACTTACGAAAATAAAAAGATCGAATCAGTTGATACATTCAAGCTTTTAGGTATGTTAATAGATACACATTTAAACTGGAAACAACATGTACAACACGTCAAGTCTAAATTATCAAAATTTACTTACGCTCTTTTCGAACTGGTACACAGCACAAACAGAGAAGCTGCTTTGTCAGCTTACTACGCATATGCCTACTCGCATCTCAGGTATGGAATAATGTTATGGGGAAATAGTACAAATGCAAACGACCTATTTATAATGCAAAAAAAATGTGTAAGGATAATAGCCCAGATAAATAATACTCAAAGTTGTAAACCATACTTTATAAAATTTAACTTACTTACTTTACCCTCATTATATATTTATGATATTTGCATATTTACATTTAAAAATATAGAAAACTTTACTAGAGTCAGAGACACCCATAATATAAATACCAGGCATAAGAACAGACTTTACCTGCCACAATCAAGATTAACAATGCTAAATACCAGCCCTTATTATATGGCAGTAAAAATTTATAATAAATTACCCCCCAATATTAAAAATGAACAAAACTTTAAAATATTTACAAGAAACCTTAGATCTCACTTAATTTCAAAATGCTACTACACTTTAAATGAATATTTAACGCAATAAAAAGATAAATATATGTACTTATATTAGATATAAGAAAAAATGTCTATGTCGTGACCAGATTATTACTTTAGTACCTACTTATTTAAGATTCTTATATTAATATTGTTATTAGGATAAGCCCTCACATTTGCAATTACCTAAAAGGTAGCTAAGTTATAAGTACCTGTTTACTAAAAACACTTAATATTTATATTATGTAACACTTAGCAAGCAAATAAATATTTCATTTCATTTCATTTCATTTCATTTCATTTCATTTCATATTTCATTTCATTTCATTTCATTTCTATTTTAATTCATATTTTTCGGTACCAATAATAAGTAAGTTATAAACCATTTGCTTTAGGTAATAATGAAAATGATTACACCTTCACCAGCCATTAAGCAACAAAAATACGTGATAAAAATATATTAAAATACCCCACTTTAAATGACCAACAAATTAATTAAACAAATGAACCCAATAACACGAAACGAACGGCCGCCAGTGCACTCAGAAGAAAGCAACAGGGATCGGCCCTAGGCCGAATTTTAATAAGATGTCACTGCCATAACAAGGGCCGAAGGGAGCCGAAATTTTATTACAACAAAAACTTCATCACTGAACAATAACACGCAGAATTACCTACACTCTTAATTGGGTCTAATCGACCGGGGTATTTAAAGATATGGGGCCGAAAATGAGCACCCTGGGGTATCCCTAATTTGAAGGCTCGGTTTCTTAATGAGAGTATTAATTTGGCCCTTTGATTGCGAGTAGTGTTGTGCATTGATATACCTTATATCGATATGTTTGACTGATTGACTTAAATCGAAATTTTTGAACGTTAAATTCCATTTCTGTACTTGTACTTACCATAATCCAGATTTTTGCAATTTTATTGGAACTAATAATTTAACCTTCTTTCGATCAAAAAGGGTTCTAAGAATAGGAGAGTCAGAACATGTTTATAAGAGAAAAAATCTAAGTATTTTAAAATAACCTATTTATCGTGCATTTTGTAAACGCTGTCATCTAGTGACTTCAATTAACTTCTAATGTTTAGTAGCTGTCGCTTTTAAGTGTGACCCACAAGCCACTGCCTGGAATCAATCGTCAGGTCAAGCCTTTGTGTCTGATTTTTTTCAGAAAGTGGAAAAACCAACAATTGTTTCAAATACAAGCAATCTACCTTTCTGGTCATTGTTGTTATAATTTTATGTCAAGTAGCTCTTATTTGCTAAACATCATGCCTATTTCGGTTTCGGCGCTATAAAATAACATCGATACTTAATTTATCGATACTTTTACAACTCTAATTTGGGGACGTTTTTCTTTTGCTGTCGTGAGCGTTAGAATGCGTATCATTATTTTGTCTTTAATCGTCAATGTACAGTCGACGCAATGTGTTCATCCTCAACTTTCTATGGGCTATTAGCCAGTTAATTTAGGGCAATTATGGTAGAAATTTGTAGTCGTTCGTTAGATTAAAAGTGCATTCGAATGCAGTTGTGAACATAAGTTGTATTAATAAAGGTTTATGGAGCGTTTCGTTTTATTGAAGTTTGCTACTTGTGTTTTAACCGATTTTTATTAATTTTATTTACCTACCTGTTTTTTTATTCTTACCTAAAGCAAAAGGTAACCTAACTTTAGTCTGGACTTGATTTAATTTAAAATTTGTATTTCTTAAACAGTACGTAAAAAATCATGATAATATAAATGTAATTTTTAAAAAACTATGTTTCCCTCACTCGTAGTGTAGGACGACCTTAGGCCAGATGGAGTGACGATCTGCGCAAGAGGGCTGGCTGGAGCTGGATGCGAGTAGCCAAAGATCGATCAAAGTGGCGAGCATTTGGAGAGGCCTATGTCCAGCAGTGGACTGTAACAGGCTGATGATGATGATGATGTTTCCCTTACGGCTAGCTAAGCTAATGGTAGGTATATGGTTCGAATTGTAATAGCTTAAATTTTAATATGCACCATGATACGGAAGGAATAAACACTTTAGGTAAGTCATATCTCAGTACGAATTGGCCGCCGCGGGGCGTATCAATATTATTTGAAAAATTTAGACGCAGTTTTGAATCAACGATCTCGCGCAAGTTCTTGTCTACAGTAGCGCTACCATCCGGGCTAACATGCGCACCACGAGATAATTTGTCGTCACTCGTATTTTGTCGGCGCAAGTTGCTTCTCGCTCACCTGACTGAGCGATGAGCGGGACAGAAGGATGCGCTCTCGCGAACGAGAGTCGACAAAATTTTGTCGCGGTGCGCATGTAAGGCCTACTGGAGTTGACATCGAAAACTGACATAACGTAAACTATAGCTCTGTCTCTTTCAAATGCATCACAATGAAAGAGACAAAGCGATAGTTTTCGATAGCGAGGATAGTATTTCAAACTCATGGTAAGGCCACTGAGCTACCATCTCTCCGTAAAACCATGATGATGATTTGCACAACAACGCCATGGGAACTATTTTTCCCAATAAAGATGACACTCTTGCTTATCTTATTCTTAACCCTCAGACAATGCAGTGCATATATTAAGGGGGCAAAACACCATTAATAACGGGATTAGGGGCGGTAGAAAGAATATAAATGCGGTAAACCGCTGCGGGGAGAGATTTATCGCGCACTTAGCATAAGTTGCTTGCGATGCGTTTTTCATCAATTTTTCATTGGCTGTCTTTGCGGTTGCGCAGATTTTGGTTATGTGCTCTTTGGAGTACATACTTAAGAAGGGCCCAAAACAGTGATTTACGATACGTCTTTCATATTTTTTTGTATCATCATCAGTTAAAGTCTTAAGCGAGCAGAGTAATATGCGACACGACTCTCTTTTTTTTATTATCGAAGTTTTTGGTAGAGCAGATATTTTGGATAGGTACAATTTATACAGGCGTTGGATCAAGATACCCTCCGCAGTGCAATGCAAAATAGCACTTTTGATTCAGACATAAGGATTGTTCCGAGTCCAAAAAGGGAATGTCGACGTGCCCTGGATATACCTACGAGTGCATAGGTAAATTCAAGGAACTATCGTACATTTAGTACCTGCCTACCAAGTATCAATACCCACTACTCAATAGCTACCTAGGTATAGGTAAGTAGGTCTTGGGTTGCGGGCGTTTGTCATGAAATTTTCAGCAGCTTTTGGTAAAATTTTCTTAGTTACTCAAATAAGTAGGTACATAAGATGAATTCATTTAATATTACGCACTTTTTATTTGCTATTGGTTATGCGTTTTTTTTTTCTGTGTTTTTGCTTGCTCTAAAATACCTACTACCATGAATAAATTTATACTAATACCTATTCGTTCACAATACCGATTGTTCACAACCTTTGGCGTATAACGGAGAGTCCCTAGGTACAGTCAGCCACACATCAGGTTACCACAACCTGTGAAATTTCCTCAATAGTCAACATAATGTGTATGACAGTAAGATGAGAGTCGATTGAAGAAATTTGACAGTTTTGTATTTTTTTACTTTGATGTGTGGCTGTACGTACAAATGCACCATTGGTTTTCTTTTAAATTTCCCCACCTGGTATCGACCTTAGCCACCACGTCATGGACGTCTGTAATGTATATCATTAATCAAATCGCCTGTACAGACAGCAGATTCGCAAGTTATACAATCAGTCAGGGCTGCGACGTGCCCCTGCGCTAATGCGCCGTAATTATCAATTAACTTGGCCCGCTTTGGCGTCCCTGAGGAAATATCTATACAGAGCTGATGCAACACGTTCAAGATACGAGTAGTTTAGTTAGGTATGAAAATTATAGGTAAATGTGAGCGAAAAATCAAAGGGACTGGATCGGCCACGTTTGTAGAATGCGCCCAGAGGGGTGGACTAAAATCATTACGCATTGGCACCCAGTAGGACGTCGTCTAAGATGAAGGCTCAAAAAGAGATTGGACCCTGCAGATTAAAAATATAAACTAGCTTTCCTAAATTGGGGGATTAGAAAGGGGTAAAAATAGCTTATCTTACTCCCCATCCCTTCAACTTTCTCCACTTAAAAAATTACGTCAATTCGACGCCCCGTTTTGCCGTGAAAGAAAGACAAACATACAGACAGACACACTTTCCCATTTATAAATTAGTTCCTTTATTCTTTATTCCTTTTTAAAAGGTTGGCAGCGCACTTGTGACTCTTGTGGCGTGGCGGGTGTCCATGGGCGGTGGTAATCACTTATCATCAGGTGATCCGTCTCATTGTCAGGCTCATAAGCGTAATCAGGGTGAGGTGAGTCAAGATACTGAGCCACTATAAAAAAATACTTCTAACATCAAAAAAATTTAAAAAAGAGAATTCACAGCTCTATATAAATAATCTATATCGATTTGATTAATGCCAATAAATTGCGTGGCGCGTGATTGAGGCATTTTATAGGATATTTTCAATAAATTTTCTAAATGAATTCCCTTGTTGAACGCTGAAAATTACAATTTCATTCGTGTAGCATTGTTGCTCGTTTGGCTTATTGCTTTTGTACGGTTTTAAAATTATTTTAATATCCTATTATACGAGTACACGGTAAAATATACACGAATGATTGGTTAGAGGAAAATTTAATAAGAGTAATTACTATAGAGTTCATATGGGGTCCCGATGTTCTCTTTTTCTTCCAGGACTTAGCTAAGCGATGAGTTGAAGTCACGGGAGACCCAAAGGCTGGCAGCTACTTTGATCAGCGAATTTCCATCGCTATCCAACGAGGTAATGCTGCCAGCATTCACTCACACAATATTTAAACAGTTGGATATACGTTTTAACTTTGATTTGGGAATCGTAAAGTACTTTTGCAAGAAATGTATTTCAATCAAGTTTCTTAAGGCTTTTCCAAAATCGTTCAACTTTTTATCAATTTTAACCACAAGCAGCCGTGTGCAGGCTTGTCTCCAGAATGGTAACCCTGACAACGCACCCCTACACAATTTAATATGGTGGGGTGTCCCCCATGGGGTGGTGACTTTTTTCATTTCCATCATGACAAAACCCCATATTTTTGTTTAATCGATGTTTATAATGCTGAGCCACGCGACGTAGTTTGTATGGTCAGTGTTGCCAGGTTGCAATTTTTTCCTTGATTTTAAGGAGTTTTCATGAGTCCAATAGCTAACCTTTTAACAGGCGAAACGATTGACAGATTGACTGACTCATGAATATTTTTATTCGAAAATACAATTCTATTGCGCACGTCAAAGGAGTCGAATTTTCTACCGGCTGAAGTGTTCCCTGAGCGTTATGATTTAGGAGTTTTCAAGAGAAGAGTAAATAGGCTGTTGCTAGACAGACATGCTACATCCTCGGCCACATCCTCACTTACCACCATGTTAGACATATATTTTCGCATTTATATGAATAGTGTGGACTACTATGAATAAGTACCTATGCAAAAGCTCTTGAAACGCATATACTGCGGCCCGGGCCCTGATGTTCATATTGATATGTAACCCTTGAAGAGTAAAGTGTGACGACCGCTGTGCTAGACCCTCGACCACATCATCACTTACCACTAGGTGAGATTGCGGCCAAATTTCTGGCTATATTATAATAAAACAAAAAAAAAATACTAGTGGCCCGCCCTTACTTAGTTTCGCTATAAGTTCCAATATCTTTGCCAATAGACGGCGTTGGGCGTCGATTACATCGATTATTCCCAGTTGTCCCCTCCGACACTGTCCCCGGGTGACAGCTGGGATTTTTTTCCCATTTGTCCCCTTCAGAGCCAATTATTGATATTGTTTGTGGATTCTTAATAATTTTATTCAATTTCAGGGGTAATTTATCTTTGGAGTGGTAAGTATTAGTTGTGCTGGCAACCCCACCCGATATTGGACATTAGTTAGGAATGTGTGGTAACATATTTCCACTTTATTGCTTACCGTTTGTCGTGAAATATGCATCGGCAATCGGCGTTATGGGAATGGAATTTTGTTTGGATTTATCGTCTTATTCCTTCCAATTCCATCTTTATTTCGGGAATAAATCTATGGTAAATATCTAATCGTATAGTTATGACAGCATTAGGTAAATTAATCATAGACTATTGTGGGAATCGCGTCATACAGTGTTACTTATAAATCGAATATAAACAATTATCCTCAATTTAAACTTGGTATATGTTAAACCCCGAATAATAAACTCAGCATAACTTACACCTAGCATAACGTGGATATAAACTTCTAAGGAACGCTATTTCATCGTTACACCTATCCCCGACTTAGTTTATCATCAGTGTAACTTTAGTTCAATAATTTATCGACTTGACCACTGTCAAGACTGTTTTGTCTGAGACACAGGGAAAACCGTATTTTTTATACTAGAGGCGGCAAACGAGCAAGCGGGTCACCTGCTGGTAAGTAATTACCGCTGCCCTTGAACATCTGCTAGATCAGAGATCTTTTTACTTTTTTTTCCATAGTAAGTATGTCTATTTTCTATGATTTGCTGTGTTGCCGTCTCGTGCATCGGAAATAATGGTGGTATACATAAGTATCATATTATTTTATCATAAGATAACCATATAACGAGTTTATGAGTTAAAAGTATTGTAAGGTTATTATTAATCCTCTACACCAAATTTAACTATACCTAGTGTAGTGTTAGCTTGGCATATCTATGCTCTCCAAAAAGCATATCCATATAAAAATTATAGCTGACTGTATAATATGGTAATTTTAATTTAATGTACATAAGAAAACTATTATTTTTTTGGGTAGTTTTCTCTCAAATGTATCATTTCTCAATAAAAAAGTTTCATTGAATATTCCTCGTATTTTATTCAACCAACCTCCCTGTATGTTTAAAGCACACAGCTAAGTATATAAGGGGGAATATATTCGGAGGTAGCAAACAGCACTCCAAACTTCGAGAGTGGAATGCATGATTGAACAAAAAAATGTGGGGGTGCAATGTACCCCACGATAAATTTTGCAAAATTGTGACCCCTATACCAAATGGATAAGGTTCATTTCGAGTTAAAATATTAATCAATCGAACGGAGCCAGCAAACGTCGTATCGGTATCACCCTAGGTTTTTTTGAAATCTCAATTAGTATATCCAATTTATCTTGACCCTAACAGAGATACCTCAATGTAAGTAATCTTGTATAATAAGAGAGGTCTATGTAATCTGGTCTTTAGAAAATTTTTGAGTTATGATTTTTTTCGGATTCGTTAGAAGAATTATTTGAATTTGAAAATAGAAGAGCAAAGGAATTTGGGATTGGATGATCAAACGGTTAAATGGATTATTGAAATTGTCGAGATGTGTGATTATAACCTGGGGTTGAATCCACGTCCCTTATGTAGAGGTAGATTGAGCGTATGTTTGTGTAAGTATTAATCTAGTTGGTGTTAAATAAGTATTTTTATGGATAAAACGACTTTGAAGTATTAAGGGCTACTTATTCTCGAGATCTAACTTTCGTCCTATCGATCTACCTATTCATCCGAAATTAACAATAGAATCTTTGAATACATACTTACAGTCGATAGATATATTATTTTAAGAAAAGGCCTTCCATATAGGCAATTGGTTGAATATTTTAATATTCTGATGTCAATTGCGGATGAATATTGGATTTGAGAATTCCAAAGTTAGGACGAATGATCTCTTAAAGAATGACCCTATTAATGTACCACTTAAGTACTGTACCAATAATTCAATATTTAATAATCGTGGTAGAGATATGCTTCGGCATGAATGGGCCGGCTCTACTGAAGTGATACCACGACCTGATAGAAAACCGGCGTGCAGCAGCCTGCGATCTGTTTCACGGAGTGAGTGGTCGGAAGCCAAATCAGGGAAAGTAAAGTATCAGCCTATATTATATTTATTACAACTGTTAATAACTGTCCCACTAAAGGCCTCCATCATAGAAATCAAGTCATCGCTACTATGATTATTTTAGACACCCCGCTTGCCTAATGTGGATTGGTAATCACAAATCTGAGCTATGTTCGAAAAATTCGGAACATACTTTTTGCTCGACCCGGGAATCGAAGCCGGGACCCCGAGATCACGGCCCTGTACTCAAACCGCTAGACCAACGGGGCGTTGATCAGGAAGAAGGAGAGTTAAAATGTTGGCAGCGCACTGTGTGGCACATAGGTGGCGACAATAGCTTACCATCAGGTATACCGTCTGCTTTTCCGCCACCTATCAAATAAAAAAAACGAACCTTCACAACTTTACAAAACCAATCTGAACTCGAAGTAAAGTTGTCACGGAGGCCGTTGATTACAGTTAATTACGCTGTAATTGCGGCCTCCTGACAGTTGCCGGCGATTACAGAGGGACACGCCTGTCTTCCACATTATCCTGTCACTTTGACAGTTCGTGGAGTTTAAGGCTCAGTACCTTTTTTTTATGATATAAATCTTCCAACCGATATTCGGCTACGGCGGCCAATCTTAATGATGCCAGGATTTGTTTAAGTGTGTGTGCTTTTACAAATAGGGTCTTAGATGCCACGTGAATTTTTGGGTTAGGGGACAATTCGTCCCAAAAAACTCGTCCCAGAATTTCAAGATTGTTGTACTGCTCACTGTTCTAACCAAACCTAACCATTATTTTGTCATCATAATATTTACTAAATTCTATAAAACAAAAAATATTAGTGACGTTAGGCTAGGACAGTAATCTGCAAAAATATTTGAAATTCTGGGACCAGTTTTTTTGGGACGAATTGCCCCCAAGCCGTTTTTTTTCAAATTTTCAAAAGTCTTAGAACAAATGTCGTTCAGAATGGTTGGTATAAGACATGATTAAAGGGATGTAAATGTTCACAGATACACCCTGTTTATGTATAGCGGACAACCGAGCAGATGGAACAACTGATGGCAGAAAACATCGCCAATGGACATCGGGCTACAAGTGGTGTCTATCTATTAACAATAATACTACCTAAAGTTTTCATTCATTCATTCATTCTATTAAAATCGTAGACCCGTAAGGAAGGCACGTTCTTATTCACTAAGCTACCAACTCTTCCGTGTACAGAACTCTTTACTTCGTAAGTAGACTAACACTTTGCCGATTTTTATATCAGTAAAATGAATTTTCCTTGTCAAAATAAGTCAGTTAAAAGTTATACTTAGTAAACTTTGTTTCCGTGTTCTTGTAACTCGTGATTATCTTTAATTTTACGAAAATATTTAGTATTGGTTGACCCTGTAGAATGAAGTAAAGTTTGTTGTTTGGCGGATCACCTGATGGTAAGCGATTGCCGCCGCCCATAGGCAACTGGGCCTTAGGTACCCTTACTCACTCATCGAAACATAGCGCTCCTTTACGCGGTATCACTCCGGTCGAGCCGGCCCATTTATGCCGAAGCGTGGAGAGCCATGGTTATTATAATTATCGATAAATGAATGCAAATGAGCACTTTACTTTTACAAAGTGGTATTTTAAAGTATTTTACAAGTATCTTCATCCTAACTATCCTAATCCTAACTAATATTATAAATGCGAAAGTAACTCTGTTTGCCTGTCTGTCTGTCTGCCTGTTACTCTTTCACGCCCAAACTACTGAACGTATTTTAATGAAAATTAGTATACAGATGGTCTAGAGTCTAGAACAATGACATTCCAGGTGAAATGTCATTCGTCTAGAGTTCTAGACCCTAAAAAAGGACATAGACTACTTTTTATTGCGTAAAGGGGGTTGTAAGGGGTTAAAATTAAATAATTAAAAATGCTCTCCAAAGATACTATAGTACGCGGACGAAGTTGCGGGTAACAGTTAGGTAGTTATCGATAAATTAATGCAGATTAGCACTATAGTTTTACAAGGTGGTGATAATAGTATTTTGCAAGTATAGACATATATTATATTTAATGACCATACTTATATGTAAATGAGCATGTACTTGAAGAAGGTCACGTCATTGGATGTCTTGTCAGTTGTCAGCGTAAAGCTGACTGTATTATGTATCGTAATTGAATAGTAATTATTTTATTTCAATACTTCTACTACTACTTGATAAGTGATTGGGCTTAATCAGCTCGCTTACCTAATGCGGATTGGCGATCACAAGCCCGAGCTATTTTCGAAAATTTGGAAATATACTTTTGACCCGGCAATCGAGCCTAATTGATCACAGTAGAGATGACTTGATTTCTCTCATGGTTACGTGGTGAAGATAAAGATAATGATACTTAATTTAATTTTGTTTGAACATGTGTGTAAAAGTTCTAATATAAATAATAGTTCCAACATGCCATTCCTACCATTAGGATATTATATTGAGGGCCTCATTCATCACCTACGAGTAAAGTATCATAGTAATACCTAAATAATACACTTTTGACGTTTAATTTAATATCTAATATATAAAAGAATTATTTCAAATTAATATTGTTCACATACCTACTCGTAGGCTGGTTGTTCTAATTTTAGTTTTGTTACTTTAGATTTAGGGCCTCATTCATCACCTACGAGTAAAGTCTCAGTAATTTACTTGTCAATTAAAGTGCGTTCGGAGGAAATTGGCCCCTGGTATTTGTACTGAAAAAAATATTTAAATTAAACTAGGCCGCGGTTCAGGGGCCAATTTTCTTCGGACCCACTTTAATTGAAGAGTAAATTACTTGACACTTTACTCAAGGGTGGTGAACGAGGCCCTAAATCTAAAGTAACAAAACTAAAATTAGAACAACCAGCCTACGAGTATGTGAACAAAATTAAATTGAAATGATTATTTTATATATTGGATTTCATTAAATTAAACCGTCAAATTTCGGTTTGTGTTTCAGAAATTATCCACCTATGTGTGTGCGTAGTCTAAACAATAATACTACCTATTATGCTGACTGTACGGCAGGGGTTCACAACCTAAATCAATCAGACAGAGGGGGAGGGGGTACAGGTCTTCTTATTTCGTTGACCTGTCTGCCTGAATCGGGATGAAATTTTGTGTACCTGTGTGTTAACCTTATTTGTGTGGTTGTGAATGTCTGGACCTAAGTACATATTTATCTACTACATATAGCTGGAGGCACGAAAGTATAGCGATGACCGTTATTTTGCGCACTTGTAAAAAAGAAGACTTTCTATCAAAATTGGTTTCTGCGCACTCAAGGTCATAACTACACTTTCTTGCCTCGGACTATACCTACTTGTTGGTAAAATTTATGTATGGATTCCTGCAGAATTTTGCAGTGGAATCTTGGGCTATAAGGCTAATAAGTTCTTTAACTAATATTTAATATACTTAATTAAGCGTGGTCTGGGTACTTCTTTAAAAATTCCCTTTAAAAAATTGATTAAGTAACCCAATGATCTAAGCAAAATAACTAACTAAAAATGTTATAATAAGTTTTACGCGTATTTACAAGCTGCCTTATTAGCTGTGTAGTCGCGTGAGTGAGGGTTTAGGAGGCCCAATCCGGGGGAAAGGGAGTTAAAGGTGAATGCGTACTTGTGACCCTACTGGTGTTGCAGGTGTCTATGGGCGGCTGCAAACGCTTACCATCGGGTGATCCGTTTGCTCGTCTGCCATCTGTATCACATAAAAAATATTATATTCTTACATAAAGCAATCCTTTATTTTTTAACTGACCAAATTTAACCTTTTTATTGTTTCAAATAGAAAGTTATCAGACAAAAAAATCTTCATTTTATTACATTCAGGATAGAGGAAAAATACTTATATAAGTACGTACAGCCACACATCAAAGTACCTATACAAAACTGTCAAATTTTGTCAATCGACTCTCATCTTACAGTTATACACATTAGGTTGAATATCAATTGAAGAAATTTGACAGGTTGTGGTAACCTGATGTGTGGCTGACAGAACCTACCTAATATGCCTAAATTAAAAAAAAAACAGAAGTAGAGCCATGCCATTGAAGACATCACTAACATACCTACTTAATATACCTATTTAGCAAATTTATTTTTTAAATGCTTTGGTATCTTTCTTTAAAAAACCGTCCTAGATTTTAAAATAGGAACGAAAAGAAACCAAATAGGTACAATATTGAAAACTTTTTCTAAAATTGATAGTAAGTAAAATAGTTTGGGTAGCAGGATGACGTTTACCCAGGTACCTACCTCCTACTATAAAATTAACTTTATTAGGTAAATCACCTATTTGGTTACTTAAGAAACACTTTTTAATAATTCAACAAGATTGTATTTCGGAAATAATAACAGCTAAAACTAAAACTAAGAAGAAAGTTAAAACTCAACAATTAGCTGAATAAAATAAATTTACGGTCCCGAAGCATTCGCTTCACTGTTTTACCGACATCAACTCTTACTAACGGCGCTATTCGCCAACAGATGGCGTTAGTAGTATTCAGAGCATGAGAAACTTATAAGGAAGCGGTCCAATAAGATTTAAAAAATCTAATTTAATTTTATCTAATCTTGCTCAGTTTTAAAAGAATATAGACAAGTGAAAGTCAATTTGTTTTGTTTTATTAACATTATCACAAAATTCTAGGTATCATTTTCCGTAAATAACAAAAGTTTAAAAACTCCTCGTTTTATAACTAAACCTAAAGTTTATTTTGTAGCTAGATTTATCCTAATATCTTTATCAATAATTTTGATTTGTTTATTTTATTTTCTAAAATTTAAAAGCGGTTAGTTAATAATTATTATCATGCGTTTCACGAAGATAAAAGTTTTAGATGTTTTTCCAACCCTTCCAGAGATGGCGCTGGCTGAGCAAACCGGTTTGATAACGTTAGTTCCGTAGGATTACACGCTATAGATGTCGCTACTGTATTTAAAATGTTGGTAATCCAAGGTTATTTAGTTTGAACGTGTTGTAGTGAAATAATTAAATTCGTATCCTTTTATAGTGGCGAAACAATACTTCTTGGGAAATATTTTCATTAAAATATTGGTTACTGTTGTTATCAGATTTTTAATACCTAGTGGTACCCACTTATTTATATTTTAATCAGATTCTTATTCGATAATTTCAATCAGTGTAATCGTTGTAAACGAAGGCCTCTTGCATAAAGCGCCATACAGCTTCTATTTTCGGTTTTCCTCATCAATTCACTTGCAATAATCCACCAATGACCAGCAGTTAAAATTTTATCAATCTGTGACTATAGTCAACGTCGACCAAAGTTGTACGATTGGTCGAACTTTAATTGACCAACTGATATACTTATGTACTTGTCAGTTGATCAATTAAAGTTCGAAAGTATGTAAAGATTATAGATCAAATCGATTAATTAGGCAAATTTCGTCGACCCGGTCATTTCGTTTTGGTGGCCAGGCACCGGGTCGCGACCCGGCTATTTTTGTTTTTTTTTTTTGTTATAGGTAGCAGACGAGCAGGCGGATCACCTGATGGTAAGCAATTGCCGCCGCTCATGGACACTTGCAACACCAGCGAAGTTACAAGTGCGCTGCCACCTTTTATCCCCTTCCCCCCCGGGTGGGCCTCCGGTACCCTCACTCACTCGGTCAAACACAGCACAGGGGCTGTTTCACGCTGGTTTTCTGTGAGGCAGTGGTATCACTCCAGTCGAGCCGGCCCATTCATACCGAAGCGTGGCTCTCCCACAGTTAAAATTGGGAAACGCTGCTCTAACTAATTTATGAGTTGCATTGCTTTGTCTTTACATTGTGAAACAGGCAAAGAGTAGAATCAAAATGTACTAAATTACTTTGTCTAATCATAAATAAGTACATAATGGACCTTGTTCCGAAAATAGAATCTGGAACTGTATCGCTACCATGAGTTGACATCGAAAACTGACAAAACGTAAACTATTGCTCTGTCTCTTTCAAATGCATCATAATGAAAGAGACAAAGCGATAGTTTTCTATAGCGAGGATAGTATTTCAAACTCATGGTAGTGCTACTGAATTGGTTGACTAACGAACATGCAGCTAAATTTTGTTGTTGACGTATGAACCTACTGTCATTTTGTACTTACCTACACTGTGTCCTGATTTAGAGTCATGCATGCCCAACCACAATGTGCATGTATTTCTACCAACATTTACATAATATCAGCGGTACAGTCAGCCACGTCGGTGCCAAGCCGGCTTAGATTTCTTTTGCTTATGAATAATTTGCACATACCGACTTATCTTTGTAGATGATGTTTATTGAAGAAGAAATTAAGAGCTTGATGAGGGTATAATATATTTAGTTTAAATTCCAGATTTTAGTTTTTTTGGTTATAACTTTCGATGTCTGATTGCTGGTAAAAAGATTTTCCATAATACTTTCCATAATATTTTAGTCAATTAATTATCAAATGAAGTTTGAGTAAGTTTATATCAGAAGTACTGCTGACACATTATTTCATAGGTGGGGAGATATTGGATTCGTAAGTTAAATAAATTGAGACACTTAGCTATGTATTGTACATTGTCCTAGATCAGAATTACAGAATTAAGATTTTCCCTTTTACTATGGAAATCTGGACCAACAAACGTACCACAAACTCTCAGACCCTAAAACTTAATTTACATTTTATGGATAAATAAATAAAAAAAAAAAACACTATTTAAATAATAGAAAGTACAGAATCCGAATAACCGCAAATCGGGGTAGTAAAGTTCTACATAGATTTGTGGTTTCTGAACTAATGTTATAAGAAATTAAAACAATAGGTAGGTACGTACAGCCACACATCAAAGTATACAAAACTGTCAAATTTCTTCATTGGATTGTCATCCTACTGTCAAATACATTAAGTTTAATATTAAGGAAATTTGACAGATTGTGGTAACCTGATGTGTGGCTGTCTGTACCTACTTTCTTACATTTTCGAAACATTAATATTGAGTTCAATTTGTATTACAATAATTTAAACATATAAATTGTAATAATGTTATGAATGTAAGAATAGGCTACCGAAATTCTCACAAGTTTTAGTCTTTCCACGAGTGGCTAATGTGGCTATACAATACTTACATCTATTTTTCCAATTAGAAATGCGTTCATCAAATTCGACAGTAACTTTCAAGGATCATTTAGGTACCCACGTTTCTTATTAGAATAAAAATATCTAACTACGTTTCTTCCTCATTTTTCCCTGTTCAATAACGTCCTGGACGGGCTATTCCAATCAGATTGAATCTAATAAATCAAAACCAGACTAGAATAGGGAATGTTGGTATCGGAATCCGTATTTGTCGCAGAGATTGGCTAGAAGTTCATTTACATACTTTGGCAAATAAAAATAGACTATACAAGTCTAATATCAGTATAAATCTCCGAACCCTTACAGTTCTATACTTAAAAACATCCGAAATTAGCATTAAAAAATGCGCCAGACAATCACACCAATCAACCTGGTCTCAAACTAGGACAACCCCTGTACTATGAGCACCAGGAGACGATAATTAACTGGGCGCGTCAACCCAGAACCCCACCCAAGACAACTTAGTGAATGTAGTTTTCTAAATTGAATTGGCCGGGAATCGAACCCGGAACCTTTCGCGCTTCGGGTGAACACCTTAACCATTGCGCCATTGAGGCCGTCAAACTGGTACAAGTCATAATGGAGTCATAGTGCCTGTGTCACCCACGAGGATGAAATAAAAAAAAAATGTGATCCGTCAGCTCGTCATTTCTTTTCTTTATGTGATAAGTGGCAGACGAGCAGACGGATCAACAGATGGTAAGCGAATATCGGTACCCATAAAACCCGCGACACCAGTGAAGTCACAAATTGTTTTGTCAATCTTTCAACTTCTTTTCGCCCCGATTTGACCTCCGCTACCTCACTTAGCGAAACACACCAGTGGAGTCACAAGTGCGCTGCTAACCTTTTATCCCCTTCCCCCCCGATGGGCCCCCGGTACCCTCACTCACTCGGCGAAACACAGCACAGGAGCTGCTTCACGCCGGTTTTCTGTGAGGACGTGGTACGAGTATCACTCCGGTCGAGCTAGCCCATTCATACCGAAGCTCTCACACGGCTCTATTTTTTTATATTAACGTTTATGTGTACGAGTGTACCTCGAAGACGAGTAGCGCTGGCAAGTTGACAAGCTAACCTCATATTGAGCGCTGAACGGTCGCTATCTATATGATAATGTTTTGTCTGTCTGTGCGTTGTAGATTTAGTACATAATGATTTCCTATTATGTACCGGTATCATTTTGTGAGTAGACGTATTCGTTTTCAGTCAATTTCTCTGTTTAAGATTGTACCTCTTCTTAGGGCGATGCTAAACCAAATATCGTTGGTTTTTGCGATAGATGGTAAAATCAATACTAGTTTTAAGTTTTATAGGTATCTACCTCTGTTTTGTGTGCAATAAAAAATATATTCATTCATTCATTCATTGGCCGTGGGCCGTGATCTCGGGGTCCCGGGTTCGATTCCCAGATCAAGCAAAAAGTACGAGTATGTCTCGAATTTTTCGAAGATACTCGTAGAGGCCTTTGCGCCGCAGTGGGACAGTATTATAGGTTGATACTTTACTTTTATGGTCCAGTTGGAGTTACAGGAGTCGAGATCATCCCGCCATCGCCTCGTCGGTCTACCTCGTGGACCGCTGTCGATTTTTGGGCTCAGTCCAAAGTACTTAGTTTACCTACAAATTATTGGAGGTGAATTATATTAATCCTTTAAATTTAAAAAGGATTAAATACTTAAGTCGGGAATCGAACCCAGTTCCTTTGATAAGGCAGAGTCATATCAATACAAGTATTACAGCCCCACATTTTCTTTTAACATTACACTTTATATTAGCAAATTACTCTCACTCTTCAAATCGCACCCCCAGATCTAAAGGGAGTTAACTCAAAAATTAGCATTTTTGAGTTATACTCACCATCAAATCCCTTGTCTCATTAACGATCGACCAACAAAACAGATTTAAAAATATCTTCACTACTCGACGCTAGATGGCGCAAGGACTCCTTATTGTTGAACGAGCTCCCCCGTCCCTTCCCCACCAAAACAGGAACATCGCTAGTTGTAACCAGTATTCCAAGCGGAGAGCACGTATCTTTTGTTAAGAAAATGGAGTTATTTTGAGTTGTTTCCGTATTACTGGTTAGTGACGAAGAATTATTTTGAGTTGTCGCTATTTTGGTGGTTAGTGTTGAGTAAATTAAAAGAACATTTTGAGTTGAACCTGTATTGCTGGTAAGTAAGTAAATTATTTTATGTTTATTTAGAATTATTGCTATACTGTAGAAACAATTTTAAATTTTTAGTTAGGCCAGTTTTATTGAGTCATTTTTAAAACTACTATATTTAATTGAAAAATAAACTAAATTGAACTCTTTTGTTACTGACGATAAGAACAATTAACATCTTGATTTTATTTTATTATTATACTAGCTATTACTAGTATGCTCCGTTTTAATAAATGAAATTTTGAGATAAATCTCTTTAGTTGGTTTCCGCGAAAAATTTTTAACTAGGTACTTAATTCATAAGAGCAATAAGATTAAATCGAAGGCTTGTTACCTACATGGTTTTGGCGTATAAATATTCTTGGTATAGTTAAATATGTGCTTTCTATTTCAGATAAATAATGAATCGTGGATGGTTTTTAGTAAAGATAGTGAAGGAAAAGGATAAAGAAAACATCACTCCGCCTGTAGTACACACGCAACATGAAACCCTGGAAGATGAGATGAGAAGAGGATATCATCAAGAACATCCTGAAGATTTTTTTACAAGACATCGTTTGCAGAGGAAACTTTTAGGAAAGCTTGTGTGCGAAAAAAAGTTCTTCGCACAAGGGGAACCGGGTTCATCATCAGCAACCCACGTTCGTCCACTGCTGGACATAGGTCTCCCCTAATGCACGCCATCGCTTCCGATTTTCGGCCACTCTCATCCAGCCCACTCCAGCCAGCCTTCGAATGTCGTCATCCCATCTTGTAGCAGGGCGTCCAACACTACGTTTGCCGAGTCGCGGTCTCCACTCAAGGACCTTATGGCTCCAACGGTTGTCAGTTCTGCGGCTAATGTGACCAGCCCACTGCCACTTCAGTTTGCTAATTCGGTGGGCTATGTCGGTGACTCTGGTTCTTTGTCGGATTACATCATTTCTGATGCGGTCCTTCAAAGATACTCCGAGCCTTTCCATAGCTCTTTGAGCGACTTTGAACCGCTGGATTAGTCCAGCCGTGAGTGTCCACGTCTCGGCACCGTACTTAAGTCATGACCGGAAGGACGCACTGGTCGAAGACTTTCGACTTAAGACTTTGAGGGATGGGTGACGAGAAGACTTGACGAAGCCTACCAAATGCTGCTCAGCCTAGCTGAATTCTTCTATTGGCTTCTCTCTGGTACTGAACCGGGTTAGTAAATAGTAATTAAAAATTGTTTTCTATAGAATGGAAAGTTCCTATATTTTATACCATTAATTTATGTTAAATTTTATAAGAATATTATATTATTTTCAAGCTTTTTAATATAAAGCGACACAAGTAGCTGTCGATAGATAATTACCAACTTTAATTTAAATAAAGTAAATGTTGATTTGAGCTTTTAATTTTTTTCTTGCTACCTTCCCATAAAGACAACCCCTACTGTTGATTGCAGCCTGATAGACTTATATACATATAATATAACTTAGACTAATTATAAATAATTCCAAATGCTATCACTTTTAAAATTTACGTAGGTTCTTCAAAAGAGAGTCAATTCAAAACTCAGTTCATCAATATAGCCTCAACTCAAAATAAACAATAATAAAACACATATTTATTAAACAAAAGGGAAATAACTCTAAAAATCAAATTATCTACCCCAATACGGGTTTAAAATACTAAATTTACATGCCATCTTTCTTCTATCCGCATTTCTAAATTACAGGTATAAACGAAAAGCTCTTAAAGAACGCCAGAACACAGGAATCGGTTTTTTGCTGTTTCCCAAAAAAGTGTTTTTTTTAGTTGACTCTGTTTAGATCTAGGTGTGCGAAATGTAAGTTATTTTATAGAAAATAAAAAAGCACCCCTAATGTTATTAAAATTTTCTACTTATGTCTTATCTATAATATTGGTAATAATTGATATAAAAGTAATAATTGCAAAGAAAGTACAAGTGACCATTGAACCTTATGTTTTAAGCAATAAGAGACACACTCTTACGCGCTGTACAAACAGTGCCTGCAATAAAATGTAAATACCATAACTCTTATACCAGCACTATAAGGTTCATATTTGAATGAGGTTGTATAATTATTAGTGTACGTGACTGTACAGTATGCGTTGTTAGAGGGGAAAGGATGCGGTAATAAAACAATAAATGTTTTATGTTTTAAACTTTTATTTTCTTCTCGTACTATTTATTTATCATTCAATTTATCATAATTACATAGGTAGTTAACATTTCGCTGATCTTTATTTAAAGATGAAAATTGAAACAGTAAAAATGCCACACATTTTATTGTTTATTTATTTAATTAAAATTAAAACGGACTAGCAAAAAGGAATGTACTCTTGTTAAGTGCAAGACCAGTCTTGATGACCTTAATACACAACCAAATAGTGGTGTGTCTATACATTTTTCACATAATAGATTCTGTGTCGTGTTTAAAAAATTGGATGGTGATTAAAATTTTACCTTGTACACTTAGCTCATGACAGTTTCATATAACTAAACAGAAAATGATTTTCGGATACGGATCAATTATGTACATACAGATTACGGATAATAAGAGACTTTGTCATTAAGCGACAGTAATTTAAAGATGTGTCTTTGCTTTAGTCTTGCCATTGCAAATTCAGTCTCAAATTAATTTGCAAATCAAGCAAACTAAGTGCAAGACCAAGAAATATACTACAACACCAGCAAGATTTTATGAACACTTTAAATACCGTTCCATAATAAACTCACACCAATCAGGAGCACCGATCTTGGGCTTTTAACACTTTGAATTAACAATGCGGTCGTTACCACCCCGAGCTGTTTCCGACGTCGCGATCTAATATTACCGCGTAATAAAACAGATAACAGGAAATTCAAAAGCTGACACGATAGCATTAAAGGGTTAGATAGCCTACGGACTTAGAAAAAATCGAACAAAAACGACGTAACAAACGAGCAACTTAAAATCAACTCTACATGTAAAGAAATAGAGTTTAAATTTCATTGTCGGTGCAGTTTTTAACCCGTCAAACGCGCGCGGTTGCTTTCATCGATGGAGACTTGGTAAGAATGAATAATTGACTTAAAGATATATTATTTTTATCTCTACATCTAATTGCGTCACTTTCATAGATGCCTCTGACATTTACACCTTTTTATTGTTTTTATTTATACTTTATTGTAACTGTTCTGTATTAACTTAGTGTTTTTAGTTACCTATTGTAATTAATAATGTAACTGACACTGCGTAATAACATTCCAATGTATGTTGAGAAATTATTACATTATTTTGCATAATAATGCAGTTAATGATGTTATTTGACTAAAAATAAAATAGGTATATTATGTGTAAAGGACTTTCGAAGTGCAGAACATGTTTTTTTTCTGATGGTATGACTAGATAAGAAATTCTTTGATAGGAATCTGTGAGGAAAACTACAACTGAAGGAAAACTTCACTCAGCAATGGATAGTTATAAGCTGTTTCGATGATACTGTTTGGTATTTAAACAAATTTTCTTATTGATTCCTGCATTAATTTAATCAAATCAAATCAAATCAAATCAAAATCACTTTATTCAATTTAAGTCCTTTACAGAACATTTATGAATGTCAAATTTTATAATCTACTGCTGATTCGGAAGGTCAATTTCTACCGAGAAGAATCAGCAAGAAACTCAGTAGAACTTAATCTTTTCAAATTTGTTATCATAAAATTTTTAAAGAATTAAATAAAATTTAAATTTCATAATACATAACACTGTGTAGGTGAACAGTTTATCATTTCCACAAATTCTTGTCATTTAGGTATTCTTCAATTGTATAATAGGCATTTGCCATCAAATAAGATTTAACTTTAGATTTAAATGTATATATGGGTAAATCAACAAGGGTTTGTGGTAATTTGTTAAAAATTTTAATGCTCATTCCGACAAATGAATTACCAATTTTATGAAGTCTGAGATTTGGAACAGCAAGTTTGTGTTTATTTCTGGTGTTTAGGCTATGCTTATCAGATTTCTTCGGTAATAAATTGAGATTTTTATAAACATACATTATACAGTCAAAAATATACTGTGATGCTAATGTTAAGATGTTGATTTCTTTGAACAAATTTCTAAGCGAGTCTCGTGGTCTAAGTCCGTATATGGCTCTGACGGCTCGCTTCTGTAGCACAAATATGGCTTGAATGTCAGCCGCAGTTCCCCACAAGAGTAGACCATAAGACATGACGCTATGGAAATAACTGAAATATACAAGTCTTGCTGCTTCAATATCGGTCAATTGTCTTATTTTTCTGACTGCATATGCAGCTGAACTGAGTCTTCCAGCCAGAGCTGCAATATGAGGGCCCCATTGTAATTTTGAATCTAACCTAATGCCCAGAAATACGGTAGAATTAATAACTTCAACATCTTCATTGTTCATATTGATCCTAGTGCTGACCTGTCTTACGTTGGGCAATGTAAATTTAACACATTTAGTTTTTTTAGCGTTTAGAAGCAAATTGTTTACAGTGAACCAATTTAGCACTTGGGTGAGAGCATTATTTACATCGTCAAAGTTATCTTTCTGTCTATTAGTTTTAAAAATTAAAGAAGTATCATCTGCAAATAATACTATGTCACACAAGTCTTTAGTAAGGTAAGGAAGGTCATTTACATATATAATAAACAGTAAGGGCCCTAATATCGAGCCCTGGGGCACTCCCATGTGTAAGAGGGCACCGGAAGAGTCAATTCCATTAACATTGACTTTTTGAATTCTATCACTTAGGTATGACCGTATTAAGCTCAAAGAGCTGTCTGTGAGACCGTAATGCTGTAGTTTCATTAATAATGTTTGGTGACTAACGCAGTCAAATGCTTTAGAAAGGTCGCAAAATATACCTACAGCATCTTGCTTATTTTGCCATGCATCAAAAATGTGCTTGATGAGTGCAACTCATGCATCAGTAGTAGATCTGCCCTTAGTAAATCCAAATTGTTTATTATGTAATAATTTATTGAGATTAAAATGACCCAATAATTGATTGAATATAATTTTTTCAAATATTTTACTAAGGGCTGGTAGGATGGATATCGGTCTATAATTAGATGGGTCACTTCTATCACCTGATTTGAACAGTGGTAGAACCTTGCTATATTTCATCAAATTTGGAAATTGACCGATATCTACGCATTCATTAAATATAACAGCTAAATAAGGGGCAATAATGTTTATTATATTTCTTAATATTTCTACTGATATACCCCACAAATCTTCTGTTTTCTTTATATTTATATCTTTAAAAGTTTTAAGTATAGTTTCCGAGTTGATGTGGTGGAAACTAAAAGAAGTTAAACACTCATCTACACTCGATCGAAGATGACAATAAGCAAGCTGAGGGCTAGAATTTAAATGACTAGTAGTAATAAGGGGTACATTAGAGAAAAAGGATTCAAACGCCTTTGCCACTTCAACATCCTCATTAAGTTGTTTATTATCAATTTTTAGAGAGTACTTGTGATCTTGAGTAGTATTTTTACAAGTCTCTTTATTAATCATATTCCAAGTGGTCTTTATTTTATTACTAGAATTTCTAATTTTTTCTTTTAAGTAATTAGCCTTTGCCATTGCACATACTTTTTTAAATAGTTTAGAGTAGTTTCTAACATATTCAATTATTTGAGGATCATTCGTGTTTGCTTTAGTATCATATAATTTGAATAAAGTGCGTCTACTTTTAAAGATGCCTTTGGTAGCCCAATCACTAAATTTAGTTTTAGTGTTATCTACTTGGACTTTTTTCTTTGTAAAAATTATTTCAAATTCCTTTTGAATGACATTAAATAAAGTATTGTACAGCTCATCAATATTACTGTTCTTACCAGCTTGCATCAGGGAAACCTTGTGTTCAACATTTCCCTTAAATTTTTCCACACGACTGGTGGTGATTGGCCTATAGACAAAAACGGAGGGAGCAGTTGCATGACGGTGTTCAAAAACAGCTATCTGTCCCGTATGGTCAGAATTGACAAAATTAATTATTGATTTTTCAATTACCTTACAGTTACAAAAAATATTATCAATGCAAGTAGCTGAAGTGGGGGTAACGCGTGTAGGTTCAACAAAAAGGTGGCGCAAATTAAAAGATTTAAATAGATTCAGAAGCATACCCGAGCTTTGACTGTTTTTAATACATTAGGACAAAAATTTTTCAATATTGTGCCAAGTCTAGTTGTGGTGGAAGACGTCCCTAACTATTGCCAATTAATATTATTATTACAGAAAATGACGTCCTTGTTTGATACTCAAATCCAGTCGTTTTGGGTACGTAAACATGCCTAATTTAGGTAGGAACTAAAGTTTTCAATGTTTTAACCCTTGCAGATAGAATTCAGTAAGATGTATTTATCAATTGAGAACATTGACAAATATTTATCATCGGACCCTTGAGTGTTGAGGCACTTCATTTTGGTCCGAAACAGAGGTCGAAGTCAAGTCTTCATAACCATTGCGTTAAAAGGATCTAACGTTAATAATAATATAACAGGAAACGGAACTAACTTGGGGCAGATGTTAGTGATTTTTTTCTTAAAAAAAAAAACAAAAACCAGCTTCGTATGCAAATGTCACCTTCATTTGCATAATACGAGCGTGTTCGCTTTCAATCATACGACAAAAAGCTAACCCTTTACCTCGGGTTTAGGGTTACACAGTTAAAGGTAAAAACCTTCCTTTATGATTGTCGTATACCTAATAGTGAAATGGTAGTGTAACGACAACGAGTCAAAATGGTTTAAGACGTTTTTTTATTATAGACTAGTGGCCGCCCGCAACTTCGTTTGCGTGAACTTTATGACTCTTGGCTTAAAGATGAACAAACTTGGAACCCCCTTTTCGCTCCATTAGGGGTTTAAGTTCCGAACCAGTGGTAGATTATATTATGTTTTGACATTCATAAGTGTTCTGTATGGACCTAACTTGAATAAAGATTTTTTCATTTTCATTTTCATTTTCAATATCCTTCCTTATAGGATCTCATCCAAAAATGCTCATCACATTTGACAATTTTCCATTCCATTTCATTCCATATTTGTTATAGTGTAGCTGGGCTCTTAGAGGTCCAAACCAGATGTTCCATGATCTTTGATTTTTTTTCATGGCATCATAAACTGCTCATCAATATGAACATTTTTTGTTAAGGTGCCATTGACCTACCTCTTATAGTTTAGCTGGGCTGTTGTAGTTCTACATCAAGGAGCCCGGTCTTCAAAATGTAATATATCCTATAAGTTGCCCTGATATTACAGCTATACAATAAAAAAAGTTTCATTCGAATTGGTTCAGTAGTTTCCGAGATTAGCGCGAACAAACAGACAAACAGACAAACAGATAAACAGACAAACAGACAAACAGACAGACAAAAATTTTAAAAATCATTGATTCATGTTCTGCTACTGTTTTTTAGTCGTCCTAAGTTATTTTGAGATAAATATCTTCAATGTACAGACACAGCTTTTTTACATTTTTATTATATCTATTCTTCTATCTTCTTCTTCTATCTATACTATTAATAAAGAGGTAACGCCTCGGCCTGTGACTGACTGACTGATTGACTGACTGACTGACTGACTGATCTATCAACGCACAGCCAAAACTACTGGACCTAAAATCATGAAATTTAAAACATAGGTAGTTCTTACTATGTAGGCGCGCACTAAGAAGGGGTTTTGCGAAATTCACCCCCTAAAGGGGTGAAAGGGGGGGTTTACGTTAGTATGAAAGTCTTTCAATTTTGATGTTAGAGATTTGAAAATTTGGATTATGGTTGTTTATCAAAAATAAAAATTGACCTGTTTTAGTTTTTTTTAAAATTCAAGCCATAAAGGGGTGAAATGGGGGTTAAAACAATGTATGGGAGATTTATTATTTTTAAAGCTAGAGTCTTGAAAATTGGTAATTGGGTTTTCCATACAAATTAAATGAAAGTAATTTCAGCATTTTTTTCTTCAGCTTACAAAGGGGTGAAAGGGGGTTAAAACGTCGTATGGAAAATTCGTCATTTTTAAAGCTAGAGCTTTGAAAATTGCTATTTGGGCTTTGCCTACAAACGTAATGAAAGTGAATTCGTTATTTTTTTCTTCAACCTAAAAGGGGGGGAAAAGGGGGTTGAAACGAAGTATTGTCATTTTTTGAAGCTAGAATCTTGAAAATTGGTATTTAGGCTTTGCATAGAAATTTTATGAAAGTCCCCCCTTCCCCTCATAGGGGTGAACGGGGGAACTGATTAAATTTGACAAAGTAAAGTTATAGAGTTTCCAACATTTTTTAAATCAAATCTTTTTGAGATTCCTTCATTAAGGTTTACGATCACCAAAATTATCAATCCTATAAGTATCAGTAAAATTTCTTTTTGCTAATTACTTTGATTGTTGTGAATTCTACTTCGTTCAAAAAATTAAAATACCGAAGCGAAGCGAGGGCGGGCCACTAGTGTATAGATAAATTGACAATTATAGGTATGACATTTAACGACTTTTGAAAAATTCACATTTTTCGAAAAACGTGTTATAACAAATACAAGAATTTAATAACATGTACAAAATAAGACAAATTTTATTACAGTATAAAGAAAATAATAAATACATTTTTGGAACAACTCCATATCATTACAATAGAATTCATTAAGTTAACATTAATTAAAATAAACAATGCATTTAAAATGCTAAATAAAACCGTTTAAAAAATGTTTTTATCAACAAATAATAATATTTACAATATACCTAAGAAGTATATCAAAATTTAAAATTTTGAAACAAAAACAAACGTAAAATTATATTCTTACCTACAGATCCCACATTATTGTCAAGTTAACCCTCTCTTTACCGATTTTTTACGTCACACTCTGTACCTTATCGTTATTAGAATAATAGTACGCATAGGTATATTATTTGTCATTTTTTGTCGCACAGATGTGATGTAAGTAGGAACCGGCTTAAGATCGAAAGTGAGGGGTTGAAGTTTTTTCTCTTTTTTTTAGATTTTTTTATTAAAAAAATATAATAGCGGTCAGTGTTGAACACGTGTCAGTTTATACGGCAAAAGCGGATATGCGGCAACCGAAGTATGACTGGGGGGTGTCGGAAATAAAAAAGTTATCTATAGATCAATAATTAAGTTTCTTTACTATAATAATAACCCTGATTCCTTGTGCTATTAAAACGTTTGCTATAATTGATAAAATAGCATAGTTCCTAGTTTTTTTTTAATATTATCTATAGTTTATTTTTTAAGTCCTAATTATTTATTTACGTAATGCACACTTTTTCAGTGTCTGGGTGTTAGAAATGTATTTAAATTATTGTATTTGATCATGTTTGCCACGCTTCGGCATAAATGGGCCGGCTTGACCGGAGTGATACCACGGCCTCACAAAAGGCTGGAGTGAAGCAGTGCCTGCGTTGTATTTTGTCGAGTTAGCGAAGGTAGGGACCGGAAGCCCAATTAGGAAAGGGGATTAAAGCAGCGCACTTTACTTTACTGGTGTTGCCGCTGACGTTAATGGGCGGCGAAAATTTTTTACCATTAATCACATAAAAAGAAAAAAAAGGAAAAAGAACCAAAAATACCTTTTTGTTAGTTTTTTTTTTAATATTAACCACGCAGTTAATTTATTTAATGGCTCAATAAAAGATGTTATTAAATCATAATTTCGAATTGCCAAACCTTCAAATTATTTTTCTCCAATTAAATCCAACAGTTACAAAAAGGGTTAAAATTATTACTTGAGATGACTTTCGAAACCTTGGGAACAAATTTGAATACTCATTGTTGTTATAATTTATTCAGATTTGCTCACAAAAGAGTTGTAATTCAATAATTGTAGCTGTATTTCTGTTTGTACCATGTTGCGTGCGGTTACACCGGTCTTGAGAAAGGTGAGTCGGTGATTGACAGGTTAAAATGTATTGTTAAAGTTAGTGAGACTTTATAAATTTTACTATTACATACTTAAGTTTTCAATAAATAATGTTGTAATGAAATTTGTAGTTGAAATTTAGTAGTGGGTTAAATTGTCACTAATGTATGCAATATTCTGTGTTTTTTTTTATGTGATAGGTAGCAAACGAGCAGGCGGATCACCTGATGGTAAGCAATTGCCGCCGCCCATGGACACCTGACACACCAGTGGAGTTACAAGCGCGCCGCCAACCTTTTATCCCCTCCCCCCCGGGTGGGCCTCCGGTACCCTCACTCACACGGTCAAACACAGCACTGGGGCTGCTTCACGCCGGTTTTCCGTGAGGCAGAGGCATCACCCCGGCCGAGCCGGCCCATTCATGCCGAAGCGTGGCTCTCCCACAATTAAGTTACTCAATGTTTTTTTTTGATACCTACTAAGGTGGCAGACGAATAAGCGGATCGCCTGATGGAAAGCGATTGCCGCCGCTTTTATACACCCGCAACACCACTGAAGTCACAAGTAGGCTGCCTACTTTAAAAAAAGTCTTTGAAAAACTTTAGAGACCAGATTTTGACCGAGACTTACATTGAGTGGGATTCGAAAAGAAAAAGTCTTTCAAAAGTACTGGCGTCCTGCTGTAATAGTCTGAATCTTGGACCCAAATCTACAAAGACTTGAGATTGTTATAAAAAGGCTTCTTATTTTATTCTACCAATAAATTGATAAAACCATTGGAATTCATTCATCACGAACATGTAATCAAATTTAAAATCAATGAAACGTTATTTAAGTTGGATCGGGAATCGAACCCGATACCTATAAGACATCCCAATCACCGCGTAGGTATGAGTTTCAACGTTTGTATAAATTTCGAGTTTTTCTCTCCATAGATATTCCCATTTTTCTGAAACAAAAGAAAAATAAAATATAGCATAAGTAGGTAGGTACACATAGATAAAGGCCCATTTACTAAAAAAACGAAGTATTATTATAAGATAAAAATAGTAATACAGTAAAGTATCAGCCTATATACTGTCCCACTGCAGGGCAAAGGCCTCCATCATAGAAATCAAGTCATCGCTACTATGATGGGATTAGGCTTAATCACCACGCTTGCCTAATGCGGATTGGTGATCACAAACCCGAGCTATGTTCGAAAAATACGAAACATACATTTGCTCAACCCGGGATTCGAACCCGGGACCGCGAGATCACGGCCCGGTACTTAAACCACTAGACCAACGGGGCGATAAAAAAGTAGTTACAGGAATCATTTAAAAGTGTTAGATAGTAAAATACCACTTAATTAGATATGACTTGCATGTTTGTGTTATTCATTATTATCACAAAAGCGAAAGGAAATTAAATTTTCAATACACGCTAATTTAGTTCCGGAAAATGTGGGTGACGGAGAATTTTCCAAACTTCCTTATTCTTTTAGTCTACCTACGAGTAATATTGCCAACATAACACTATTACTTTTTCCTAAAAAACGTCACACAACATTTTTTACTACTCTCACCTTTTGTTAGTCCAATTTTCTAAGAAAACTAGAGAAATTCGTTTCGTATCGGGGCAAAATGGTGGCGTGAGCAGCGTCCGCCATGTTTGGGAGTGCGCAAACCGATGCGCAGTCGACCGAAAACTAACAACCCCTTTCGGACACACTATTGTTGCTCTGTGAATTCACCCACGCGATTCTAAATTTGAAAATTGCTAATGCGAAATTCCACTTTACTGTTAACAGAATAAGGTGGAAATTTGTTTATTGACAAGGTTCTACGTATGAACGCTGGAAAAATTTAGAACGACGTATACAATTTCGGTTGGATTTAGAAGAGGCAGTTTTGATGTGTGGTGAATAAGGTTGATATTTACTTGAAAAACGATTCGGAAATTTTTTGCACGTCATTCGGAATTCTGTTTTATGTTTTATACGTTCAGGTTGAGTTTCACATGTAGCGTTTGAGGAAAACAGTATCGTGTTTGCATGTGTTTGTGATTGCTGTAGATACAAGAGGAAACCTTGTTACTCTTTGCATGTGTTGGTTTGATAAAGAAAGGGTAACATGTAACTTCACATCTCGATGTTGAATTTTTACCTATGAATGTGACATTTGGTGGAATAAGAATGTTTGGCTGTGTGCGTGGTTCGTCACTTATTGTTCGAGGCATGTGTGCGGGGACATATTTTAATAATATTCGTTTTTCCATGTCACTGGATGTAGGAATTTCCGAGAAATACGTATCGTAAAGCTAATATATTTGGGTATGACGAATTTCGTATTAAGTGGTTTCGCTATCAATGTTTCGCTTTCCGTTTTGCGTAATAATTGAGGGGAAATAAGTAAGTAAGAGAGAATAAGCGGAAACGTATGATGTTAGAAGGGTTTTCCTATGATTTTATACGTTAAGTTAAATTTTGTTTGACCTATTTTTGTGCGGAGTGTCATTTTTTCATTTAAGTACCTATAAATGTTTTTTTTCCACTGTTTTGCTTGAAGATTTATCTAAAATAGCCGGGTTTTTCATCGTAGCACTAGATTGACTATAATAAAATTATACTGGCAGAATTAATTACGTCTTCAAAACTAAAAAAAAACAGCAAATACTCTAGAATGCCAATGCCCTGTACCTAAAAATTTGATAAATACCTATTTAAAAAAATTGTAACCAAAACCTAGTAATGCTACAGATCCCAATCATAAAACAGATAGTCCCGCCCAGACGATTTATCGATAAACGCCCATAACTCATCGAGCATCATAAATAACCGTCAGCGAATATTCTCTATCTCTTATGACGAAACACTTACGTAACTCTTAAAAGCGAATAGTAAGTAAACCCCTATCTCTTAAGGAGGGTTATAAATAACAGCAAATGGTCTGTTCTCCAGTGGTGTTGCTTTGCAAAACGTAATTGATGGAGACGTGTCAGAAACAAAACTGCGCGCATTTGTAGTGCCCCTGAAATTCTACGCTTCGACGCGGGTCTTCCGCTTGTAGGGATGGGATAAGATGAAAATGTTTGTCGATTTTTTTAACCACCGACTTGGTGCAAAATAATTAGTTACTACGCACGGCTACTACATCGCGAACTAAATAAACAAATGCGACACCGTATAAGTTGCTTCAGTGGTGTATGGCTGTTATGTCGCGAGAAGTCCTAGTTTTCAGTTCTGAATCGAGAAAAAATAATGAGGGTATTTGAGTGTTTTGGTATGATATTCTCAGCGTCAGCTAGGAATTTACAAGTCAGTGCCCCTACCTTCTTGAGCCGGTAAGTAGGTACGTTAAGCCGTTAGACCTGCAACCAATCTCTCTCCGGTCATGTTACATCGGAATATAGTAGTTTATCATTACGAAAAAAATAATTATACTTATGCAACTATTTAAATTTATCCTACGCAATTTTTGCAATTTAAAGAGCCGCTGCGCTGTAGCTAAAGTAGGTATTTTGAGATTATATTATGAAATATGGTCACACAAAAAATAGGGAGCTTTTTTTAATTACCTACTAACATTTGCGTACTATCACGATTTTGTTTTTCGTCGATATTAGTTACTAATAAGGGTGTAAAACAAAAATGTATTAGCTCGTTTTTCCTCAATATTTCCATAAATAAAGGTTTATTTCACCTGCTTAAGTGGGAATAAGGTAATTGAGTGAGCTAACTTGGACTACTAACGCCAGCATTATATTTTTATCCATGGTAACGATTTTAACTACTTAGTACGGAGTCAGGTCAATGTATGAGATACTGTGAAAAAAACAAAAAAAAAACCTTATAAAGCATCAAGAAAGTCATGAAATCAATTATGGCGCCACAGCACTGCCGCTTACGTCCATAGTGTATGCCCATTGGTTATAATACTATCGAGTTCCGTATATCCGACATTCAAGAATAATTTCACGACTTTTTTGACAGAGTACGAGTATAGTACAGACAGCCGCACATCAGGTTACTACAATCTGTCAAATTTCTTCAATCGAACCTCACCTTTATGTCAAACGTGTTTGGTTCAATATCAACTGAGGAAATTTGACAGATTGTAGTAACCTGATGTGCGGCTGCCCGTACCTACTTTGCACATTAATATTCTTTTATACTCTAATTTCTAGCACGCTGCTTAAATAAATTTCTTAGGTATTTTAAGTTAATTCTGTTAAAGTATCAGCCTATATACTGTCCCACTGCAGGGCAAAGGCCTCCATCATAGAAATCAAGTTATCACTACTATGATGGGATTAGGCTTAATCACCACGCTTGCCTAATGCGGATTGGTGATCACAAACCCGAGCTATGTTCGAAAAATTCGAAACATACTTTTGCTCGACCCGGGAATCGAACCCGGGACCCCGAGATCACGGCCAGGTACCTTAACCACTAGACCAACGGGGCGTTTCCTTAACCACTAGACCAACGGGGCGTTTTTATTCTGTACTTTGATTAATATTCATAAAAATGGTGCATCAATAATTTAAGCAGATGGGCCGCATGCTCGTCTGCCTACTTCAGCAATAAAAAAAAATGCATTTTTTGTGTGATTTAGTAAAAATCAAAAAGTGGCGCTAGTGGACCAAACAAACATCGTTAAATACAAATGGAAATAATTACATTCATACAATGTAAACGGGATATGTTTCCGTTATTATTTGAAAGCCGATGTCTCTTGGTTTTTGTTAAATTGCCTTTAATTAAGAACCGAACATGCAAAGCATTCGCTAATGAATAACTCGAAGTTCTAATTGGCAGTCATAATACACTTAGGGTTGGGAGAAATCGGACCATTCGCATTTGGTATCCAAAGAATATGGTAATTGCTGCTTTTTAAATACTTGTGAATCTTTGATTCTCATGTTTAAATAAGTACCTAAGGCTTCTTGTTCTTCTATAAATCGGCTCTACCATCTTTTAAGAATATATATTTTTTTATGTGATAGGTGGCAGACAAGCGGACAGATCACCTGATGGTAAGCGATGGCCGCCGCCCATAGACACCTGCAACACCAGTAGAGTCACAAGTGCGCTGCCAACCTTTAACCCCCTTTCCCCCCCAATTGGGCCTCCGGTGCACACAGCGCCGGTGCTGCTTCAAGCTGGTCTACTGTGAGGCCGTGGTATCACTCCGGTGAGCCGGCCCATTAATGCCGGAGCGTGGCTCTGCCACGGTAGACTTCGCCGATGTGAAGAGGAATAATTGATACAGGGTGTATCTGTGAATATTTACATCCCTTTTCACATTACAGCCACAATCCTCACTAGGTGAATCCTCACACTAAAATGTGACAATTTTTTTTTACTTGTGTGTGACTATTTATGACGATTTCAGGTGACATTTTTAACATTGCCCAAATTCGTTTTAATTGAGTTAGGATTATAGTAATTTAATGTACGGACAGCCGCACATCAGGTCCTGTCAAATTTCCTCAGTTGATAATGAACCAAACACGTTTGACATAAAGGTGAGGTTCGATTGCAGAAATTTGACCGATTGTAGTAACCTGATGTGCGGCTGTCTGTACATACAACTTCGGCGGTTTTATCACTTAAAGCAATTTCTGTTTTTTCTTAAAATAATTCCAAACAAAGGGAAAAGTACGTACTAATGGAAAAGAGAGATCTCCAACACATTAATTAAGATATCTACAATAAGATCTCTATTTAAACCGTTTTAATAACCATAGATTACAAGAAGCGGAAGTACGGTTAATTTGCCACCAAGTACAGTATTAATTACCTTGGCGGACACTTGATATCCAACTTATTAGCATAGAAAAGTACAGCGATGCAAATCAAGGTATTTATGAAGTTTATTTCTGTTTTTGTGAGATGCATACACGAGTTTACCGACGTTTCTGTAACTGTAGTTTGTAACAAAGTAATAAAAATATTTTTTTTGCATATTATCACTGTCACGACTCTGGTAATAGAAAGTTCCAGAACGCCCTGGGAAGGTATAGAAGTGTCCCGAATTCGGTGCCGCAGTTCTCGAAAGTTCTGGAAGTTGTGTCTGGAATATTCTAGAAGCGAACGAAATGTTTTGAAATTATTTTACCTTTTTTATTTCTTTGGATTTTTTATATTGGATTAGGGTCGAAAATACAATGTGACGGCATTTTTTCGATTTCAAAACAGACTGTTCTACTAATGACAACGCTGTTTGATCACTTCTGCAAACACTTTCAGTATGAAATATTAGACTAGAGACTATAATATGATCGAAGTTTACTTCAAAAAGGTGCGTCCTACGTATTTCACTTAACGTCCGTTTTGCATCTTTATTTACGGTTGAACGCATTCTACGCTATGCAAATAAATGCATAACTCTAGCGAATTAGTTTAAACTATCAAAGGGGCCGTTTAAGACTTGAAACTAATATGGCAAATGGTTGATAGATATAATTGGCTTCGTTTAACTGCTCTTGGTAATGTGAAAAGATAACGGAACTAATAAATTTACGCTCAATAAAGAACGGTTTATAGCTGCGCATACGCATCAGTCTTAATTTTTTTCACCTTATACTATACTTATTTGTTTTTGCTATTAGAAGACGTTACGTAAGGAAAAATAGAAAATATATTTTTTCGTATGGGCACACTACCCATACAAAAACATCCTTATCTTAAAAACGCATAGAACGACAATTTTCGTAAACTCTATATTGAAGTATTCGAATTAGATATCTATTGATATGGACGAATCTGTGAAATCTCTAAATGTGACTTCAATTTAATTCAATTTCAATTTAATTAATTTTAATGAAGGGTGTAACGATAATTAAGGTGGAACGACAATCGTTTGCGTTTTATCCTAATGTAAGAATTCAGATGCAGGAAGTAGATCCGGCAGTTCCTCAGATCGCTCCCTAATTATGTCAAAATTTATCGATATCGACACCGCCACATCTCTACGACAAGTACGGATACAAGGCATTTGTTTCAGTCGGTAGTCGATTTCACTCTTTCTAGCGAGTGCCCAAAAATAAGTGCTCGGCTAAATCGAGTAACAAATTACTCCTCCTGCCTACGCCTGGGGTTATTGCTGGCTATAGGCCGTGGAGGTAATTGATTCAGTAGGCCTAGTTCCCTTAGGGTTGTGAAGTTCAGACGGCAGTCGCTTAATACCAGTGGTTCATAAGGGGCTACAATGAAAAAAAAACTTATTTTCATTGTGGTATTGTGTGATAGGTGGCAGACGAGCAGACAGATCGCCTTATGGTAAGCGATGGCCGCCGCCCATAGACACCTGCAACACCCGTAGAGTCACAAGTGTGCTGCCGATCTTTAACCCCCCTTTCCCCCCATTTGGGCTTCCAGTGCCCTCACTCACTCGACTTATATTAGGCAGGCCACTGCCACTTATTATAGGCTTATAACAAAGCCATCTTTTAAAAAATGAGAATATATCTGTCTCATCCTAACAAAGGTGAAACATAGCGCTTATGAAAGGGAGGGAAACTCCGATTCGGTCGTAATGTCCAGTGCGTTTCAGATACCCACTCTGGTGACCTATGTCAATGACTTCGATTCTCTTGGTAGGCGCACAAAATAATTACACACAGAAAGTTGACTGCCCACTAAGAGCTAAAAACGTGTTATGTACTCACGCATGCGCACTAACGGGGAAATACGCCTTTTCGACCACATTAATCCTAGCCTATGACATAAGATTGTCGAACTGTCGAGGTCTGTGGTAGAGGCCGCGCGCTTATGTACTCATGCCGGGCAACAACCCTAGCATATGTCAACGAACTCTTCTAAATTCAAAATCAGGCTGAGTCTACCTTCTGTGTGTAATTATTTTGTGGTAGGCGTAAGGTATATTCCTAAGTAACTAGGTTGGCGTAGAGACCCAAAGAGAGCCTTGGCCTTCGATAAATGCGGGGAAAGGGTTAAAAGTTGCCAGCGCACTTGTGGCTCTACTGGTATTACAGGTGTCTATGGGCGGCGGTAATCGCTTACCATCAGGTGACCCGTCTGCTATCCCTATTTATCAAATAAAAAAATGAATTGCATCGGCGAACAGTACATGCCAACAAATCTTAGAGAAAACCCTTCCTCATTTTATTTCCATCCAATTCCTTTCCTGAAACTAAATTTGCCGATAGTGAGCGGTTTCAACATGGCGGGCCCCATGTGCTGAGCGCTTGTTACCCACTCACTCTTTCGAGAATATCGAGCATTCGTTTTGACAGACTGCTGGGAAGAAACGGAAAAGGCCGTAAAGGCACTTTTAGCTGCGGTGTAACTGCATCGAAATAACATCCAACGGTCAAAGTAACGACATAGTTGCGGCTAAGTCGGTTACAACTCGGTCAAGGGAAGAAATAACATAGTCGCAGCTAAATCAGTCTGATTGTAACGTGGTTACGGCTGAGTCAGCAGTGAAAATTACGGCGTGGTTCTGGCTGAGTCGCAACGTGGTTGCGTCAAAGTTACAGCATGGTTGTGGCTGAGTTGCAGCATGTTCGTGTCAAAGTTACGGCGAGGTTGCGGCTGAGTCGCACGCAACTCAAAGTTACGGCGTGGTTGCAACTGAGTCGCAACAAGATTGCGTCAAAGTTACGGCATTGTTGCGGCTGTGTTGCAACGTGGTTGTATCAATTTAATATTACGGCGTGGTTGCGGCTGAGTCGCAACATGGTTGCGTCAATGTTACGCCTTGGTTGCGGCTAAATCGCAACATGGTTGCGGCTAAATCGCAACATGGTTGCGGCTGAGTCGCATCATGGTAGCGTCAAAGTTATGGCGTGGTTGCGGCTAAGTCACAACATGGTAGCATCAAACTTATTAAGGGCTGATTTTTCAATCTTCAGATAGTGGTTTTCAGTCAGTCAAATTAATAACCAACCAAAGTAAATGGCAATGTTAAAGCAAGAGATATACGAATGACAGCTACTTTTCAATTGGAAAGTATAAAACAATATCTGACGAATAACCTGTTATCCAGGCATTGAAAAATCAGTCCTTAGTTAATTAGCAGCAGACAAAAAGACAGACTCCTGACGGTTAACGATTGCCGCCGCCCTTAGACATTTGTAACACCAGTAGAGTCACAAACAAGTGCGTTTTCAACCTTTAACCCCCATTTCCCCCAATAATCACACAATTTTTATTTTTAAACCATGACTAACTAAGTCTTCGTTTAGTAATAAGGGGTTTAGAGTTCCCAGTTCCCTCCTTTCCCTGCAATGCGACCTCAAGGGCGGCTTGTTAGACGACATTCTGCAGCCACCGATCGCATGCACTGCAGGATTATTATATACCATTGTCAGGACCAACTCTGAATGCAACTTACGTCGCTCGTTATACTGGATGAGAGGTATTTGTAATGACGTACAGTCAGCCAGGTTACCACAACCTGTCTAATTTCCTTGATATTCAACCTAATGTGTATGACGGTAAGATTAGAGTCGATTGCAGAAATTTTACAGTTTTGTATTTGATGTGTGGCTGTACGTACCTAAAATTTTACTATCCTTGTTAGTTGGGATACTTTAAGAGGAAACGGGATTGGAACTATACGCCTGTGCTTTTTTAACCGTCAATTGTATTGTTAAAAAAAATTCCCCAAGAAACATGTGGTCTAATCTCAAAAAAATGCCTTCCCATACAAATTTCATCAATCAGCTGATCACTTTTGTATGGGAAGATAAGTTTTTTTTTTTTCAGATTATCCTACATATTGTATCCTACATGTCCTACATTATGTATCTTTGGGGAAAAAATATTGTTTTTATCCATATAATGCCTTCGAGATGAGACGGTTAAAAAAAGACGGTGTACTTATTACTGATTTATTTCAATTAAGTATTTTTAATTTATTAATTTTCTTTTCAATTCAAAATTAAAAGACGTATGAAAGTTAAGTAATAATTAGTTAAGAGTACTTATATTATGGTAAGCTCAATTTCTAAAGTTAGTTATAATAAGTATTTGGAGCGACAAAAATACTTTTTGTGCACTCAAACATGTCATATTTTGTACACCAAAATATAGCATTTGGTGCACACTTAGCAATTTTGGCGGGTTAAGTTAGTTGAACAGTTAAACGCTTTTGGTATATACATACTTGTCTTTCGTTTAATATCCTACTTCGAAACCAATTCGTCACTATAGTTTTGAGTCACAAAATTGAGTCTACACAATTTCATAGAAAATGTAATGTTAATATATTCGAATCCATTTTTTATTTACCACGCGTGCCTTCCACCCCTTTTTGACATAACCCCAAGGAACAGAATTACAGAATTCGGCCGAAAACGAAAAATCGCTTATAACACATCTCAAAGGCCCCACTTTGCCACTGAAATTGGGACTCTATCGCGTTGTTATAGGGACTAGGGTGTAATAATGAGGTAGGTAGTTAGGGGTTACTATGGAGATCCCCCCCTCATTGCCATGCAGGGCATGACAAGTGTCAAAAATTTAGTAAGCAAATGTACAAGGAGGCTTACTACGGGTTTCTATCGGAGTTGAATATTTTATGGGCATCCATGTTTTCGGATTCGATGTGTGAAGAATTTTGTAGTACAGTCCGAGGCAAGAAAGTGTAGTTATGACCTTGAGTGTGCAGAAACCAATTTTGATAGAAAGTCTTCTTTTTTACAAGTGCGCAAAATAACGGTCATCGCTATACTTTCGTGCCTCCAGCTATACCAATTGGTGTCTTTTATTGGATACCTCAAGACCAGTCCTTTTTGACTGGCCGGATGGCGCATTTGGAAGTGACCCTGCCACATACGCCAAAGATTGTGGGTTCGATCCCCACCCTGGAAAAACATTCGTGCGATGAACACTTGTGTTTGTTCAGTGTCTGGATGTAATAATGTCTTTGAGTATTATGCACTACTTAAAATAGGCGAACTTAATGCCAAGAGGCATTCTCTACCAGTCAACCTTTGAGTCAAGCAGAAAGGACAAAGGTGCGGCGAAAGAAGGACTTTAAGTAGACGTCTTTAAATATTAATTATATTCGTGTGTCCCCTGTTGTCTGATATTTGTAACACAAGGGCTTAAACATACGGGGTCAGTTCAATGTATGAGATGTTGTGTGAATTTATCTTTTATTGGATACCTCAAACGCAGTTCCTTAAAAATGTATTGCAATAGCTCTCTCTTATCTTGGCGCGTGATTCCCAGTTTTTTTTTTTTTTTATGTGATAGGTAGCAGGCGAGCAGGCGGATCACCTGATGGTAAGCAATTGCCGCCGCCCATGGACACTTGCAACACCAGTGGAGTTACAATTAGTGCGCTGCCAACCTTTTATCCCCTTCCTCCCCAAGTGGGCCTCCGGTACCCTCACTCACTCGGCGAAACACAGCACAGGGGCTGCTTCACGCCGGTTTTCTGTGAGGCAGTGGTATCACTCCGGTCGAGCCGGCCCATTCATGCCGAAGCGTGGCTCTCCCACAGTTGCATCCAAAGCCGTCGCTTCGGAGCCCAGACTGCATTTAGCATTGGAGTCTAGTGATTACAATGACGCGACTGTCATCTGACTTTGCAACCCTTTAACAGGTGAACCAGGCCAACATCATGATAACACATTACAGAAACTATCCAAAATGCAGGTTTCCTCACGATGTTTTCCCTCACCGTCGAGTTAATGGTAGAAATAAGCACATAGTAGTAGTAGTTTTGACGATGGCGCAGAGGCTAAGGTTTTACGCCCATACGCGGAAGGATACCGGTTCGATTTCTGGTCAAGTGAAATTAAAAACCAATTTTTTTCTGTAGTGATATCAGGTCTGAATGTGCTGAGAGATACCTTTAATGTCATCTAGGACTAGTAGTGTTTTTTACTAAATTAGAAGATTAGTTTAACTGTCGGATAGATTAATTTTATTAATTAGGTATTTATTTTTTTAGTTTCTTGCGGAAAAACACTACCATGTGTTTTAATAAGTCATATTTTTTTTCGTCTTTATTTAAATAGTAATAGAAGCATAACTAACTTCACAGCCAAAGACAATCACTGCCAAGTTCTCAACTAAACCGACGACAAATAAATCCCAGCTATTAATAATAAACGGCCCTCCACTAAATCAAAGCAAACGAGCCTTCAACGCAAATTACCCCAGAATCACCCCCAAACAGTCAGTAACCCAGTAACCGACTAATAAACGGCCATCTAACCTTGACATAGCCCTAGTTAGTATGCACGGCTTTCTTTTAAAATCTGATGTATTAATTTGCGAAATCTCCACACAAACCATTCTCAACCCAAACCCTCACATTTAAGCTCCAAAATCAATCAGCCACACGAAGAGTTTTCAAAAATGGAAAATTGTAAGATAATATTTCTTTCCTCTTTAAAACTAAAACGAATTTCAACTCTAAATTTAAAGCACCCAAAGCGTAAATTTGAAAATTTTAACATTCGAACGTAAGCCGTTTTAAATGCAGAACGGTTATTTAGCACGTGGTTCTCGTGACGACGTTCGCAATTTGAGTATAAATTAGAACACTTATCTCGTCGCGGTCTTGGCTCCGTCTCGCTTACTCGCGTGGGTTTTCCGAACGCGCTATCCTTTTCCCGCCCCATGTCAAGTAAACGTAGGGGTGTCTGCCGCATCAAAATTTTGCTTTATCGATATTCCTGGATAACGCTCCGCGTTGAGGGTGGGAGACGCACCTAGCTTTTAAATAGAGAAATGATAAATGTGAACGATTTATAGAGTAGACTCTTTTCTGGCATATCCAATGCTGATATAAATGGCTGGTTTGGAACTCAATAGATATAAGCACGGAGTTTTAGAGAGATAAAAGTAACGGTAGAAAGTCATTTGGTCTTTGAAATAAAGAGCTTATTTTATTAAGTCGAAATAATGTTTCATCGATGTCGATGTTCGCCTGGAAGCGGTTGGCTCTCATATTTAATTTAGCTTGCGGAAGCAACAGGTTATTAGCACGGAGCTTTCCCGTCTAACTTTCCGGGCGTTCACTTTTTAAATTCCTCTCTTTCCCTTTCTAATTGGATTGCCTTCTCCCTTGCCCGTGAATGAATGGAACTTGTTGCTCGCTGAATCATTTCGCATTTATTTTAAGACGTTCGATTTTTAAATGTGTGTCAATGCACGCGCGTCGGACCCTATCGGGATTTTTCGGATTAATTAATTAAGGTGTCACTTTGAACCAAATTTTCGTGTCCCCATTATCGCTTAGCCGTGAAACTTATTTTAGCGTATAATTTTACGCGCGAATGAATGTTTTTTGAGCGTAAAAATTAACGCGTCCGATGGCTAATGATTTTCCACTCATTACCCCTATTGAACCTCTTCACTCGATTGTACTGTTGTTACGCAAAATAATTTGCCAATATACATCAGTATTCAAATACCTAAAACAGACAAAAGCCGACGACACAAAAGGAAAGCGTATAAACAATATTGTTCGCTATACACAATTTCTCATTTTGTAGACAAATTGCGAGACATATCAAAATTCACATTTTTTTCTCGTCCTATCAAACAGAGCGCTCTTTTACATTTTCTTCGTAAGCACAAAAATAGGACTCCACAGTCACACGTGAAACGAAGCCCACACCATATCTTACTCCGACCTACACATACATAAATATATTCGTATTCACCACCCAATACATTTTATCTATGTTACCGTTGCCTTACTAGAAATATTGATTAGACAAAAAGGTAACATCACTGCATAGAGCGCACCTCAATACTCACTTTTATTGTCATGTAACCAGATGCGAAATTCAAATGTGGAATAGACGACGTTTCCCGCTAAAGCTTAGCCGACGCTCGATCGAGTCTCACGAGGTATTCTCAAGGGGTGAACGTAGTTCTTGCGCTTAGATATAAAGAAAGGTAGATACTTATGAAATTCGAAGGAAAAACCACCCTTCCCTATACTTACACAGCGCAGTCGATTCGGTTTTCGCGGAGGAAATTGTAGCGTAGTTTGAACGGGACATTCGCTCACCGTACGCCGTCTGGAGACGACGATTTTCTCGAATTTCCTTCGGGACGCGTCTCCGGTTTCCAAATTTGAATTTGTCATTCGAATTTATTTTTCTTTTTTTTAGCCATCGTTCCGAATTTGAATGTAGCGCGTCGGATATTCATTTACTTTTTTGTTTTGTTCCTTTTTTAGAGTTGTGTCAAATTAAGTATTAACTTCGGGTCGCGTTAAAAAGAACTTGAAAACTTTCGAGCGGGCCGCCGCGTGGAGGTAAGATTTTTTTTTAATATCATGTTTCGGACCTTGTGAAATGTCATGTCAATGATGTTTAACCCTTGATATGGATACATTTTGGGACGGCAAATTTTGATATTAGATTTTTTTGGAGTTTGCATAAGTTTTATAAACTCATCGGCTCGAAAAGTTCATAGAAGGAGTTCCGCTACTGTTCATTGATTGTTCGTCAACCAACCCATATAGGTGACCATTTCTATATGTTTTTTTTTATATTGTACTTAATTGTTTCCTTTCAGTCACGGATAAATTGGATTGATTGATTAAAATTAAAATAAGGCTTTATGTCAATGTTAATAATAAGTGTCTAGCTTCTAGTTTAGGTTTTCGGTATACAGAATAAGATTAATTTACCTGTGTATTGAATCGTAAAAGAAAACTTCGTCTAAGATATTTTATCATTGAATCACAAATGTATACTTAACATACTAATTGAAAAGGCACAATTTCAGCATGTGTCAATCTGTATAATATAAATAATAGATTAGAAGAGATAGAACATAGGTAATAGATTTTTTTAAAACAAATAACATTGCGTTCAAAGTTTTTTAACTTTTCTTGCATTTCCCGGGAATCAAACCGGAAAATAGACCTATAAGACTAATCGATGCAGTCATTGTTATTATTTTTTTCTCAGATACTATATACACTTTATATTACACTTTTCTTATAACGAATATTTAGGATGTAATTTATCCAGAATAACAAATATTATTTATGATGCAACTAAACTTTACTTTAAAAAAAAACATGAATCTCACCGTTTAGAAAGCAAACCCGATTAGCTAGAGTTAAATTGCAGCGTTATCATAGATTAGGTACTGAATAGTTACTAATAGTAGTAGGTACATACATACATACCTAGGTTCACCTACATAAAGTAGGGAAAAGAAACAATACAACCAGCATCTCTCTTACTGTAAGGGAGATTTTATTTGTATTGTGTCTTTTTAATAAAAAAGTGTAATGGAATAATCGTTAAATTATGATGGAGTTTTTGTTTGGTTCTTTCATAAATTAAATTGTAATGTTGAAGCCCTGAGTACTATTAATTAAAAGTCCAGTCTTTTAAGTAAAATCCTTTGAATTTTATTCAAGAAATAAAATCTTTATTTTATTTGCACCATTTACCATTTACAGACTAACAACTTTTTAGACTAGAGTAATTAGATTAGCTTACCTAATAGTTGTCAATTTAAAAATACCTAAATGCAATTCAAAAACATGACTAGTTTTAAAACCATACCTTAACTGTAATGATTTAATTACATGTAGCGACAAATTTAAATACACGCCATTCCCTTCATATCGTAAGGCTGACACGTTTCGTGATCGTTGTTAATAAAATGGCTAAAAAAAGTCAAATTTTATTCCGAATTTATAACCGATCACAATATCGTATTTCCATACATTATAGTATTGATAGGGTGAACGACATGTAATTTATATACACGCATGAAGTCGATAGTTGCCACCCCTGCCGACCCTCCGACGCACTCACGGTAGGTATGGGTATATAACGGGTATGTAAGGGACGACAAAATCGATAGGACTAACTCCTTTGTAAACCGGCTAAGGGATTTTTGAGCTGTCAAAAATGCAGTTTTTACTTTTTGTTTTGAGTTTTCCGCGGCCGCGGAGATGTGATGTCTTTGCGTGTGACGCGGGATTTTTTTTATCTATTTGACAGTATTTTTTTTACCCAAAGTTTTAAGAATCTACGCCTACATTTAAGGCATAGGGTTTTACTTATCGTATGAACATACTTAAAGCAATTATTTTAAGAAACTGATTAATATTGACAGTACCTACGCATGTCTTTTCTATCACTCCTAAGTCGATTAAGAATCGATCATACCAATCAATTTTGTAGGTAAAATGGTTCTTTTAAATTAATAAATATTATGTAAGCTAGTATGGCAGGTTTTAGAGATACAATTTTATTGAAAAGAATAAAATAAAATCTTGGTTGTAACATTTGAGTGACAGATTGTCCATTCTAAAAATTTACGTAAAACCTCCTCCATTTTTTTAGCTGATTAAAAAAAAGGACAATAAAAGCAGTAAAAACTATCAATCATTTTAAAAAAATGGAATCCTAAGCAAAGAAAGGCCTAACCATTATAGATACCGAGAAAATTTTCAAACGAGGTAAGTTGTAAAAAAGCATTACTTAATTTGAACTGAGTGTTCTTAACATACAGCCTTATTAGCGCTAAGCATAAATAGTTAGTAGCCGTACAAAACGGGAGAATGCTTGGTACAGTGTTGCCAACATAATTTTGTGAAGATAAAATGCACTAAACGTTCAGAAAAAAGTGATTTGCCTTGATTCCCTCTGATTTAGACTACAGAAAAAAGTTTTATAACTTTCTAATAATACATTAAGGTGGAAGACGCTTGATGAATTTTAACAATTTTTTATAAATTGATGAGCTATCCGTACTTAGAAAGCGTTAGAATTTGCTTTACTTATAAAAGGAAATATCCTCTAGTTGCGTTGAATAAGAATTTTCAATATGTTTACGGCTTTGAAAGTGACCTGTTCGGTCCTTAGAGAAAGGGTCTTGACAAAAAGTCCAATAAAGATTCATTTATTTTCTTTCACAGAGTGTATAATATTATAACTTAATTATAATTAAGAACAAGTTTTAACCTGAAGTTAAAATAAGTAACTGGTACCCTAAAAGGTTTAAGATTCTAGAATTCCTAATCCTAAAATAAAATTAGAACATTTTGCTTGACACTTACTTTGCAACACTGGCTCCAATAGCAGCCGAGTTTTTGCTCAAAACGTCAGACATAGAAACGTAACATTAAACCGGATTTCTCCTTTTATTAAGCGAACTTGCGGTTAATTATTTAAAACAACTCGCATACAGATATTTTTTACGCTCGCCTGTTAATTTATAGCATGCCCAAACGTGGAATCGGACGCATAGCTATTTATTTAACGGTGAAAAGTAACATCATAAAATTTTATTTTGTTGTTCGTATTTAAAAGATGCCCAATAAAGAGCCCGCTTAATCGACTATGATCGCTACCGACGATTATAGGAATGAGCCATTCCGTTTAAAAACGGGTCGTTCGGAATTTGAAATTGGAAAGTTTCAAATTTGGAATTTATTGTTCATCACGCTAGATTCTATTTTATGGCTGTTGTAGGAAATTGTGTTTGCCAGTATCATTAGCATCTAATTGGCCAATCAAATTGGTTTGTATCATATAATTTGATAGGCTGTTTTGTGTTGTATTTTTAAATTAACGTTTACGATTGAGTTTGGCATTAAATTGATTTATCTTAATGCGTAATCAGTATGTTTCTTGGCTAGTACAATTTGCGAAATTGATTTTGAAGCTGTTTCATATTAATTACATATCTAATTTAGCGTTCGAATGTTTTTAAAATTACTAGCATAATTTCTAACATTATAAGATATTGACAAATTAAAAATAATTTCTTAGCTAGAAGATTATAACTATAAACGATATCGATAAATTTTATTCAAATAATTAATTTGGCTACATCTGAATAATTACAAACTATTTATCTACATCTATTAATCAGATGTCAAATGTAATGTATAAGATTTTATACATCTTTTTTTCTACTAAACTTATGTGTTTCAATACTTACCAGTAGGGTAATAATTAAGCTTAGCATCGTGCTTAATAGTAAGATACGTAAAGCATAGACTTTACACACGTAAACCCGGCTAAACCCATTACTATAATATTCTATCATTATACTACACAGTACACATCCGACGGAAACGGCGTGCAATAAACAAAGATATTTTTAAAATAATATCATAAAATTATCATCCATAACAATAAAATTAAAAACGTATTGTTTATTGTACATAAACTGTGACATTTGTAATAGTTATGGTCAGTACTTCCGTTTCTAGACACATTTTAAGGAAACACATATCATAGCATGCTTCATGGCAATGTTATGTTAGTAAAGTAATTAAGTATTTTATCATTTAGAAAATTATTGTATTCTTATGTTCCAAGGCACTTTCTTTACTGTTTCTAAGTCAAAAAGCAATTAAGTATAACAAATAATAAAACGATAAAAATACGTAACATAGAAAATTCATTTAAGTAATAGTAAAAACTATTAGGACTATTACTTAGCAAAGAGCACTTAATACTATGCACTCTTATGCAGCAACATAAACTTATTGGTATAAACCGTTTACAAAAACGTCTTATAAGAAAAATCACAGATTTATGTTACAGTACACGCCTATTAGAATATCAGAATAAGAACAGAACAATAAAATGCCAATACAATAACCCAAAAACGCTGGCATAACGCACTTATAGACGCCATAAAAAATAAACTATTCGAAACAAGAAACAAAAGAAGCTGGCCTAGCCGAAAAAAGAAATACAAAATGGCGGGTTTGTTTTCCATTTCATTAGGAGCGAAACTATTATAATACCTATCTGAGTACGAAAACGAACTAGCAACACTTTGACATAGGATTCGGGGGTAATATTATTAGGAACCCCACCCCTGCTTGTCAATCGATCAAACGTGTGCAAACATCAGCTGGTTCTGTACAAAAAGGGCGTATCTCAAAAAATCCTAACACGCAATTTTATACTCTATCCCTTACCAAATGAAGTCTGTTTTCGAATGCGTGGTTTAGGTTGTGTGCTCAGTGAATTTGGACTGTCTGCAATATGGACATATTTTTCATGTACATAGAGAGTCATAGAGCGCTGGAAATGTATTGACAAATATATCGCATTACAGTTTTCCATTAGGTTATTGTTTATTCCAATTTATGTACACTCTTTGCTTTTAGATGAACGGGACTTTGTTATGTTGTCTTGCCTTAGTTCGTATACGAAGCTATTGGTTTGGTTAAGGTTTGGCTATTTGGAACTCAAAAGTTGGTGAGTAAATTTTACTTTTTCGAATATAGAAGACACGATAACGTATAAAACAATAAATTAGGGCTCTACTATTAAAATTTTAATTTGAAAATACAAAGATTAGTTTATTATTTTAATCAAAGTATGAAACTAACTTCTTTATCTAAAAGTAACTATGATTTAAATCGAACTATACATCAACATTACTTTTGAAACAAACACTTAAATTATCAAATTATACTTAATTATTAATATTAAAAAAAATACCTTTCTACACAAAATCAGCTGTTAAGATAACGTATAGCTTGGTAATGTCAGCCATCAACCATCGCCTGATGACATCTTTGACATGTTTACGTCAACTGTCAAAACCGGTTCACTGCGTATGCGCACATCACTTAAATCTCAAAATCTAGACCAAAAAAATCACTAACACGTCTGAACACTGATGTCGACAATTTCTGAATGCGGCCAAAAAGACCCATGACCTTATCTCACGGTGAATATATTATTACCATTTTTTGTGACCCCATCCGAGAAAGGGTTAATTCTATAGGAACTTATGGGTCGTGAATTTGCATATAATTTTTAGTTTATTATTTATTTTTGAAGGGGGCCTATTGTCATGTTAACGTTTTCAGGGTTAGATGAATTGGTGGTATTAATAAGGATTATGGAGGTGCGTCGTGTTGAAGGGTTGAGGTGATGTCATCTGTGGGCCGTTTGTCTATGGAACAGGAAGTAGGCAACTTTTTATAAAACGAGTAAGTTATGGCCAGTTTTAATGGGTGTTCCTTTTTTGAAATATGAATGTGTCAGGGAGATCTTATGATAGACTTTTTTTCTTTTGAGTTTTTTTTTAATATTTTTTGTACTTAAACATTTTAATAACTGAGAAATTATGTGCTCTTATCTTAAGAGAGAGCCTTGTAGATCATAATTAGAAAAGCTCTATAAGGAAATGTACCATACAACTCTCTCCGATCATCAAACTAAGGCAATAAATATGATAATATAAATTTAATTAAGTTAAGTATGTATTTAAAATAAATCTAAATACTAGGTGTCGACAGCCGGAGGCCATTTCGCTGAGACATGATTCTGCAGACATAAAATTAAACTGAGAAATTAAATGAGTATATCATTATACTAACGATTCAAACAAGACATACCATACCGACCATGTAACCACTCCATTTATTGCAAATAAATTATTGTACGTAGAAATCATGAGGATATTAAATCGTTAAACATTATATTTCCTCGACTGAACAAGCGCATTTTGTTATTAATTTGTTTATTGCACTGCAGTGCTAAGGTGGCATTTACATTGGTCGATAGGTCTCTCCATCCACCCGCGCTGCCCTAACGACCAATGTAAATGCACCCGAGGTCAAGCAAATTCTAGACTGGTAACATTTGGAGTTGATTAACTAACTAAGAAGTAACTCTATCTCTGATTTGCCAATTAATTAGTGTCTCAAAATCAAATAGATTAATCTACACTCATCTCGTAATTTCAAAGTTTGTTGTATAGTCCGAGGCAAGAAAGTGTAGTTATGACCTTGAGTGCGCAGAAACCAATTTTGATAGAAAGTCTTCTTTTTTACAAGTGCGCAAAATAACGGTCATCGCTATACTTTCGTGCCTCCAGCTATAACTCTGTTTCTCATATGTCAATTTTATTGTGTCGGACATATTTATTCACAAATTGCCTCAATTTTAATTAAATGCCTACAATATTAATTAAAGCTGACAAAACTTTATCACCAATGTCGGGACCACACAGGTGTACATAACGAAAAAATGTCAGCTATCAAATACAATGACTTTTTGTTTTGGATTTAACTATTTCAAGCAGGTGTTGTCGCATCCTGGATTAAGTTTTTGTACCACATAGTTAGCTATGCTATAAAGGACAGAAATCGTAGCTTAGTGGTTTAGAACACGACTTTCGTATGGAGGTCGTGGTTTGAAGTCCATCTTCTTCTATACTATTTATAAAGATATTTATAGAGATAACTTCAATAGACAACGACAAGGCTTATAGGTAAACCGAAAACACGAAACGCTTGCGCGATGTAATTGGACACAGCGCCATCTATTGGTTCATACCCGAATTACGGTCCCGAAGCAAAGTGAGGGCGGGCCACTAGTATTTTAATAAATAGACGCTGCATCTGTAAATATGCATCCTTTTAACCAAAATGGTTGGTGGAAGACGTTCCACCAATCCTTCTGAACGAAATATTTTGTTATACGAGATTTGGAAAATGTAAAAAACAGAGTTACAACTCTAAAAAAGTCATCCAAAATAATCAAGTCACGGGACTGACTTATGTCGCTGTTGTGTTGAAATGTTGAATAATATATTTTTAAACTGCTGCTGCTGCTGCTAGGTACTGGGCTGGTCATGTCGCAGAACTGACAACCGTTGGAGCCATAAAGTCCTTGAGTGGAGACCGCGACTCGGTAAACGTAGTGTTGGACGCCCTGCTACAAGATGGGATGACGACTTTCGAAGGCTGGCTGGAGTGAGCTGGATGAGATTGGCCGAAAATCGGGAGCGGTGGCGTGCATTGGGGGAGACCTATGTCCAGCAGTGGACGAGCGTGGGTTGCTGATGATGATGATGATATTTTTAAATGGAAATTTCCAAAAGTCATAAAACAAAATACTTGGTACAAACCGTGTTTAAAGGGATAATATAATATAAATGTTCACAGATACAGACACACACCTACAGGACCTATGTGCGTGTAAGATGGATAAGCAGACAAATAGAGTCACTTTCGCATTTATGGATTAGTATCGATCGACGAAAACGGGGGATTCACATGCATCCGACCAGCTCAGGACTGGGTTCATTGACGTAAGGGAAGGAAAGCCTATACACAGAAGTGGGTACTACCGGGCTGATAATGTTGATAGTAATGGATTTGTACACATATTTGTAGCTTTACCAGTGCGCAACAAACCTAACCCCTAAACATTATTATTAAACCATACAGATACTATCACGTTTCTTATTATCTATCATTAATAATATTCGTAGGCACAATGTGACCGGCGATCCGGAAGTGGGCTCTTTGTAAACTCAAACCCTTTGCCGCCATCTTGGATTGATGCGGTCTTTTGACCCCAAAATATCTCAGACGATGAATGAATGAGTGAGTGAATTGACGGGCTCGTCTCACTATTGTTGAATGATAATAGATGTTGTTCTTTTATTGGTTGGTTGTAATTAAAATTGGCTTTTGTTAGAGAGTAATTAAAAGTGGTATCAAAGTTAATATGCTATTTTTTATGTGACAAGTGGCAGAGATGGTACGCAATTACCTCCGCCCATAGACTAGTTGACCAATTTTCAATGAAACTCAATTAATATGTTAATCAATTTTTAATTTTCTCGTGCACCATATCTGACTGGCCAGACTCATTTGGTAGTGACCCTGTCCTCATACGTCAAAATTTCGTGGATTAGATCCCCACCCTGGTCAAACATTAGTGTGATAACAACTAGTTTATGTATTTAAGTATTAAGTATATTTGTAATAATAACCTTTGTTGTCTGCATCTTTAACATAAGTGCTTAAGCTATAAGTAGCTTAAGCTCGTACTAAGCTACGAGATCACCAGAGTGAGATCTTGGGCTTATCACCAATCCGCATTAGGTTAACGTGGTGACTAAGTCTAATCCCATCATAGTAGCGATAACTTGATTTCTGTGATGGAGGCTCTTCAGTAGGTCAATAAATAGATACTTTACTTTTTTTAGTCACGGATGAAAATAATAAATAAGTACAGTATGCAATTTTCGAAATTGAAAAAGCATAAACAACAAAGAATAGCTCCAACCACATTCCAACTTGTCGAATGTTCAAATATTTGCCTAAACTAGAAAACACTTCAAAAAACTTGTATAATGGCAATCATCGATAACCAAACATTGCTCAAAGAACGCAAAAAAAAAACACAACAAACATTTCACGCTCTATGGCAACAAAAAAAGACACTCTTGTCTATTCCCCAAGGGTTGTCTATTGTACGGAATTTGACTAACCTTTGTTTAAAATGCTGATTTATTGGCTATTAAACCCTTTCTATTAATGTATGGAGAGATAAATTTATGCGTATTATTCGTTGGTTATATTTTATGGCGGTTCAATAAGTCTTTAGGGTGCGCGCGCGACGGTTGCTATTTGGTAAGGCTGAACATCGTAACACGGGGAATTTTGACGCATATTTTTTAATAATTTTACCTTTGTAATATTAGGCCTCGTTGGTCTAGTGGTTTATGTACCCTGCCATGGTCTTGGGGTCCCAGATTTGATGCCCGGGTCGAGCAAAAGTATGTTTCTTCTGATACTTTACTTTTTTAATATTAGGCAAGCGTAGTATAGGACGCGCGGCAATAATGGTAGGTAGCTCAATGGAAAAGAAAGCGCTTTATATAATATGAGGGATCGTGGTTCAAATCCGAACATAAACATATGGATTTTCCAAATAGTTTCCGAAACATGTAACCATGATTTTCCCCTGTCCTTCAAACGGCAGTCATGGTCAAAGTATACCCCGGGCTTCAAAAGGACAGTTTTGGACGCAACTTGAAATGACACGCTAAGATAAAAGGTTCTCTAGGATGCCTAGATAGTGTAGAGTCTGGCTGAACCCAAGGCTAAATATTTTTATCCTTCTTCTACTTATTAGCTCCTTTATGATTAAAAAACATAATCTTACGATCAAACCACCATCACGCCAATCAAAATCCTTCCTTCCTCAACCGTTAATTTTACTTTTTGACTCTAATTTTTAGTCCATAATTACTTAATACCATATTATTAAATCTTACCAGAACTTTTACTTTCAAATCTTGCGTAACATCTTTGAAAAAACACAATCGGACATCCCCCATCTCAAAAGGAAGTAACCCTTTTTTACTATGACGTGCAGGTAGCTTAAACTATAATAATTCCTTTGTTACCCACTTTCTGTTGGTAACACCGTGTAATGACTCGTCTATACAATTATTAGTCATTGTAACCGACAATGGGCGAGGAAATTAAATTTCTGAAGTTGATGATAAATAAAAGGTGGATGACACAACCCTAATGATAGAAAAATTAAAAACATTAGCGTCGAAATTTATTTTCAAATTTCGACTTCTAATGTTTTTAATTTTTAATCTGGAATTTTCCAGCTTGGAATTACGTAATTGAGTAGATTAGGTAGGAAGGAAGGTGCCTAATTAATTAAATTCTTTCATCGTATTGCAAATAACTTACGAGTAATTATAATTGCGTTAATACTTACTAAACGTGTAGGCTCGCGGCAGACGGCAAAGCATTTCACTCATTAATTTATGAATGAAGCAAGAAACTAACTGCCACGAGTCTTTGGTTCAAATATATCAGTAGCTTTCCTTTAAATCTGCTGAGTATTTTGAATAACTTGATTACCATCCCTATATAATTAATTATTAATTAATGAAAAACTCTATGGTCTTTGCGTTAGCTCGATAGTATACGATTGTGGTACAAGCGTAAATTACAGAAGATAGGCATGGCTTAATCTAAATAAAATCTTAGAAAATACTGGCCGAAAATTAGAAGAAACAGTCACTAAACTCTTTAGTGGAACAAAGAAAAAACAACAAAAAGTCACACACTTCAACTGACAGGCAGCGAGAGCGAAAACTGGAGTCTTTTAAAAGGAAAAAAAATTAAGAAAACACGAAGTACATTCTACCTGCAAGTCTTAAAAAGAGGTGTAAAAAGAACTCTTCGGCGAAAGTGCATTAAAAATGAGTGCGAGGGAAGGGGACGACGCTATAGGGCGGTCGTCTGTCTCAGTTTAGTGCTTCTAAGAAAATGGTTTTATGAATGAAAATTACTTTTTTCTCACGCCATTTACTCAGTTCAGGGACGTTAGTTTTGTTGCTTGCTCCTTGGGAGAAAGTTGTTTGGGTTGAACTGGGGCATAGGGTGGTTCTGAGTTTTATTGCTCTTCCGTTATAGGACGGCTGATTGTTTCTCAACTGTTTATTTCAATGTTTCGGGAGTCAATTGTTTTTAGAGGTTATTCCCGCTTTTGCTTTGTAAAAGATTTACCTACATTAGGGTATTTCGCAAAAGTTTGAAGAAAGATTTTTGCTGGACCGTTTTTATTAAATTATGTACATAATATTCATTTTCATATCCCATAACTTTATTGGCATTTAAGATAGAATAAAAATAGTGTAAAACGTCTACAGAACATGAATTCCAAAATCATACATATTTTCAAAAAGAACACTTAATCTAAATAATAATAAGGTTTAAATTTTTCACCAGATTACTGGTTTTTTTATTGATTAAAGTCACGTCTAAATCGTGGTAATAGTATTACCGCAAAAATATTGAGTTTAATTCTACGATCTTGAATAGTCGTGCCCACGTAAATGTACATTTTATTGATATTTTGGGTACCTACTATGTATAAATATGTCTAAGTCAAGAACATGTTTGAGCATCTCTTAATGTTAGGAAGAGATTGAGTATTCGGACTGTTTAAATGTTGGAGCGGCCAAAATAGTAGGTATAATTACTAGTAACCCAACCCAGTCAATGAGGACCAAAAATAGAGCAAGTTCGTTAAAAAAATCAAAAATCGAATCCCATTCTCACTCGAACGTTCCAAACTTAAAATTCACAGGACATTAGCCGCATCAGGCACAGCCAATAAACCTCTATTAAAATAAACCAATCAATTGTAACAATTTTGAATATCGAACTATCGAACGATCGAACGTAATCCGTTGAGTGCAGGGATGCCACCGTGTCTTTGTGCTATTGTAATTTATTGTCACTGGCTGATCAGGGATGCTCTACATATTTTTTTTGGCATGCTAAAGGGTTGTGTTTAAGTGCTTTGACTTTCGTGTGTATTATTAACATTGTGACAAGGTGCTTAAAGTGTGGGGATAGTTGAATCTAAACCTAATGCACATTGTCACATGTGTTTAAAGTCTGAGGTAATGTTATTACATCAAGTAGGTAAGAAAACTTAAGCTATTTCAGATTATGCATCTTGATTTTTAAGTTTCGTCTAGACTGTTTTCATAGAGATTTTTTTTAATTTTTAACATGACTGCGTTCATGAATCGTAGTAAATATCCTTATAATCATCGTTTGAAGCCTTGGTTTCGGAACTTGGGTATTCCTAAACTCTCCAGATTCTGAGTCTTTCAGTTACAAACCGTACCGTAGACAGGGGACTCAATTTTACTGGCTCTGGACTACCAAGATGCTTATAATATGTAAACTGAAAAAGCGAAACACTTGCGCGATATAATTGACACCCAGCGCCATCTATTGGCACTGTTTAAAACTAACGTCTCGAAACGAAAGGCGGGCCACTACTCATGAGTAAAATGGGGAACACCGTTGCAAGCTTATTCTTGACAATTCCTGTTTCAACTTCAACCCATTTACGGCTCAAATCAAGACGTAATCTTACTAATAAACCAAACTCTTTATTACCAAGGTATACCCCACACGATACCGAGTTAAAAGGAAGTGGGCATATATTAGAGTTGGGGCAAAAGTGGTGCTAAAGTCTTCGAAATGTGGGCGCTACTTAGATAAAGTTTTCACACAAAATATCTGTGATATGTGCGATCGTACGTTTGTTCGTACGTTGTTACTGTATACCTGGGAGGTGGGGTGTGGGAGAAGTGAATAGCGTTTAGCGTTTTATTAGCTTAAAGACAGATATTATTTGACTCGAATATAAGTTACTTTTATTTAACTCTCCTTCTGGTGTAGCTGATGTCATTGGGCGGCGGTGATCACTTACCATCAGTTTGTTTTGCATTGCTCGTTTGCCTTTCTATATTATAAAAAAACTATTTTCAACAAGTTAATCCATTATTTCGAATGAAATACTCTGTCGCCTGCCGCGAGTCTTTGCTTTTAGTACAGCATATTTTATTTTTTTTGACATTGAGATTTATTTTTGTAAAATGGCATGTAAAAAAATCCCAAAAATTTACTGTTTTTTTTTCCATTTCTGTGTGAAAATCTTAATGTCCTTCACAGAATACGTCTACCTACTTATCAAAGTTTCGACAATATAGGTATAAGTAGATACCTAAGTAGTTCTTATAGTTCCGGAAAAATATAGTACCTAACATGCGGATTAACAGAACAGACAGGCATGAGGATTCTAAGTGGGTTTCGTTTTTTGCCATTTATCTATGTAACCCTAAAAATAAACTTGCAGTTTTATTGTGGGTGGCGATGATCACGTATCATCAAGCGATCTGCCTACTCGTTTGCCATCCTTTTTCCAAAAAAAAAAAAAACAAAAATAAGTAAAAAAACGAAAATAAGCCCGCTCCGCTCATGCCATTTCCTCTCCCATACGAACATACGGCCAGCGATCACACAAATATATTGTTGGCGAAACTTCGCGACTTCTCCGAGTGGTTTTCAAACTCCGCTGTCATAAGTTGCGCATCCGCACTTATATTTATAACCTCTTTTGTGAAACTTTCTTTGCTTCCGAAGTAGGTATTTTTTGTTTGAGCGATGTTCTCTTGAGTATTATTTTTGTTGGGAGGGTTCGGTTATTTCAATGTTTCTTTTAAAATGTGACGGAGTGAAATAAGATCGCTATTTTGAAGGGCTATACAGAAATCTTTATTTATATGGTTGCAAAAGCTAAACCCTAGTAGTCTAAGTTTTCGGATTTCTGATATCTATGTGAAACATTAATATGTCTGAGTATAGCTGTGAACATTTACATTCCTTTAACCACGTCTTCTACCAACCATTCTATAACACATTTGTCAAGACTTTTGGAAATTCGTTGATTTCTTAATGAAAAGTAGAAAAAAAAATGCGAATTTTCATTACATTTGTCATATGGCGTAAAGCAGCGCCAGCGCTGTGTTTCGGTTAGTGACCCCCAATTAGGGGATAGGGGGTTAAAAGTTGGCAGCACACTTGTGACACTACAGGTAATGCAGATAACTAGGCGTCGGCAATCGCTTACTATCAGGTGATCCGTCTGCTCCTCTGCCACCTATCACTAAAAAAACTGTCTCGGAATGGATCTCCGCCTTATTAGGCAAAACAGCGCAGGCTCTTCTTAGCTAGTTTTCTGTAAGGCCGTGGTATCTAAACCGTAAAACCTTCAGATATCATTTTGAGTGTGAGCAGCTACTGCTCACTCAATTGCCTTTACAAAATAAAATGCTGAATGTACAAATCCGAGCTAATCCTGTCTCAACCTAATCTCATTCCCCCCTACATATAGACATAGTGATTTCGTCCGACGTAACATACAATATCCTACCGCCATGTCCCGAAGATACGTTCTTTGATAAAGTACGCTTCCTCTGTGTTCCTGCCATTGTGTTTTGCTACATTGTGACGTCATCATATATTAATGTTACGTGGAATTTTTATGTTCGGGTCACAGTAAAGATTGGCATTGTAAACTTAGTCCATCTTATTACAAACGTTTTTGTTTTATTTAACCTTGTTTGGTTGTCTCTAGTGAAATATATTAGAAATTGTTTTAGGCAGTAAAGAATCAAAATATTTTTTATAGGTACGTACTAATAATATGTCTACGTTATTAGCTCTTTTGCGGATAGATCCTTTAATGAGGGCGACACTTTTCACGCATTCACGCTGTATCTAGAGTATTTAAGAAGACTCATCATCATCATCATTTCAGTCAATAGACGTCCACTGTTGGATATAGGCCTCCCTCAAAGTTCTTTACACAGATCGGTCCTGTGTCACCTGCATCCAAGGGACTCCCGTGACCTTCACCAGATCGTCGGTCCAACTATTAAAGAAGACTATCACTCTTGAATTTTTCTATGCACGTGAAAAATGCAAGAAACCCCCAGGCTCTGAGTAGTTCCCGAGTTGGTCCGGGTGCCGTTTGACAAAACAGCCCCCACCCGCGGCATATGCGAGTAACACATTATCTATCACAGAATAAGCTTGGAGCAATGGAGTCGACGTTTGTTGAAAATTTTTGATTAAAAGTGTGAGAAGTGTACTTGTTTTTTTACTATTGATATAATGGCGAGAAGATAACTGAGAAATTCAAGCTACGCTTCGGCATGAATGAGCCGGCTCGACCGATGTGATACCACGGCCTCACAAAAGACCGGTGTGAAGAGCGCCGGCGCTGCATTTTGTTGAGGGAGTGAGGGTACCGGAGGCTAAGGGGTTAAAGCTTGGCAGCGCACTTGCGACTCGTGTTGCAGGTGTCTATGGGTGGCGGCAATCGCTTACCATCATCTCGACTGTGTCATGACTGTGTGTTACTCTTGTTTGGATGCGACAGGCATTCTCATTCTTTTTCGTTATAAGCCACTTGGTTTGGATCTTTTCTTCTTTGTAATGTTGTCATTTTATGTAATTTATGGCTTTCTGATAGATTTTTCTTGATCCTATGCTGCTATCATTTAATTACATCACGAGTCTGTTAATTGGGCATGAATGTCCTACAACAAATTACTGAATGTTGAGAATGTCCACACATTGGTTTTAGAAAAGTTTCTATCGGGATTGCTACCTTACCTTATTTTTTGTATTCTAGATATTTCGGCACTGTGGGCAAGCATCATGGCCACCGGTGTTACTGGCCAAATATTGGAGTAGAATATTTCAAATGGCATGTTATAAATTTCTGTATCCCATGCAAAATGATGCCTCAAGACTGGTAATTTTAAGCCTTCCAAAAATTTGTTGTCCATCGACTCCATACCGCTGCTGTTCCAAACGCCATGCCATATGACACATGTGCGGCATAAAGCGAGTAAGTATTGATCTAGTGCTCACTCCTTCTTTCCTTTGTAAGATAGTGTTCGCGATATGTTTCGTTCGCTCTCTGATGCTTGTAGCAAAGTCGGTATCGAGTTACAATCGTTTTGTTTCCAATCGATTCCTAATCGACTGTAGCCCGGAAGGCTGTGAGTAATGGTGTTTTTGTATTTTTGAGGAGTTTATTAATCTTGTATATTATAATCCCATTTGATCGATTCCCGGAGTCCAAATCTGTCACTTTGGCGCACGGGGTAAACTTAGCTTATCTATAGTTACTTACCATGATCTACGAATTTAGGGTTTCTAGTAATTAAAATGAAGAGTTTGCCGTCTGAATTTCGCAACCCTTTAACAGAAATTAAATAATGTAGAGTAAGCAACAACCATAAAACTGTAATTTTGTGAGACGAAAACAGTAGGATGAATAGTATTTGAATATGCTTAGTCGTAAATCGAGATCATAAGCAAAATAATTTTGTCAAGAAAGTTGTGACAACGAATATTTCAGTAAATAGCGGAGTTCCCATCTATTTTCTCTACGCAATGGTGCGCTAATTCATTCTTACGACTTTACTGATAAATTTTAATTATACTTTGAAATAGTGTAAAATGGATTCACACCTAGAAAGCTAAATCTTAGTACACCTGCAACTGCAGTTATTACAGTCCTAGTAAATAGATCTGCAGATCACGATGACGCGGTACAAATAATAGTTTAACTCAGAGATAAGTATAAGTAACTCTATAGTTCGACTGCAGAAGTAGGTATTTCCCGACGGCTGCTAATTAGGACCCTTAAAGAGAAGAGCGTTCCGTTCTGAAAGACCTACAACGTTCAGTCACCTCTCTGGTCTCGCAGATGTTCATGAGCGGCGGTGATTACTTACCATCAGGTAGTCCGCTTGCTTGTTCGTCGCCTCTAGCATTAAAAACCATCTGGTTTTGTTGTCATTATGTAAGGCGATTTAATTAAAATTTTTTTTTTATGTTTTGTACCTCAGATATACTACGTAAACAGCCATCATCAATCTTACGCATAACCTCAAAACTAACGCACAGATAATCGAAACGCGTTCCCCCTTTTTCTATTCCCGCGTAACTTGCAAGTTGTTTTTTTTTTCTCGCAAGGCGTAGCACAGGAAACGTTCATAAATCCTTTAGCTGGCCTGTCAACCGCACGCCTACAACGGTATGTTATGTGCTGTAACGATTTTTACCACATTTCGTGCTTTGTTGGAGTAAATGTGTTTTTGCTTTTTTTTTGTTAGGAGTAAGCAAAGGCGTTGTCGATGAGAGTTGCAAAAGAAAAGTTTGAACTCTTAACAATTTTAAGGTTAATCGTTGTGGCTAGTTTCAAGGTAGATCGTAAACTCAAAGTTAAAGTATATTAAGTTTTGCTTATGTTCATGAAAATAAATTTAGTATTATGTATTAAAGATCTTAATTATTTTATAAATTACAGACTTGTACCTACATAATATCTACAGTTGTTATAAGTACGGAAAAAATATGACTCTATAACAATTATTAAAATTAAGAAAAAATACAGAATTTAGCCCAGGGGTTTGAGCGCCGATCAGACGCAAAGGTCGTGGGTTCGATTCGAATCGAACTCAACAGGGTTCCTTCGTTGTTTCTGGTTTAGGGAAACCTTAGTTTGAGACTAGGAAAAATGTTTTTTTATGATGTCTTAATTTATTTATTTATGTGTAGTAATTCAACGTAGTATTACTTTTTCTATGTTAATAATAATTCGATTCCTAGAACCAGATACCCAACGCAATTTTAAGGACATACTACAGAACACTTTGAACAAAAAATGTTCCTACATCCTTTTTCCGGAAGCCTAGAGGTGTCCCCAATCACTCACTCAAGTGACTGCGCTTACTCACAAAAATCCAGCCACTTTTTACTCGTCTCCGCTCCACACGCAATTTAATCTCCTTGGCACGAGCCAGCATAGACACAGGAACCATAGATATTACGAACCATAAACTAACCGTACATTCTCACAATCATTATCACTCCAACGTTCTGTATTCAAATAAAAACGGAAAAGGCCACATTTTCTGCAGAGTGCGCGGTGCAAAAATATTCTTTGGCAGAGCTCCGGGTGCGAAAGGGACGGAGTGATAGTTCGGCGCATAAAATTAAGATCAATCAGAGAGGGATGACAACGCGTTTATTGGTTCCACCGCATAGTTTGCGGGTATCGCTCGGGGCCAACTCTGATATTTTCTTGGCTGGCAATATTTTGTTGGCTTGCGTGAGATCGTTCTTTTTTAAATGAAGGGTTGTCTACTGAAGGAGCTTCGTTACGTCATAGTGACATGAATGGAGAGGAAAAGATTGCTGCTCCCTAAGCATTAACATTTTTATAAGTTAAATGTGCCCGTTATAGCGCTATAGCAGCAAGAAATTGCTCTCAGAGATAACCTTTGAATTGTACTTACTTAGGGCCAGTTTCACAAAGAAAAGATAAAGCGTCACATATTAGATAGATAGATAGATACTCATTATTGTACAATAGATTAGGTACGGAACTTAATGCTATGCAATACAAACCTTATTTTGAGGATAACGTTGCGATTTCTAACTGTCAAACTCATGGACGTAAAGAGTATTTGACAGACGTGAAAAACAACAACATTGTTTATGGTAGTAATAGCTGCCGCACTAAGACACACTACCTATTAAGAGACATCAATTAACTTTGACTGTCACTTAAGGAAAAAACACTAATTTAATTACCCATAAAGACTGTAGTTAACTAATGAACATTAAGGTTAAATGACATCTCTTAGTGCGGCAGTAAGTTTATGAAGAACTCATCCGTATATTGTGAAACAGGCTCTTTATCTCTGCGTAATTCGGTTTTTTTTTGTGATTCGATTTTCGATTTTTTATACCGGAACTTTTTAAACTAGCATACCATTGCATGCATCCAGCTACCGCATTATGATGCAAATGATGCCAATTAGCCCCTTGCATCTGCCAACCGATTTGCCTAACAATGGCTGATATTCAAATGCTAGTTTGAAAGAAGCTGGAGTGGGATAAAGTTTGGCTTCGGTGTTTGGATGGTTGTTATTTTGTGCCAGTCAACTAACGGGTTGGTTAAGTTTTAAAAAACAACATTTTGTGTCTATGGAAGGTTTTCCTTTTCAAATACTAGGGCAATTGGTTGTGTGTTTTCAAATATTTGATTTTATAGAATTGCCCATTTAATTTAAGTTTAAGGGTTGTGAAAGTTTTCATCTTTATCGTAACATGCTTTTCCACGATCAGGATTCAAGTTTTTTTTTATTTTTTTTTATTTTATGACAGACAAGCATTTGACTTCGATCACACCTGATGTTAAGTGATGATGAGATCTAAGGTGGGCCATGCTTGCTCGTGAAAAGCCTATTTACTCTTGCCTGGTTATATTGTTCAGGAAATACATCGGCGGGTAAAGAGTTCTATTCCTTGGCTGTTCGCATCAAAATGGAGTTAGCATAGCGCATAGTGCGAATGGCTGGAACTTCAGCCATGTAGGGGTGCTCATTTCACTTGCAATCAGCAGTCATCCATTCCAACCGGCCAAGATCTTCTAGAAGACCTAACAGCGCATTTATGCTGCTGAAGATTTTCTATAGACTACCCTATGGTAGTATAATCGGCAGTTGGCTACCCTTCTGCTCTCCAGCAGTACGTGGGCGGTAGAATTATGCTTCTCAATGCATGCTCTGTATAGAATGTAAAGACAAAACTATACAAAAAGCAAAACTATACAAAATAAGATATAAAGCGTATAGAGCGACCAAAATCTGCATTTTTTTCAAAATAATACTTATACCATTCGAATCAATATTAATTATGCTACATTACGTACACACACATCAATAATATACTTAATAATTATGTTACATACTGTTATGTGATAACTATTATCAACAAGGTATACTCACACTTTGCACTAACTACCACAAATTATCATTATGCTCTATACTATATAGGTACCTGAACGAAAACCTCGTGTTTTCGATTACTTTACGATTCGAATGTATCGATTACGATATCTCTATGGTAGGGATAAGGCTGTGCACACTTGTAAGCACCATAGATAAGCGGTGACGTTATAGAGCTATTCGCTCCAAAATGGCGGATGATAGCGCTGTGGGCCGGTTATGAACTTAGATCGGTTTTGAGATTAGGAAAACGGAAAATTCCGAAGTATCGATGGGTGGGAAACCTTGATTGAGGAAAAGCTATCCTGCATTGTGATCCTTAGGGTTGATTTTGCAATTGTCAGTAGAGACTGATGCAAGTTGTACCTTATAGGATACTTACTGGTTTTCAACAGATAAATAGATATAGGTAAGTACTTTACGCAACATGTACTAGACATTGTAGAAATTTAATGTTAATGTTCATTTCCAATTCTTATAGATAGAGGTTCTTTACAAAAAGTTTTTATTTTTTCGTATGTACCTACTTCCTTATCCTATCTTACTATTTGGATCCAAAAATTAAAACATTTAAACTTGGCTCTGACACGCTACCTCGTATTAAGATCTAGACTCTAGTTATTGTATTCAGACTTCTACATTTTATGCCTTTACCAAGCATGAAAATAATACAGGTTGTGTACCTATCTTTAAACATTTACATCGCTATCACTACGTGTTCTCTCAACTATTATGATTATGAATAACATAAATACCAACTTACGGAACTAAATTGCAGATTAAAATAAATTTTAGAATCCTATGAAAGTAGGAACCTAACCAGTAAAAACCAGAATGTTTATTACTTATATAGTAAAATTGTATAATTTATAACCTTTTTTATGTGGTCGTATTTTAACCAAATGATAAACACTACCTCTAAAAGTGTCAAAACAAAATTCCTGAGCTAATGACCACTGTCTATAAGTAACGGAAATGGTCAAAGGACCAGAACATACAATAAGATAAATAATCTATGTAGTTTTAGGTCATTAGTTTTAGCAAGTCAATTAATTAGCAAATTACAAAAAATAAGTAATTTCTTAAACAGAAACATTATTTTTAAATGGGGAAAAATTTTAAATTCATAAAACCCTCGACTAGTTATCATAATGTGTGTATTCTACTAATCAAGTGAAAATATGAATTTCATTATTTCATGAAGGTGAATTTAGCTAAGAACACTTCCAACTATTAAAAATTGTAAACTAAAAAATAAAATCTAAATTGGTTCATCCGTTCGGGGCAGAAACACATAAACAGACAAAAATACCGACACGTCAAACTTATAACACCCCGTCGTTTTTGCGTCGGGGGTTAAAAATTAATAGAACGGAACTCGTCGTGCGGAAGTCCTACTCGTACTTGGCCGGTTTTTTCACAAATCGTCAGTCCATCGCAGCAGTAGCAAGACATATTAAACTATGTAGAATTAAAAAATAAGGACCAACTAATCAAAAGATATATTCGAAAAATTCCTTAAATTTCCACCCTGTGTGTGTGTGCGCGTGATTAAACCTAATCCCATCATAGTAGCGATGACTTGATTTCTATGATGGAAGCCTTTGCCCTGCAGTGGAACAGTATAATATAGGCTGATACTTTACTTAAATAATTAAAAGTTATGGGTAAAACTCTTTACGGGCTTATAGTAACTGTGAAAGGAAACTTCTCCATCCTACTCTATCAACAACAAATCGAAAAAGACACAAATAAATCCCATAATTTAATAACACAACCCAAATACGAATTCTATAACCAATATCAAATTGTTGAAGCTGAAACTCATAACGTCTACAAAAACGCGCAGCATTTTCGCAAAAATCTATATATGAAATCAGAAAATCCGAGACATTCCAATATAATCCTTTACTTTAGTACTCATCCCATGTCTCCGCAAGATTAAATTCCTGCACAATATAACTACTGTATCTTCATGTGGGGCCTCTTTAATATCGTATGTTGTGGAGCTTTTTATACTGAATATAAAATATACAATTTTAGCATAGCGTCGGTGACATTGTGTGTACCATCCATCTTTTCGGGTTTAGCTTCTTTCCCTTTCTCGTATATGGTTGTGTCCCTTTCTCGGTTTTAGTTACCCCCCAAGGGGTAAGAGTTCCTTGAAGCAGTCAACTCTTTGCACATTTTTCATTCGGAATATAACGGATATGAAGAAATGTATCGCGTACTCGGCTGTGTTATGATTTTTCTTGTTCTATTTCGAGAGTTAGGGCGTTATGAGATTTTGAGCGTGCATGGATTAGGTTTGGGGTATTTGGGAACTTAATAAGGTGAGGGGACAATCGTATTAGAAGTTACGAGGCTCTGGATGAGGTAGAATGGGACGCAATTGAATCGCAAATGAATAGGCCTAGATGTGTTGTTTTATTACAGACGATGAGCCTAGGCATCGATATAATCTCTAGATACATAATTTCATACTGAAAGCATTTGAAAAAGTGATCTCAACAGCGATGTCATTAGTAGTTTTCCTGCTGTAGATATTTTGAATTTCAGATACGACATCGAAATCAAAAACAAAATGTAAGTAGTATTTTATTTTCGTTAGGGTTATCGAAAGGATATAAAATTTTGAGGACCGTATCCTCAATGAATATCACGACTTTATTGACACACTAGTGGTCACACTCCATTTCGGGGCTTAATTTTGCTATTAGTTCCAAAGATGGCGATGACTGTCGATCACAACGCGGAAGTTTCTCGTTTTATCAGAGTACATAAGCCTTCATAAGCCTTGTCGTTGTCTATAGAATTTACATTTTTATAAAAAGTTTTTTTTTTGCTGAAGTAGGCAGACAAGCATGCGGCCCATCTGATGGTAAATGGTAAGCGCCGCTCATAGACAACAACAATGCCGAGGCACAGTCATACTGCTGCCTACCTTGAAAGAAGTATAGATTATATCTACGTTTAACTAAAGCTTGGTACACACTGCAGCAACAATTGCCGCCTATTCCAGTCACAATCCAGTTATATTTGCCGAAGAGCGGAATCCGCCGCCGCCATGCCGGTCACGTCACGCGCGTGACGACCACCGATCGCTATGTAACTAAGAATTGTCGGGAAAAATTGTGACTCGATCGAAGACTAGAGAATTGGGAAGAAAAAGTACCTACCAACCTTCTTTTTTGAAAAGTCCTTTTTTATATTATAGCGAGCAGACATACGAGACGTTTGCCTTTCTTTTTAACCCACTGCTGAGTCTAGGCCTCTTCTTTATCACGTCACTTACTACGGCCTGTGCCAGCCTAATCCATTGTTTCTCTGCTACCATTACAAAATGGCCAACGAGCAATGGTTTACCCACAGTACTGCCTACCCACAGACAAATAGAATAGAAAATAATTTATTTCTTGACGCAAAAGACACACAGAAATATTTAAAAGGAAAGAAACATACAATTATAGTGTGTTAGTGAAAAAGGCGTTCACTCAGCATGTGTCGTGTTGTCTACTGACGCCGCAACACTGGTCTTCCGAGAAAACCTCGAGAGACCACTGTGATGCGCAAAACAAACACTGTATAGGAACAACCAAATAGATTATCCACACCATAGGTTGTTCATGTATTTGCACATTTTGAGTCCACACAAATCAAAATGCCCCGCAACGCTTAGCCACTCACGGCATCTAAAACGCTTTCTAACTTAAACTTTTCGCTCACGTACCCGCCGATGAGGAATGTGCATCGCATCGTTGATTAACTCAAATGGATAATACGATTTGCGATTTATTATAATTTGTCGCACGACGAGAATGCGAAGTGACGACATGTTGATAGGTGAAGTGACAGCCGGTTGATGGAGCGTTGTGGCTAATGAGTGATGGAGGAAGTGCCTTGGCAATGAGGAAGCGTCAACAAAGTAGCAATAAGGTAGGTATAGTACTTCGGAAGACCTGTTGCTCCGATGGAAAGATTGCGTCAAGCGCGATATGCACGCTTTTGACATCCCTTTGGCAAAGTGGGAGGAACTCGCTGCTCGCCTGTCCTGGAGGAGAACAGTGTCGGAGGGCATAGGAAAGCACGATGAAGCCTGGTTAAACCAACTCGCGGCCAAGCGTGCTAAGCGCCGTGCCTACAACCCCACCCGCAGCAGCGCTCGGTTCACCTGCTGCAAATGCGGACGAGTGGTTTACTCCCGCATAGGACTTTACAGCCACGAGCGCTGCTGTAAAGCCACACCGCGTGATGCTGCTTAAATCATCTATCAAAGATGCGAAGGCCTATGATGAGTTCTTGAGAAGTAGAAAATATTCAATCAACACTTGACGACCCGTTTAGCGCTTTGGTTAGAGCGCCGGTTGAGACGCAAGGGTCGCGGTAATCGCACCAACACAAATGTTTGTTAATGAAACAGATATTTGTATTGGTTCTGGGTGTTTGTGGTTCCATCGTTGTTTCTGGTATCAATAGCACAAGGGATAATCTTAGTTTGGGACCAGGACAATGTGCAAATATTGTCGTAATTTATGTTTTATTTACTTGATACTCATAGAAAATTTGGCTGTCATAAAAAAGGACTTACTTCTTACTCCGCTGGCTCAACAACCCAAACAGTGTCATCGCATTAGAGAGATCGCCAATTCGTTCGGGCCTTCACTTCTTCTTGCTACTTATTAACCTCAAAGCTACGTCTTTCAGTATCCAGCTCTTGCTAGTCATCATGCGCAGATCGTCACTTCATCTTGTTGGAAGTCATCTTACATTACGTGTACCGTGTAATTCACCATACTCAATTAACCTTATTTTGGTCAAAGATCCAAATTGTACAGCATTTTCTGACAAGCTACCTGATCCACTCGAGCAAAGTTGACAACCCTTACCTACAGAAAGTAACATTAGAATTCTTACCATTTTTTTATCCCGTCTATTTTCCCACCCGAATCGAGACGCGGACTTTGAATTCCCACGAACATCGCCATAATGTAAATACGCCTAACCAAATACAAAGGACGGTTCAGAATAGGTAATGTGGTATATAAAGAAAACATCGAATTTCCATGTCGCTCGGATAGCAATCTGCATGCCTAGCAGCATGTATTTCAATAAGATGGGATAAGGTCGGGTGTTCTGATGTAATGCGAAAGATCTATGTATAGGCAGATTTTGTGGCCTCGTCGGGGGTTTGTTTGACAAAGAAAATTTCGGCCAGTGTTTTATGAGACATCGGTATGTTTTTTTTTAATAGCCAACATCTCATCTAATGGTAAGCAATGCGTGCCTGTCTAGTAACAGCCTATTCACTCTTCTCTTGAAAATAGCCAAATCAAAGCGTTGATGGAACACTTCAGCCAGTTATTCGTATCATACTATTGAAAAAAAAAAAACAAAGGACATCATTCGATTGTATATTGTTTTATCTATGAATTCATTTCAAATTAAGAATTCAAAAGTAAACACGTTTTACCAAAGCTCTTAATTAATTTAAAAATAATTGTGGGTTTCATTGACCATTAAGGGGTTCGGTTTTTTCAAATAATATGGAATAGTTTGTTTTTAAGTGGTTGCCGTGGATATCTCCACGGCACTCAACAATGTTATTCAACATTCAGCCAATAAAAGTCTGACTTTGATGATATTAAAACGTGATTGTATATGAAATAGACTATAAATCTGCACGTAACTTAACAAAATCACTCGCCAATTATATTGTTCGTTTTTTTAGAATCGCTCGTGTTTTACCATTATTATTTGGCAATCTTCACTATTAACTTTCATGGTCACTATCATACACATTATTGTGACATTTGGCAATATCTATACAAGAAATATCGCCATCAATGGCGGATGTATAGATTGCCTATGTATCAGACTGGGGCCGTCCATACCCGTTGCCAAGAAGGTTTGCCAAGCCGAAGATGGAAAAGTCTTTAGGAAACTGCTGGGTACAGTCATATTTATTCACGTGCACTTTATTTTTATGCATGAAATTTTAGACTGCGTCTGCGGATCAAATTATTAAACACAGATTGTCGGCTGGCTACTTCGGGAGTTAAACAGGCTACGCACACTTACTTACGCGCGGTCTCAGTATGTTTCGGCACAAATAACAGAGATAGAATAATTATGTAACGTGTTTTTTTTAATAATATAGGAAGGCTAACGAGCAAGCGGTCACCTGATGGTAAGTGAATACTGCCGCCCATGGACATGTGCGGAGAGACATTATACAATTATTATGATTAACTCTTCGACATCAATGCCAGCTAGATCCGACTTTCCGAGTAGACATAGAAAGTCGGATCTAACTAGCATTGATTTAAAAAAAATACACTATTATTCAGATAATCATGATTCGTTAGATCAGGTTTCCCTGTTTAAGAAGGCCATAAAAAACGTACTGACGAGAAAAACATTTTCAAAGAAAACACAGGCTTTGTTTACTTCCCTGTATGCCCATGCACTCGATAAAAATAATGAAATATGAACTACCAAATCTCACACTACATCCAACCTACACCCATAACACAAGGGGGGATCCTTCCAAGAAAAACGTATCCCATCCATCAACAAAGAAAATAACGATTCGCCGTGCCTCAGACAAATGATTGACAGTGAATGAAAAAAGGAATAAAAAAAGCGGAAAAAAGAAATGATTCCTTATTCAAATTTTCACGGCGTTCGATTTTTTCCTTTGTCGCTCTCGTCCCGTTTTGTTTCCATTTGTAATTTGTCGGTTTGCTCTTTCCAGAAAAACGGTGCGTTCCGTTCTAGCGTAAAAGTCTTTTGGCAAGTTTCTTTTATTGGTTTATTATAGAGACGTTCTGTTTCACGTATTGGGAGTAATTGCTTAAACTGAGTCGACAATTGCAGGGTAGGTACTAAACGAGCAAAATGATGCCTTGTTCAATTTGGGCATGAGATTGGTTCGATTGATCTTCTTTTGGCGACTGCTTTTGATATTATGAAGCTATTAATTTGTTATCTTTGCATAGAACTTTGAACTGTGGCAACTATGTAATATCTTAATAGGCTAGCATAGGATTCGTTAAACATAATAGTATAGTCATGTTTTCGTAACAACAGTTAACAAGACAATGTTTCCGGTGTAACATTTTCTTCAGCTCATGTTTCTAAATAATCTTGTTACTCAACGGAAAAAAGTATCCTTAATGTTTGAAGACGACTTTACGTTCTCACCGGTAAAATTTCGCTATAACTGAAATGTTGTGTTTGTATAATAGCCATTATTTATTTAACATCCTTCAATTTCCTATACCTACTTATATAGGTACATTTCTTAAATTAAGCTCAAAAATTAAAAAAAATAACTTTAAAATTAGAACAACAATATTCAATCAATCAGTTGTAAAAAATTCAATCTTCGAACGTCCATATGCAGAATTCAAACGTGACTATGATAGTCCAATTCCCGATATCTTTTTTCATTCGTTTGTCATTTTGTTTTGGCCAGTGTCATAAAAAATCGTTACATTCTTTTTGATTTGCTTTTATTCTGGGTAGATATTTGGAGGATCTTCTAAAGTTATGATATTAATCTTTACGTTCTCTTTTAAGGTATATAATTAATACGTTCCCTATTTAGTTTTGTAAATCAGTCATTTAAAATCATTATCTTTTTGTCTTCAAAGGCAATAATTTTCCCTGAACACATTATATTTTCACATCTTATCTTGTAACTTAAAATAAGATTTAGGTCCGGTGGTCTTACCACTGGCTACAACCTTTGACATTTTCTGTCAAATACCAACCTAAGGCTATTTAAGTGAAACCGGGGCTTAGTATTAAAATACAAACGCTAGATTAAACTTAAACATAAGTGCAAGTTCGTTTAGAAGAATCTTCGTGGTATTAACGTAAACACCTAAAACGGTACCTATACCTACTCCTTTCGTCATAATTTCAAAAGCAATCCACGAAAACAAAACACAATCAGCCATTCATCTCCCAAAACAAAACACGCCACACATCAGCTGTTCCGCGGAAAACTCGCACAATCCCGGAACGCATCCCGCGTTCGAAATTTAAACACTCTGTGACCTTGTTAACGGACTAATTCCATGTTCCATCCCCGTCCCTCCATAATTTGCGCTTACAAACTGATTACTCGCTCGCAGACGATTTTGTCCCGCTCCACACTCACCGTCTCGCTCCCGCCCATTCATGAAACGTTTAATTATACCGCCTTGGGATGGTATTATGCGATAGTGAAAGTTTGATTGGACTTTCCCCGGGAAATTTCCATTTGTGGGACGGGGGATGAAAGTGTAAGTGGGACAGTTACCATTGTTGTTGGAAGTTGGAGTTTGTGTTGGTTTTTAGGGCAAATAGTTTTAGCAACAAGCTTAGCAATGTAAGCCGTTTCGTTAGTAGAGTGGTCAAAAGTGTTAACTTTATTTAAGCGTAAAAAACTAGTGTCAAACACAATGCAATTTCCTCAACGATAAGTTTAATAAACTCATTTTTATTTACCATGTCTTTTTCATTCAAAAAAACTGTTTATTTCAACTCTAGGACAAAAATGTCTTGCGAACCGAGTCATCTGCAAACCAAAGGGTTGTATTATAAATTGGTTGTATATGAAATTTATATGAAATAAAAATTACGAAATAAGCTAAAGGTGATGGTTTTTTAATGTGATAGGTATATACCAAACGAGCAGACGGATCACCTGATGTTAAGCGATTGCCGCCGCCCATAGACACCAGTAGAGTCACAAGTGCGCTGCCTACCTTTAACCCCTTTCCACCCAACAGGCGCTGCTTTAGGCCGGTTTTCTGTTAGGCCGTAGTATCACCACGGGCGAGCCGGCACATTAATGCCAAAGCGTGGCTCTCCCACGATAAACATTTACGTCGTGGTTAGGACGTCACTGTGCTTTGTGTGTGAACCGCCAAAGCGTCATCATTATTCCATCAGCCTTAATCTACCTAAATGTTTCGCAATTCATCTGCATTTCTACTGATGAAGATATCGCTTGCTAGTTGCCACTCTTTTCTACAGCAAAATCTGCAATATTTTACTTTTTATACAGATAAATACATAAGTAAAAAACCGCGTCACTCATTAAACTTTGACTCTACATACCTTTATCTCATTAAAAAAACTGTCGTCATCCTCTATAAAAAATAAATCGTATTATCTAGTCTCAATACTTGTAACAAAACGCAACTACTTTGTGTTTCGTCACCCAAAAGAAAACAAAACAAGCCTGGCCGAAAAAACCTCGAAAAAAGGAAAATTTTCCGCCACCCGCCATGTTGTATGACACCGTCGCCATTACTTACGCGCACTTCTTTCCTCCCGCCGTTTTTTAAATATGGAACAAACGCCCCGGGCGAACTCTCAAACACTCATTTATTTTCTCCTTCACTTTCTTGTCTTCCGTTTCCGGGTTAATTTTAAATGTGGAACGCGCGCGTTGAGGTAGGTCGGGGTCTATTAGGCCCCGGGCGTAATGAGTCTATAGACGGGGGTTTTGGCTAAGGAATTAAGGAGCGTTAAACAAGCGATTTGGGTGGGTAATTGTCACTTGTTGATTTTGGGGGGGCTGTTGAAGGTTAAGGTCGTTGGGATATTATGATTTTAATTCCCCCTTTGTTGGGATCTTTGGAAGCAGTCTGGAGGGCTACAGATAAGGAGTTTTGGATTTAACACACTTTGTTGTACGCACGGAGTCTCTGAGGTTACCCTTTTATGACTTTGGACCTTTCTTATGTCTGACACATAAGTGATATTTTTGCACTACGCGATGACTTGACCTATGCCGTCTGTACGTGTATGTACAGTTTACCACAAGCCAGGGCTACTTTAATGTGTCAACTTAATGTAGAGCCAAACTTGTTTGATAAAGATTGGATGAATAAATAGGACAGATTTTAGTAGCCTTACGATACTCTAAAATAAATAACTTATATTCTAAAATGATAACTTTTTGTCTGTATTTTCTGCCAAATATTGATTTAAATTCTCCGAAGAAAACCGTTACAAGCCAATAAAACGTTCCGTTATTGGTACTCGAAACAAAAATGGCGGCTTTGTCGAAACTCAATAAACTACAATCACAATATCGGGACGAAGCTTATTGTTCGATAGTCCAATATCAGACATCTACAATAACGTAAATTACCTTACTACCTACTTAAATGGATTTGTGATTCGTACGCCTTTGCCTGAGGAAGGAACGGAGAAGAAAAGTGTTCGGTGTTTGAATTTTGAATTCTTTGAAATGGATGACTTATTATTTTCTTGTGTTCATTTAGATGAGGTTTAAATAAATCTCTAAATATCCGAGCAATCATAAGAATTATTTATCATGTATTATAGCGTTTTTCTTTGTTGTTATTCTAGATTACAAAGAAAGACTTATTTTTTCTCGTAACTTCTCAGAACAAGGTTTTTGAGTTTCAAAACTGTAAATATTGATAGGAAATGGATAGATTACAAAGCGAATTTTTCATCACACAGTGTCTTTTAGTTCATAAATTGACAATAAATTATACATGCCCTTCTGTTGTTCTTGTCTCAAAATGGTTTGTTACTTGTTTATTGCGTTATAAGATTTGTATTTTCATATTCAGAGTAAAAAACAAGCTTTCTTAAGTATTCAGTAAGCAGAATCAAAAGTAATTTGTTTGTAGGTACATTTTGCGTACCCCAATTGACCCCAAAAATCCTTGTAACCCGCACATTAAACCTATAAAAATCCCTCCTAAACCTTAAAATTGACATAAGATCAACAGATCGTGTCGACCCAAGCAATGCCCTTATTAGACCCGAACATACCGTGGCGAATTATGCACGAATATCCGTCAAGAATGAGTGTTTTTATATACAAATGTATATTACACGTGCTACTTGGTAAATCCTTCACAGTAGGATGAGATGGGACAGAGGGGGCAACCCATCGGGAAACGGGTGGCCTCCTCCACCCACACCTATAGAATGTCTCCGTATTTGAAACCCCCCTGCGGGAAGGGTTACCTTGAGACGAATAGAAAATAGTACATAATAAAAATTCAAAATATATTCTTTGGAGGCTCCAATTTTCTGGAATACCCTGAGGGTTCGGCTTCCTTTTAGATTATTCCGAGGGTTGTCTGGTTGACGGTGGCGTCTTCTGTTTGGAATTTGAAGTCTTGTCTTGTAGATTGAAGTTTTTGTGAGATAATATTGTTTCGGGACTTTGGAAAGCGATGACAAGATATTGTTAGGTAAAAAAAAATTAACAGGGTTCTACGAAAAGACAAATATCATCAAACGAAAGTATAGCTAGTACCTATTTTCGACATAATTAATACAGACAAAACTGAATACTACACTAAAGATAGTTACGACATACCGCATACTGTATTGATTGACTATTTCCTTTGATTTTTTTTTCGCATTTACAAACCTTAATGGAAAATTCTAATGTACGTAATTTTTTTACCTGAAATCATAAGAGGACAAGCAAACGTAACGAAAAATCTATTATAGGTATTGTAAACTCAGCTGATCAAGATGTAAAGTGAATGACCTTCTATACTAATCAATAAAATGCAAATCAACTTGCCAAATCGGATCATTGTGGTATGAAACAATTTAAAGGGTGTTTAATACAAAATTGGCTAACATCTGATTTTTAAACAGAATGTTTTGGCTGGACAATTAACAGTGCCTTCCTGTTAATTGTTGTTTATATTTCATATAGGTAAGTCTGTCAAAAACATGATCACTAATTTTAAACTTCCTAAGATATATTCTTGGACTTTACGCAGACCGCGTTGAATTTTTCCATCGGCTAGTACCGTCGCAATGGGTACCAATCTGGAACCGTACAATTTAATATTTACCAACCAATCGAATCTAAATAAAGGAAATTGCACACCCACCAGTCAAGTCTACGTGTGAAATGTCACTTAACCGAATCCACGAAAATGAGTGTGCGGAAATTGTGGTTTGATCTAACATCCAGCCAGGTACGAACCTTGGAGGAAATTCCATTTCAAGAAACGAAAAATCCATCCAATACAATATATCACACGGTCCTAAGCCCGTTAGGTGAGGGAGATGGATGTATGTACCGTTGGGGTGGGGGAAAGGGACGGGATCAAATGTCCCAGCGAAATGGGACGTAAGGAGATTGAATAGAAGTCACACTAATGCTTACGCGAGCCTCTGTGCGTGTGTAGTGTTAAGGGGAAGGCTGTGATGGATCGGTTTGATGTACGAAAATGTAAGGGTCGCAAGTTATTTTGGAGTGACAAGTTGTAATTCAGACAGCACTTAGTATAAGTGGTTTTTGGTGTAGGCATAACTTGGAACTGAGACATTCGTTATGACATAGTAAGAAGGTCAAGAGGACGAGCAAAAATGATCACAATCGGTTGTTGCAATCGTGCGTTGTCGGTGTTAAATGTCTTCGAATATTATAGTTTAAGCTACTTTCCAAAGTTCACAATTTGTACAGTCAGCCTACTTAATCATGGTTACAGAAACTATCCGAAATATGCATGGTTTCATGTATTCAACGGTGAGCTAATGGTAGAAATTGTCAAATACAACAATATTTATAGGTGCATGCTCAGATTCGAATCACGACCCCTCATTTGGAAGACGTGTTCTTATCGACTAAGCTACCACCGCTCAAATAATAAACATCATAGTTTTAACCATGGTTAAACTGACTTTGAAACTACGAAAATCCCGATGCAAAACTTTATAGTTGCTATAAAAAGTTAAACCCAACATTTCGTTCAACAAACCCAAGACTCTTTCCAACAACGAAACATGCAGTTGTAAAACTGAATTGAATGTACAAAATACTTGAGCTCAAGTCAGGCATACCCTTAACAAAATTGCATTTGTGAGCGCCAAGTACACCCACACACGCAAAGCTACAGATCAGCCGTAAAGAAACAGCGCACACTCACGAAAGTAAAGGCTTAGATCAGTGGTCCTCAAACTGTGGGCATGAGGCTGTTTACTCATAATCGTATTTATTTAGGTACTAGTGGCCCGCCCTCACTTCGCTTCGGGACCGTAATTCAGAAATTAACTCATAGATGGCGCTGTATTCAATTACATCGCGCAAGTGTTTCGTGTTTTCGGTTAGCCTTGTCGTTGTCTATGGAAGTTATCTCTTTATAAATAGTATAGATAAGGGACACGAAGCATATTATAGTCGTATAAGTTACACTCTTAATGGTAAGAATAACTTACACTATGTCTGTTCTTTTGTGCCTGTCAATCTCATATTTGGATCTCATGGCCTCTTACCACTAGGCGGAGTGGGGTCATCTTGATTGTCCTCAATATAAAAAAATAGCTTGCACTAGTTTGTATGTAGGACTAACTGCCGCACTCAGAGATGTCATTTAACCTTAAAGTTCACTATCTTAATTATGGATAGTCTTTATGTCTTTTAGAATAAGGGTAAATTTTTACTTAACAGTGATAATTAAGATTTAATTAACGCCTCTGCATATGCTTGCTTTTACCCCTTTTAATATACTTAATTTTATGAAGTCTATTTGGGTCACCAAGCCCATAATTTATTTTATCCGTGGGAGATCTACGCTTTGGCATGAATGGAATGGGCTGTCGCTGTGTTTCGTCGAATGAGTGAGGGTTGAGGCCCAATTGGGGGAAAAGGGTTAAAGGTTGGAACCGCACGTTTAGGCGGTATGCCTTCGGTCGCTACCGGAGGAGAGCCCGACATAACACCTTTAACAGCGACAGCAAAAAAGGTTTCTATGGGTGGCAGCAATCGCTTACCATCAGGTGATCTGACTGCTCATCTGCCTATTACATAAAAAATAGGGGCATATTCTAACAACTTGACAACCTCTGTCCCAGATCACGCACACACCGGCCCGGCCACACGTCACACGTCCCTGTATGACAATCTTGTTTGTGTGGGCATGTGTGGGTGATTTTCGCGATATAGTACCCTTGGGCTTAACCCTCTGTTTTATTTATTTTCTTACATACGTTACGGGTTGAATAGTTTACGGGAAATGATATTGGGACTTTTTGTCCGTGACTCTCTTTTGGGGTTATAACCTTTGACTTGGTAGCTACCAATACCAATGAGAGCCAGATATTATTAAATTCCCACAACATAAACATTCCACTAAGGGCCTTGTTCACTACCTCTGAGTAAAGTGTCAAATAATTTACTTGTCAATTAAAGTGGGTTCGGAGAAAATTGGCCCCTGGTATTTGCATTGAAAAAAATATTTTTAAATTAAACTAGGCCGCGGACCAGTGGCCATTTTTTTCCGAACCCACTTTAATTGACAAGTAAATTATTTGACACTTTACTCAGAGGTGGTGAACGAGGCCCTTAGTCTGTCCTAAGTAGCTTAGGCACTTGTGTTACAGATAGTAACAGAAGAAACACAAATGTAATAATTAAATACATACATATACCCAGACATTGAGCAAACACAAGTGTTCATCAAACGAATATTTATCTTGGGTGTTGATCGAACCCACGACCTTTGGCGCATAAGGCAGGGTTATATTAAATTATTATAAGTAGTTACTATATTAATAATATGTAGATTGCATTAAAGCTTAAAGTCCTCCTTTCACCGCACCTTTGTCTTTCTGCTTGACCCAAAAGTTGACTGGTAGATCCTGTCTCTTGGCATTAAGTTCACCTATTGTACGAAGTTTTGTGCAGTAAAGTTTTAAATAAATAAATATATCTATCTATATTTCTATAGTCACTATCATCATCATCATCAGCCTGTTTCAGTCCACTGCTGGACATAGGCCTCTCTCAATGTTCGCTATTTCACCCTGTCTTCGTTCAAATCCTGTTTTACATCTTTTTATAGTACATAACATAAAAAATACTTATGATTTCAAAACATCATTTGTATAAGTAGCCGTATTGACGTTATCAAAATCACTTTCATAACTTAACAATTTAATTATACCATGCGACCTACGATTTCTCTACAAGACCCCATGCTAGTAATATGAAACTTTTCTCGTAAAATATTTCTTATACACTCGAGAGCAAAACAATCGAATACTCTCCTTGTATATTATTCGTAGCGTACGCTTCACAAACCTTGCTTCGTATTTGGTCTAACAGAGAGCCTTTGTCACAGCGTCCCAGGAGAGGCGAAGCCAAATGTACGACGACTGTTTTGCTATGTTTTTCCTGTGTGCAGCTGACTTTTTTATCTACATTCTTGTATAGGTTTTTTTTTCATTTTGTTATGGGCAGTGATCGCTTCATTTCATACAAACTTGCGCTTTCTAAAGAGGTTCTAAGTTCAAATCGCGCACTTACTGTATTTTTCAAATCTATTTCCATATTAATAGATTAGATTGTCACATTGGCGATGAAGAACATGAAGAAATAGAAATAGAAAAAATAATTCTTCAAGTTAGATACAATGCAAAACACTAATTAATAAACTATAGTCGCGCCGTTGTATCATGCCCGAGTTGACAAATGTCAGACTGAAAGCACTAGCTATAGTGTTCTGTAATTAATGTCAAAACAAAATATAACCTACCATTGTTTCGGAACGTCGATTTCTACTGAGAAGACACCAGCAAGAAAACCTACATTTCAGAAAATCTGGTTTCCCTGTGTAAGAGTTGTGAAGGTCAGACGGCAGTAATTACCAGACTTCCAAATCCTCTGTCATGGTCCCAACGGTTGACCCAACTGAGAATGACAGATAAGGATGATATTATAATGATTCGCGGCGAAGGAAACATTGTGAGGAAAACATATGTTGAAAACGTGAGGATAGGCTCAATGTTTTAAGATAACATTTCTACCCAACATAAAAAAATAAAATTAGAATTTAAGCTACCTTTGCCCGCAAGTGTAATCAAATATTTTTTCTTGAAAATGTACGAATACAATTCCATCAGGTTAGCTTAAGTACTTAAACCTTGAGTGGTTATGTTATGTTCCCGTAACTACTACCTTAAGAGTTAGTGTTGCAAACTTATAGTTCTCGAAATTCCCCGTTTTTTACCTTAAAATAGTAAATAAACTAACGACTATCATCTCGTGTAAAAGTCGGATTCTAATCTAATTAAATGTGGGAGAGCCATGCTTCGGCATGAATGGGCCGGCTCGACCGGAGTGATACCACTGCCTCACAGAAAACCGGCGTGAAGCAGCTCCTCTGCTGTGTTTCGCCGAGTGAGGAGGGTACCGGAGGGCCCATCGGGGGGAAGGGGATAAAAGGTTAGCAGCGCACTTGTTGCATGTGTTCATGGGCGACGGCAATTGCTTACCATTCAGGTGATCCGCCTGCTCGTCTGCTACCTATCACAGAAAAAAAAATTATGAACTAATACCGCTCTATATTTGCAAACATTTACTAAATTTGCAAAATACTCGTATTATCCAGCCTGGCGTTTTTTTCAACAATCATTGCCAAAATTACTAATTTCTAGTAAGTAAGCAAGCGGATACACTAGTTTTGTATTCTTGCTTATTTGACTTTACTTGCACTCATATTTTTTTATTGCAATATGCTGGTAACATAACAAGTATTAAGTTTTTCCGCTTTCTTCTAAACAAACAGAATCTACCAGATTATCTAACGGTAAATTGATTCGCTGGCAACATTATTATGTACAGTCAAATCCATGCATGCACGCTTTCAGTATTAAACACGTGATTCCTCGGCAGTAACGTTTTTATGTGGCCCATGCACGGAAGTCGAAGGTAAAACGGAAACCTAAGTATTCGTTTGAGTGTACTTGAAGTGATGGTGTGTTTGGACGGGCGAGTAGGGGAGTGGCAAGTCCACTTGACTACTGGGAGTATTAGGTATATTCCTAGTAGCCATGATGGAGGCCTCTGTCCTGTAAAGTAATGTATCAGCCTACATACTGTCCCACAACAGGGCAAAGGCTTCCGTCATAGAAATCAAATTATCGCTACTTTGAAAGAATTAGGGCTGTCCTATTAGTAGGACAGTAAATAGACAGACACTAGCTATTGTACTGTTAATCGGTCAATTTCTTTTTGACACGTGGTGGCATAGTCTGATATTAGTTGCGTAGTTATCCGGTTTCTTTCCAATTCCAATTTTTATTGCATTCCAAAATATTTTGCATGCAATTTATACATTTAGTTTATTTAAGTTTTTCTCAGTAAGTGAATTGTAAAATTCTTTATGAGATAATAAAGTTCTTAAACCAAAATATACATGCATAGAAAATTAGGCTTTATAATGTGGTTCTATCAGCTTAGGATACTCCTGCAGTTTATCTGCCATTTGGGTCTTCAGCATGTTGCGCTTCAGACCATCGTTCTTATACTGTCACTTTGTGGCCCACGTACGGTTACACTGGATGAATGGCGGTCCACTACCGTGCTTTACTTGATATTTTCTGCACCTGCTCATTATGGAATCAGCTTCCCGCAGCGGTATTTCCGAACCGGTTTACATTAAAATATTTAAGAAACAACCCTACACCTTCCTAAAAGGCTGGGAACACATCCGCACTCCTTCTGGAGTAGCTGATGTCTATGGGCGGCGGTGATCATTTTACCATCAGGAGACCCGCTTACTCATTTATCTTCCTGTATAAAAAAACACCATGATTCAAGATTTCAGGATGTTAATAATTACAATGCAATTTCCGTCTGACCTTTAGATCCCTTAAACAGGGAAACCAGACCAACTGAATTGTGTTACATGTTTCAGAAACAATCCTAAACTTAAGGTTAACTCACGTCTCTACAAGTCAAAAGGGATAAGTAGGAGTCTAAGTGCTGGAACAGGAGTCCATTTTATACTACCTCAGTCTCAGAAACTATCCAAAACGTTACGTCTCAAAACCTACCCATCCAAAACGTAGAGGTTAACTAACGATTATGGTAGAAACTCGCACATAGACTTGAAAAATCCAGAAGTGGACGTTCGAAAACTTCACACACGTATAAAAGGCACGTTTATTCATCCACTGAGCTACCGTAGTTCTCGAGCGAGGCAAGTCAGCTAGCTCGTGTAAACAGCCCATGTCGTGTTAAGGCTACATTCTGTGTATGCCCACCGAAGATTCATGTGGTATGCAAATCCGACGGTTAGTGCTGAGTGATTTGTGTGGAAGGCGGGCGGCAGGCGACGACTGTGCGTGCGACTTTATGGTACCTACAAACATATTACATTGGTTACTTTGGAAAAAATACCTGCTACTTTCTAACTACATAGTAAGTACTAGTTAGAAAGTAGCAGGTATAATAATAGTAATCGTCTAACCGATTCACCATAACCAAAACCGTTGGAGCCATAAAGTCCTTGAGTGGAGACCGCGACTCGGTAAACGTAGTGTTGGACGCCCTGCTACAAGATGGGATGACGACATTCGAAGGCTGGCAGGAGTGAGCTGGATGAGAGTGGTCGAAAATCGGGAGCGGTGGCGTGCATTGGGGGAGACCTATGTCCAGCAGTGGACGAGAACCGATTCATTAGGCAAGCGTGGTGATAAAGCCTAATCTCATCATAGTAGCGATGACTTGATTTCTATGATGGAGGCCTTTGCCCTGTAGTGGGCCTATCCCACAACAGGACAACAGCCTCCATCATTGAACAAATAAAGTAAAGTATCAGCCTGGTATAGGCTTATAGGCACTGAGAGATATAGACACTGAGATTTTTTAACAGAAAAACTCTGATACAAATTTATGGTCCGGCCCAGGGATCGAACCCGGGATAAATGCGTGCGTGGCTAATCATTAAGATCGGCCGTCGTACCCGGATCGGTTGGAGTATTATAAACTGTGAGTTCGGTGTTGACATTTATGCCTAAACACTGTTAAAATCAATTCTAAAAGTCATCTAATTCAAAACTAACTTCAGAGATAATATCCCCCTAACAAGGTCCAGGGTGCCTAACAAGGCCCTGTATCTCCCATCGTCTGGGCCGGACATCCGAACCCGCCGAATTTGCTCCTGCCTCGATGTCCGGCGTTTTATCTGTCCGGTTTTTGTTTTAAGCTGTAGGTAACTGGACTTTGTTTTAGCTGGATCAGTTAAAAGCTTTTGTTTCAAGGGACTAAGGCTTTTCAAAGTTGAAAGTTAGGGTGATGGAAATGACTCAGAGGCAGTCAATTTTGATACAAAAATAACGTATTCTAAGCATATCATTTAAATAACATTGAATTGATTCCAGAGTAAATCTCAGAAGATTTTGTTGATTTTAGTTCTTTAAATTTTCACGTTGACTCCCGTCTATAATAATAACAATTATAATGCAATGCGGAATTTTAAAGAACTACTAAGTACAGTCGAGTTCAAAAATATGTATACACTTTAGGACCTTGTCACAGTACATATGTATAAGAAAACGACTTCCACTTTCTTATAAATATGTATTATGACAAGGTCCTAAAGTGTATACATATTTTTGAACTCGACTGTACCTACTCAGCAATTTTTGCGTAAAAAAGTAACAAACATTAATTTACATATAATGCTCTTACAAACTTTCACGTTCATAATATTAGTCAAATGTTAACTAAATAAATTCTAGTGCACCTGCTAATTTGTAATATAGCTTTTATAATGGAAGACCAATAGGGTAATATTATTAGCACTTAATTGTATCACTATGTAGCAAGAATACAGAACGCCCTTACTGCGTATGCGCGTATACGTCACAACAACGCATAAATATCATATCGAAAATTTATGCGCAACTATTAACTGGTTATTCATAAGACATAATATTTAAATATGTATTGGACCAATTAAGGGTATAGTTCAGTCGCCATACCATGTGAGTAAGGAAGATACAGAGTTCTAGGTTCGAACAACGCTCTGCAATAGGTATGATTGTCATCAAAGATTATGCCGAGTAGAGCACACTAGTGATGTGTTTTGAGTTACATTATCAGCTGCTAAAACCGGATGTATTTTTTAACAATATCCAATATCAACTAGTTTTGATAAGACCTGTAAATTTTTCGAAGTTCACTTATCGATTCTACCTTCGATCGAGGGCGTTAGTCCATAGATTGGTCTGGTCCATAGATAGGATTAGATTGGTAACAAGTTGAAAAACCTGATATATGTGAATGAATGTGTAGCCAAGCCATACAAAATCACTTTATTAGGTATAGGTACTATGAGTTTATATTATAAGGTAGGTAGGTACAATATGACTTTATGATGGGAATAAGCTTAATTACAAGTAATGTGGATTGGTGTGCTATGTTCGAGAAATTCGAAACATACTTTAAACATAGTCTGTCCCTCCCCCCCTTTCTCATAAAAAAACTATGTCTTCGTACTTTGTACCAAGAATAACATATTGTTCCTATCTTACACTCTGCGTGTAATATATTCATGCTTTTTAAATGTGTTCAGATGTTGACAAATTAATATGAACTCGGCATTTTATATGGCAGTAGTAGCGCTTACATATGTTTTTGATGATGTTCTAGTATACGTTATAATCATTTGCCTTATAAGTGTTTGCAAATTTACAAATGGCAGATACAAATGATATTGTTTTGATCGTGTGACATGAAAAATGAAATTATGTATTCAATTACAATTTATTTCCATTTCAATATAAAGGTTGTCAAAGAATAATTTCATTAAAACCAGACGTGACACTACATTAACACTGCGTTGTATCGTGGGAGAGACACGCTTCGGCATGAATGGGCCGGCTCGACCGGGGGATACCACGGCCTCACAGAAGAGCCAGCGTCAAGCAGCGCCTGCGCTGTATTTCGCCAAGTAAGTGGGGGTACCGGAGGCCCAATCAGGGGAAACATGGTTAAAAGGTTGGCAGCACACTTGTGACTCTACTGGTATTGGGGAAGTCTATGGGTGGCGGCAAACGCTTAATATCAGGAGATCCGTCTGCTCGTCTGCCACCTATCACATAAAAAGTATGCTTACAGGAATTAACATCTTTACGCGTAATTCCTAGTTGCATCCAATGCTGTCGCTTCAGACCCCAGGGTACAACAGATCTGGGTAAGTCTGGGTGTTTGGTTCCTTCATTGTTTCTAGTTTCCATAATACAAGAGAAAGACTTAGTTTGGAACCAGAACAATGTATTATACGTGATGTTACCTAAAAATTTTTATTTGCTCTAACAATAGTGGTGACGCGTAGCTTATACGATCCTACAACAATTTCATATTCAAATCCAAATGTCCGACTGCATTTCTGCAACAATTATTACCCCAAGTAACAATGCAATCAATAACACACCATTTAAGTAACAACATAAAATTATATTAAATTAGAATAGATTTCTTAATAAAATAGTTCCATGATTTACAAAGACTGCCTTAGGGTAGCGGTACCTATTATGGCAACCTCAGTATTGTTACCGTCTCACGATAGGTCATAAAGCCTTATTTGGTATACTTAAGTGTAATAATAAAATAATCTAATAAATACAACATACAATGTATGCGCTTTAGACTTTTCAAACTAGGGTTTTGTTGGGAATGGAAACAATACCTACGTGTATACACATAGGTATTATTAGGTACAGTCGAGGTCAAAAATATGTATACACTTTAGGACCTTGTCACAATACATATTTATAAGAAAGTGGAAGTCGTTTTCTTATACATGTACTGTGACAAGGTCCTTAAGTGTAAACATATTTTTGACCTCGACTGTACAAGAGCAAATCTTTAATATTGGATACATTGTAAAGGTTCTGTACAATGTAGAGTCGTTTACATGGGTAGGAGTGCTAAGCGCAGTTTCTACATTTGCCGTATAAAAAAATATGTTACGTCAATTTGTATACAATGTATGTAATTATATATATATATGTAAATATAATATTTTTATAAAGTATGTTTAATGTAGCGCTAAATGAAGCCAATAAAGCAGTCAGAACTTGTAGTGTACATAGTTTAAAATAAATTAAAAACAATAAACGTTTCCTAATGCGCTTGTAATCAAACTTAAGTACCCAAACAATGCATTATATAAAATACTTTACAACTATAATAAATGAGCGATAAAATTCAAATTAAAATAAACTAGATACCTACGTAAGTTAATGCTTCCGTAATTTTCTAAGAGACCGCCTTAGGGTGGCAGTACCTATTATGGCACACTCAATATTATCGACACAGCACGCCGCCGTTAAAGGCCCTTTTTGTTACAGAACTGATAATTCAGCCACTTATTTGTATTACCTCTGCCTTATTAGGCGAGGTAATGAGCTTAAGGCATCTTAAAGCTGGATAGCTATGTGATAATTGATAGGAATTAGTTGCTAAAAACTAAATCCATTGTAGATGCTGAGCACGCATCTGCCCAAATGCGCAATTAGTTTCAACGACCTGAGTAAAAAAGTTATTAAACGAGAATACTGTAGCGAAATGTATTTTGCGTTTGTTTGTTTTTAATCCAGTTTTTATCGTGGTTGCATTGTGTAGTGTGTATAAAGTATTGTATGTACACACGTACAGCCACAGGTCAAAGTATACAAAACTGTCAAATTTCTTCAGTGGATTGTCATCTTACCGTCAAACACATAAAGTTGAATTTTAATTGAGGAAATTTGACAGGTTGTGGTAACCTGATGTGTGGCTGTCTGTACCTACACCTCTGGGTTTGTTTTTTATTTTGGTTATTAGTGTAAATGTTACTTTTATATACCAACTTTATGATCACCTGATGGTAAGCGATTGCCGCCGCCCATAGAGACCTGCAACACCAGTAGAGTCACAAGTACGTTGCAAATCTTTAACCTCCTTCCCCCTTTGGGCCTCCGGTACCTTCACTCACTTAACGAAACACAGTGTAGGCGTTGTTTCACGCTGCAGGGTAAAGGCGTTCATTATAGAAATCAAGTCATCGCCACTATGATGGCTTTAAGCAACGTATATATTATTATTTATCACATGTTCAGTATATAAATATTATAAAATTTATCACACATTTTTATGATAGTTAGAAGCATAATTTATTACTTAAACAAAACTCAAGTAAATTAAATTGAATAAAGATTTTAAATATCTGCCCCTCTCTATTCCAAATTGCAATGCCTTCCAGGCGCATAATGTTATCTTGGTTATCTAATGTTACCTGTAGTCATAATATGTATTGCAAATAAATGAATAAATAAATAGGCGTAATCACCACGCTTGCTCAATACGGATTGGTGATCACAAACCCGAGCTATGTTCGAAAAATTTGTAACATACTTTTTTTCTTGACCCCGGAATCAAACGTCGAGACTCGAGATCATGGCCTGTTACTTAAACCACTAGACCAACAGGGTGTAAACAAACTTGTTATCATCGCAACCATCTTTATTTTATCCATCAGGCCAGAACAGGTCTAATCAATAGGACTATAATAAAATAGGTTCAGCTATAAGTTAGGTCTAATAAAATCAAGCAACCTTTTTATTGCTTTAGTAACAAAGAAAACAGCAGATGCTATTGCAACTGCAATTTTAAATTATGTATAAGACTTATAAAACGGCCTATCTAATGCCATATAATTTCTAATACACGCACCGGTTACCTATTTGTAAACGCACGCTAACGGTACAAAACACAGGTCATATAACATGGGACAGCTATGATTCGGCATGAATGGGCGCGTTGAACCCGTGCCATAGAAAATCAACGTGAAGCAGCCTTTGCGCTTTACGTTGAGCGACTGAGGGTATCTGAGATCTGAGACCCAATTCCGGGGGATGGGAAAAATATGTTAGTGTATTTGTGTCGCCAATGGTGTTGGGTTATGGAATCCATATGTTTATCTGCCACACATCTCATAAGCTCAGTAGATAAGACGTGTGACTTCTAAAAGAGAGGTCGTCGGTGTGAATCCGGACAAGCACTTAGGTACACATTTTTTTATTAGTTTGTTTGTATTACAGTTTGTGCTATAATACAATACTTATTTGTTCACTCATAAAAATCAATTGTAAAGAAAAAAATACCATCGGAAAGCCACGCTTCGGCATAAATGAGCTCGACAGAAGTAAATGACTAACATGAAAAATCGCTCGCACTGTAGGTATTTCACGGGGCCTAATAGGAGTGAGAGGGGGTTAAAACGCTGGCAGCAATGTGACTTCGGTGTGTATCTATGGGCGGCGGCGCTTGCCATCAGGTGACCTGTCCACTCGTCTGCCACTTATCACATAAAAAAGAAAGGTGTGAGTGACATCATTAAAAACTAAGCTATTACAATTACAGCAGATGTCTTCATATCAACAGTTAAGTATCAATAGAAGTTACTTCTAATCTATAAATTAAAAAGTCAATGCAATTTCCATTGAAAGACACGTCTCAAGCTGAATGCAGTTTCCCAGAACATCGACGTTAGACAATAATAAACTCGTTAAAACAGATGCAACAGATAACAACAAATTTATCGACATTTGTCAAGTGCAAACGATAAAATAAGACCACCACAATGAGTCAAATGTCAGAGCGATGCACTCACCAGTTAGTGTACACTTTGAACGACAGGAGGCCCTTAGACGTATAGATAAATACCTATGTTGCAGTTTAATACGAAATTAGTACGATTACAAAACGACTAACGCCATACAGAAAATACAATTTTTCAATCGTTAAAATCCGTCAAAATTTAATTAAAATCAAACTCTTACCACCAAAGTTATTATAATTATTATTTATTTTATGTAATAGGTGGCAGAACGAACAGAAGATCACCTGATGGTAAGCGATTGCCGCCGCCCATAGACATCTGCAACATTAGTAAAGTCACAAGTGCGCTGTCCAACTTTTAACCCCCTTTCCCCCCAATGGGGGGGCCTCCAGTACCATTCTACTCGACGAAACACAGCGCAGGCGCTGCTTTCATACCGGTCTTCTGTGAGGCCGTGGTATCACTCCGGTTGAACGGGCCCATTCTTGCCGAAGCTTGGCTCTCCTACGGTTAAACGTCGCTAGTATCTAATATAACTAAAATGAATCTATGTTTATATATACCCTGGGGGTCAAATTCTCGTGCACTCGACAATTCGACATTCAAGTCGAATTTAAAATTGTCCTTACAAATCTCTAATTCGACTTCAGTGGACGAGAATTGCCCTTATCCTGCCTTTTATCTTTTATTAGTCCTTTCAGACCTTTTTAAGTTTCCCCGATACCACTATTCCCCAGTAACACACATATTGCGGTGTGCGAATGGAAATTACAGCACAATTAATGTACAAGTTGTGCCTCTAGGGTGTCCGTAGCAGGTGCGTTTGCCCCATTATTTAGCAGTCGAGTGTAGCAAAGTATGGCCGGTCTAAACTTGATTTCCAAGATAAAGTAGTGCGAATATATTGCACTTTGTTTGTAATTGACGTTGATGGTTTATTAGGTAAGGTAGGTTGAGTTTATGCTTCAAACATTTTAATGTCTAGATGCACAATTCCACCGTTGGGTTAAACGAGTTCTGGAGTGGAGACCGCGTCTTGGTAAACGTAGTGTAGGAAGACCTCAGGCCAGATAGAGTGACGATCTGCGCAAGAGGGCTGGCTGGAGCTGGATGCGAGTAGCCGAAAATTGATCAAAGTGGCGAGCATTTGGAGAGGCCTATGTCCAGCAGTGGACTGCAACAGGCTAATGATGATGATGATGACAATTCTATACTGAAGGCTTTTGTAAAAAGTGATCCCAACAGAGCTGTCCCAACAGATAGATATTTTTGATTACGAAAATGTCGTCACTACATTTTGTTTTGACCCTAATCTAATTGACTTAAAATTTCGAATGCCACATGGCGCTCTTTTGCGAAAAGAGCCTTCATGGCTCCATGCGCTGTGTTTCGTAAAGTGAGTAAGGGTACCGGAGGCCCAAAAGGGGGGAAAGTGTGTTAAAAGTTGGCAGTACACTTGTAACTACTGGCGTTGCAGGTGCCTTAAGGACGGTGGCAATCGCTTACCATCAGGTGATCCGTCTGTTCGTCTGCTACCTATTACATTAAAAAAACTGAAGTCATAATATGTATTGCAAATAAATAAGTCCTAAGAGATTGTATTCTGGACTCCACTGTAATAACTTCATACTATAGTATTTTAGACCAATTGCTAACTTATTTGCAGAGATTTACGTCACAAGCCGCGGCACTTTGTCTATGGTAAGAAACTACCAACTAAACGAAATATCGACGATAAAACCATAAAATTGTCTCGTGCCATAAACAAGAGCAACCATTACCGAATTGAAGAATGCAATTTAATATCGAAATCGGATCGAAAATCGTATTGGAGACTTGGAGTCTTGTATCGAGTAAGTTGGTTGAGGGTGGATTTACAGCGACGGATATATGTAAGTAGTAAGTTTAAAAGCAGTTTAAGCTGGCTTAGCGTAAGTACTATGGATACGCGTTGAAAGATAACATCCGAAATAAGGTTACTGACAAAATGTAAGTGTATTGAATCAACATGCTGAAGTGGCAATGGGCGGGCCATATCTGTCGAAGAACTGACAACCGTTGGGTTAGAAAAGATCTGGAGTGGATTCCGCGACTCGGAAAGCGTTGTGTAGGACGGCCTCCGGCTAGATGGGGTGACAATCTACGAAAAGCTTAAGAAAAACATTAAGGCAAGTCATGTATCAGCCTATACACTGTTCCAAACTACAGGGCAAAGGCGTCTGTCATAGAAATCAAGTCATCCCTATCTATGGTGGAGTTGGGCTTAATCACGAGACTTGCCTAATGCGGATTGGTGATCACAAATCCGAGTTATGTTCGAAAAAAAAGAAACATACTTCTGCTCGACCCGGGAATAGAATCCAAGATCCTAAGATCACAAACCAGTACAAACCACAGTCGCCTGTAAATTCGCCATCAGCTTACACGATACAAGACTCCAAATCTCTTTTGCTCGACCCGGGAACAACCCAAGACCCCGAGATCACGGCCCGGTACTAAACCACTAGACCAACGGGGCGTTAGCTCATGTAGGCACCTTAAAGTCGCACAGTGTAAACACCCCATTGCCAAAGACTTACAGTTCTGTCGCGACGTTAAATTTTCGGGTCGCAATTGCATATTGATTGTTGTGAATAGCAGTTTTTGCAATAGCAATACTTTTAGCGCGAAGCAACTTAAGAACCGAAAATTTGTAATATATTATCAAAAATTATCGTTTACTTTGAGCGATTTTTGCTGTACTGCCGCACTCAGAGACGTCACAAGTGCGCTGCTTACCTTTTAACCCCCTTCCCCTGGATTGGGCCTCCGGTACCCTCACTCACGCAGCGAAACACAGCGCATGCTGCATGCTTCACGCCGGTTTTCTGTGACGACGTGGCCGTCCGGTCGAGCCGGCCCATTCAGGCCGAAGCGTGGCTCTTTCACTGTGTCTCATACATGTACATTACATATGTAAGAACCCGAAAAAGCAACACTCATGCGCAGGCGCAGCTAAGTCAATTATGCGCTTAGATACATTTTTTTTGTCTATGCTCATGGCCGTAACTAATCTTCCTAGTTCATTGTTCTAGACTAGTGGTTCTCAAGTGGACTAGCACCCACTGGGTTTTAGGGTTCCGTAGCTAATTAACAAAAAATGGAACGAAGACTAGCTGTGCCCGCGACTTCGTCTGCGTCGAATAGTTACTTTATGCAGGAATCTTTTCCAAGCTTGGGAAAGGATTAGTGAGGATTGTAGGTAGTAGGAACTTTGAAACTATGATTATTAATAGGATTATTAAAGGATTATAAAATGGATTATAGTAATGGCATTAAATTGTAGGATCGTGAGTTGAATATAATTTTAAAATTTTAAGATATACATGCAAGGTAGCTAGCAATATTTTATCGAGATTAATTAAACATTTAAGACCAATGTATATGTATATAAATAAACCTAACCTACTACCTAAACTTGTGCAAATAAATGTATTTCACCTAATATAATTTCTTGCTTTTAAAGTAACTTTTTGACGCAGACGAAGTCGCGGGCACAGCCAGTCTTAAATAAACGATAAGGAAATAATTAATAGATTAGCATTAAGTTCGCCTATGGTAAAAATATGTCCAATTAAGTTTTATATAAATAATAAATAAATTAGTAATAGGTTGCCTATAAAAATAGCCCTTTAGTACTTCCACATCATTAGGCTATTATTACTCTTAACAAATTAATCGGCCAACTATATTAATTCTTAAATTATTTATTAATTTATACATTATTAATATAAATACTATACAGTGAGCACAGTAGCGACGCCAAGTTTTTTTATTAATTGTGGTGATATCCAGGTATTTATACAATAAAACTGTCTGGAGAACATCCGAGTAAGATATTTATATTTAGAGAATTGTGTACCTAGAGTAAGTGTTCATTAAAAGATTTAAAAAACGATCAACTAAATAAATGAATGATAATTTATTTGTTAAAAAAATTGGCGTGTACACATGTAGAGTTCCGTCGTTGTTGTTGGTGGATTTTACCTTCATCGTTTATTCGTAATCTTACAGAGCCCAATTTGCCGTGATATTTTTCCTTGAAATGGCGTGATATGTCTAACTATCATGATTTATTCAGACCTCCTTTAATAACTTTTACTTGAATTTACAAAAAAAAATGCATTTATAAACGTAGTACCTACTTACAATTGTATTGCTCTTCCAATTAGTATAATATTATTTGATTAGGTATAAATATAGAACACATTAATAACGTCTTAAATATATTAGGTATCTTATTTCATGTCTATATGTTAACCACATAATCATGTAATATTATACTAATTGGAAGTGCAATACAATAGCCGTCATATACGCAAAATATGAGTTGCAATATAATTGTGCCATTTGGTAATAAAATATGTTGTTAACTTATCTTTCACATTTAAGTCCTTTTTGAAGGTAAAAAAGCAGTTGCCACAGCTAGTATACCTATTATTAAGACACATTAATAACATTTTCCTTAATGTATGAGGTATCTTATTCCATGTCTAATAATAGGTATAATAACTATTGCAACTGCTGTTTTTAGCTTCAATAAGGACATTATTGTTAAAAATAAGTTAACTTACATATTTTATTACCTAATGGCATGTATAAATTATTACAGTAATAAAATTATGATCTTGCTCTAAATATGGAAAAACATCTGTTTTCTCGAGATAAGGACAGAAAATTTGCAAGTGGGCTACCTAATAAGGTTTGTTTGTTCCCAGTCGTCACCTCTGGCTAGTGGCTACGTTCCCACTGGCGACCAATGAGTAAAAAATCCCATATTTTGCAAGTACAGTGGCCAGCACATCAAGTTACTACAATCTGTCAAATTTCCTCAGTTGATATTGAACCAAACACGTTTGACATAAAAGTGAGGTTCGATTGAAGAAATTTGACAGATTGTAGTAACTTGATGTGCTGGCCACCGTACAATTACTAATGTATTCATTATTAAACAATTATTTGGTACCTGCACAAGATATAACTCCCATCAGAACCAACACAAGTTACTATCACACCAATATAAGCAAAATAGTTTGAGAATCGATGTGTAAAATAATAATTTATAATAGAAGTTTTGATACAATTATAGAAACTAAAATATAATTTACATAATGCTAGCTTTTTTGGTACCTATTGTTTATTTTTTTTGGGTCAGTACCCATGTTATCTTAGCGGTTTAAGTGCAATAGTAATTAGTTTAAGTAATACTTAGTTTTATCGCTTGTAAAAATGTTGTGCAATGTTTATTTTAAAAGGTTGTAAGTAGTTTCAATTTGAAAATTACGAACATACTAATATCTTTTTACGAGATAGATGGCAGACGAGCAGACGGATCACGATGGCAAGCAATTGCCGCCGCCCATAGACACCTGCATCACCAGTAGAGTTACAAGTGCGCTGCCAACCTTTAACCCCCTTTCCTCCAATTTCAGTCCCGTGTATAATATAAAATATTAATTTAATGCAACGACAACTTTTAAAGGGATAGCTTAAATCTCGATTGTGAAGGTTTAAATCGAGTTGGTATTTTTGACAATACGGTAAATATTAAGGTGAAGGTGACATCCATCTTAGACAACCCTACATTGCGCGTGGCCCGACACGCACTTTGCCAGTTTTTTCAAAACAAAATCCACATTGGAATGTTCCATCATTTTTTTTACATTTTAGCGAACAAGCGAGCAGACGAATCACCTGACGGTAAGTGATCACCGCCGCCCATGGACATCTGCAACACCTGAGGCATCACAAATACGTTGCCGACTCTTAAGAAAGGAACCCCTTTTCTTGAAGATCACCAGGTCGTATCTGCTCGGAAACACCATCGTTAGGCAGATGATTCCGCAGTTTCACTGTGCCGCGGTAAAAAGTGCCGTCCAAAACGCAGTGGTGGAATAAAATCCATCTAAATGAAATTTAACCCTCAAATGCGAACAAAAACTAGATCACAACTTACTTTCACCGCAACCTGTGTAAACTCGTGAGAAAAAAAAACTAACAACAGCTTTGCGCCACCTGAGATTCTACAAAGGGATGTTTAGACTTTTTGTCAGTTAACCCTTGCGTGTTCGGGCACCTGCGTAGAAAGTGAGCGTTGGGGTCGCATCGGACAATCTGTGTCAAGATGATTTATATGGGGAAGTAGTTCCTTTGAAACTGATATGGGTTGTCTTCAATAAGCTTTAGGATTGTAAGAGAGCGATGGTAGCATAGTGAATATGAATGTGCGTCTTCTTAACGGAGGTCGTAAGTTCAAAACGAAATTTCTCAAATAGACTGTCATCGCGAACAGTGCGTTTATTTTTCGGAATCAGTATTTTTAATTGAAAATGTTGGGCGTAAAAAATAAATACATTTTTTTAATAATCTATTCCCTTGCACTGCCATACCCATTTGCAAAAGCGCTGTTTTGATTGTTTCTTTCCTCTAAAAAGGCTGTCTGAAAAAAGTCGCTACAAGTGATAAGACTACCTTATTTTACTGTCTATTGCTAGTTGTTTCACTCATGTATTCTATTTACCTGACACCCAAATCCGGATCTTGTTCCAAGTACTTACTTACCGGGTCCTAAGTGACAAATATGGCTGAAAACGGGAGTGATGTTTTGATTCTAGCATCCTAATAAAACTAATGTTGCAGCAAAATTTTTAACAAAATACTCAACCTATAAATAAAAAAAAAACTTTCCAATCATTCGCTGAAGAAATGTTCACACGCATATTAAATAGACTACTTTCGAACCCCGACTTGGCAACAATAATGAGAATTCATTTTTTATTACAGGCCATTGTGACAGCCGCTCATCAGAGCACCTGAGTATTATAATGCAGCATTGTAACACGTACATGATTTATATTTGCATACGCTTTTGTATGAGTTCGTTAGCTCTAAGGGTTCGATTGAATCGGGAAGGAATCGACCGATTGTATTGTGCATGTAGTGGTGTGGAGTCGACTTTTAATCGAGTATAATAATTTCACTCGAATACTTTTCACATATTATGTAAAAACTATTCGAGTGAAATTCTCTTGCGATCGAATCATAATCGCTCTTCAGCTATTGGAACTCATTTGATTCCGGTCCGTGCTAGCCAATTTATTAAATGTTGTAACAGAAATTGAATGTCATTTAGAGACCAATAGTAGCCGTTTTTCATCAAACAAAGTAGGCGGTTGATTGAACGGCTAACTAAGCTTGTTGGCTGCGACATTTATAAATTGTAGTACCATTGGACTACTATAAGTCCAAGACTTGGTTGGTCTAGTAGATTTGCCATCAGCTTTTTGCAAATCTTAGACAGGAGGACCAGACACAGTAAACGATCATTGTCACAACAATTTTATTATCTGTTTATAGTTTTGACAAGTTACCTGAGTGTTGAAGTTTCGCTACGATTAGAGAACTCGAATGGAATTGTATGTAAACGACTCGATATTATCGAGTCACATTACTATTTGTATGGGCCTTTGTGACCCCGCCGCATGGTGCAGAGTTTACTTATAAAAAAATATTTTGAACAAATGTTGCTTTTAATCGATTTAAAAAATTTAATTGAAGAAGCCATTTCTTGTATAATTTTTAATGATTATTTAGAATATTTCTTAAAAAAAATAGAGGCTGGTGGGGTTATTATTTTTGTACTCTCTCCACATGGTCTCTTTATGGAGTCAAAATAAATTGTAGGACTTTTCTATGAAATTCTGCGTATGGGAAATAAATAAAGCCGGCAACGCATCATCGACCCGTTTGATCTCGCAGATGTTTAGAGGCGGAGGTGATTACTAAACAACAGCGGGTCATACGCTTGCTAGTTTCTCGCCTCTAGTAGGTATAACAAAATACTATAAATACCTATCCTCGACCTACATAGCAACTAGCATCAACGTATTATTATTGAATAAAAATCTTTTCCCATTTTTTAAAACACCCTATACCTCAACCAAAAACCCAGGTACGTCAACGGCGTACAATAGTTCATTTTATTATGCAAAATCGAAACTCAATATGCAAATGCAATCCTTTGGGATGCAAATACCATTTTTTACAATAACACTGTAACGATGCTCGCGCGGGGATCGATTTTTGGATCCGATCAATACGGTTATTGATTTTTCGAGTGATTTATTGACTTACAAGGCTTGTTTGGAGCAAAAGCAAGCTGGATTTGTTTGAGCAAATATTTGAAAAAAACTGTCGATTTTAAAAAAAAAGGAATAATTTTTACATTCTACTGATGTTTTTTGTTTTAGACAAAATATTTCGGTTTGAAATATGTAGGCTGTATTTTTTTTAACTGATTTCCAAAAAGAGTTTTTTTTTTGTTTTATGTCATTTTTATATCGCACAAAATATTTTTCCGGCCGACCTCAAAAAAGGAATTAAGTTTTCAATCGAACCAATTTGTTTATTATTTATTTTTTAGCTTTTTTGTAATCAAAACCAAAAGGCAGACTTTGGCAGCGCAAAAACTGTTTCATAATACCGGCAATAGGTATCTTCAAGAAGATATTTTAGATTTTTGACAACCATTATTAGCACGCTTGGGTGCCTAAGTCAAAAATATGTTAGTAAGAAGAAAGATAAATCTAGAATGATAAAATTAGCATTCCACTTCGTTTTTACTATGAATTATATTTATTGTGGAATTAACTTTGATAAAGTTACAAGTGTGAGTTATTTTTATGATCATAAATATTAATCTCTGCAGCGTTAAAATAGATAAGCACTGAGACAACAAAAAACGACTTATTAATGATGTCTGGATTTGGTTTAGATAATTTATTTTGCACTAGATTTATATTTTTTGTTACTTTTTTACATTTCGAATTACCTACGGCTGTTTTTAAACAAAAATGTAGCATCTTACCTACTAGCCTTATTTTTTAAGACATTTTACATTACATGAATAAATAAACTTGTATTTTTATAAGGTAATATAGTTCGCACCTGATTTAAAATCTTACATTATAAATTGCAAAAGTATATAAATAGTATGAATACGTTTTAAATATGCATTTGTTACGATTTTGATTACTACTGGTTACTTTTTTTACATTTTATCTCTGTTTTTCATATTTTAAAACATTTCACACTAGAATGGCCACCAAAGACCTCCACTTTGACAGCAGTGAAAAAATAATAGGCTAGTTTAAAAAAAGTTTTATTATAACTAAAAGTAAAAAATATTTCTGTCAAAACTTCATAAATTGGTAAAACAACAGTTGCGCCAATAAAAAGTATCCTACTCTACAACATTTATCGGCTTAATACTTATGAGAAAAAAAACTTTTTACTTGACCGCCCCTCCCACATATTGTGTTTACCCGAACTTTGGGGTCCATCCCACATCCTTTATAGTGACCCTCCGAAATAAAATTGTGGGGATAACATTTTTTGTCTGTCTATACACGCATCCTACCGGTTTTCGGAAAATATTTGTTTAGGTATGTTTGATTTTTTTATAAGTCTTACTAAAATAGTTGGCTGATATTTTTTCCCTATTGATTTCTTTTATAGGACTAATACTTTCGCGCAGGGCTTGGATTGTTTTTTTTTCTTTTTATTATGTTTTGATCTATTCATAAAAATTCTAATTGTAATACGGTTATGCAAACTCAATTTAAATTATTTAATAACTTAATTTCAGTAATAATATATACTATAATTTGTATGTTTGTGTTTTTTATACATTTCAATGCATGACATGTATAAAAAAACTTACTTTTAACAAAAAAATCGTAAGAGTCGTAAAGGCCTTATTAGTTAAGAAAGGGTTAATTCCCCTAGATGGTACCAAATATTATTTTGACTTTATAATTAACCTTACACTAATAGTTTTGTAACAAGCAAGTCATTAGTGCAATTAAAACGTCACTAGTAACACTTCATAGAGTGACTGGATGTAATTACCGGCCGGTCAAGCCCGCCTGTTCCGTGTCCGGCCCACGTGGAATATACATTAATATTAATTAATGTGCTTAAGTGAAAGGTTTTAGTTTTATTAGGAACTTCCGATGTTATCTAAAGTAGGTTGGTCTGTTTTTTTTTTCTATTTTTGTTATGGAGTTTAGCTCTGTGCTGTTTAAATAATTATGAATTAGGGAAGAATTGCTTTCTCTCTCATGTTAGCCTATTTCCCGGTTGCTTCCAGAGCTGTCGCCATCAAAAATCGGGGTGCGCTTTAACCATAATTAATTTTGAACCAAGTAACTATAATACGTACTTATCAAGAAAAACATGAAATTAATAAATTGATGGCGGCACTGCCGCTTATGTCATAGAGTATGGTAGCCCCGTTAGAAATTATGGGAACTCTGTTATTTAGTTCCCTAAACTGCCAAGCCATGGCTTTTTTGACGCATTACAAATGTCATTCATACATAAATATATACTGAAAATCATTCATATAGTAGACACTAAAGATATTCGCACAGTAATAGATTGGATCGATCGTTAGTAAAAAAAACAATTACCACAAAAAAGGCACCGGCCGGTAAACACCCATAAAATGACAAATTAAAAATAATGTCACCCAACCACAAAACTATTAAAAACCCAATTTACTTAATTATCAAAAAAAACTTATAAAACCACACTTGCCTATTTCACAGCGTCACCCCATAATTTGATGGTGGTTGAACCAAAAAATTGCCGGGTGGCCTTAAACCCCCACCATAGCTATGGGTGGTTCACGCCCCTCACTCATGTGGGGTGACATCGCCCCTCGATAGTTCAAGTTGGAAACTGTTCTTGTTAGTAATTTTTTTAGTTGAGTCGTTATTAGAATTTTTGGGGAATATGGTTGTATGTCGAGTTTGATTTTAAATTAATTAAGGGAAGTAACTGATGGTTGTTAATTAGCATTCTCACACAATATTTATTCATATAATTTTATAAAAGCAGCTTTTGATAGATGCAAAATGTTAGCTTGACATTTTGTTTATGTCAGTTTAGTCCAAAAAACAAATAAAAATCAAATCATCAATTTCTTAAAACCTAAAACGCAATAAGGTGGAATAATGGTATAATGAAATTACATACTTCGTAATTTAAAGCAAAGACAAAAAAGCAAAGGGAAGAAAAAAAAATTTTTTTAGTAAATAAACTTTATTACTGTTCTTTTGCGGTTGCGGTTTATTATTTAGGTACAAATAGTAATTTAAAATATATGTACTAAAATCCTTTCTAGGTAGGTATTACTTTAGAAATCCATATTTACACCAAACACACAATCTAACCATTAAAAGGAAATATATTTTCAACGATTAACCATCTTTGAATTATCCAATACTAATAAATTCTAATTGGTCATGCTAGTTCATAAGTTATATTTTTAGTCAAATAAGAAACCGAACTATCTTTGATAATAAACCCCTTCTTATAAGAATCTTCTTATTCCACAGATCTTACTACGGAGTACAGCGACATCTATTATCACAGGGTGAGTACTACATGCTTACCTCAAGGACTTTCTCGCAGCGATTCGGTCCCGGACCACGTAATGTCAAGGAGCGCCATCTGTGATCATTTTCTGGGACTAGGAAAATCTAAACTTCCTTTTTCGTTCACACACTCTTAATACCATTTTTTTTTCTTTTTTGTGTCACAGTTAGATATTTATTGTTATGTTTCAATGTCACTTTTTTACTTCACCCTGCATCTGACTTTGAGGCCTTTGCATCTACATTCAACATCCATTTTACTATGTATGCATAATTTTATTTACGTAATTTTTCCGTTCTTTTTTCTTTGAGAAAAATTGCTTCTTACATTCCATTGTGCATTGTCATTATAGACTGAACAATCAGGCTACAAATCTCTTGAGTTGATAATAAGTTAGTATTACTTAATTAACAGGTTATTTTAGAATCAATAGGCTTTCAATACTTAAGAGAGAGGCCACACGGACGCGCTGGGGGCAATTTTCGTGCACTTGACATTGAAGTCGAATTTAGAGATTTCATACATTTGTCCTTACAAATTTCTAATTCGACTTCAATGTCGAGTACACGAGAATTGCTACCCTGCGCTGCGGTGACGGTGCGTAGTCTGTGCGTTATATTACATTTTGTTTTTATGTGATAGGTGGCAGACAAGCAAACGGATCACCTGATGGTAAGCGATTGCCGCCGCCCATAATCACCTGCAACACCAGTAGAGTCAAAAGTGCGCTGCAAACCTTTAACCCTCTTTCCCCCAGTTGGGCCTCTGGTACCCTTACTCACTCGACGAAACACAGCGCAGGACCGACCTAAATGGAGGCTCTTATTACCAGAGGCCACGGCTCACTTTAGGTCGCTGCGCCAGCCTAGTTAGTACCTAATACGGATGATCTTCTATACTATTTATAAAGAGATAACTTCAATAGACGACGACAAGGCTTATAGGTAAACCGAAAACACGAAACGCTTGCGCGATGTAATTGGACACAGCGCCATCTATTAGTTCATTTCTGAATTACGGTCCCGAAGCGAAGTGAGGGCGGGCCACTAGTATAATAAAAGATGTATATTTTTATTACAGTCCAATAGCCTATTAAAAATAAATTTGCTTTAGCAAATAATTAAGAGCTCGTAATCAGCTAAGTACTAAAAGGTTTACCATATTTGTTTACTTACGTATTTAACGATAATAAGCATAAGATCAATTAAGTAAATTACAGTAAAATCATTTATTTTGCCTCCAGCATATCTTTGATATAAAGACATAATTATTCATGACCGACCATGTAAATAAAATGGTAATTAAATGCCGATCTTACTATTATTTATTTTTTTACCTTCTATACCATTAATAAAGGGATAACTTCTGTAGACAACCAACAAGGCTTATATGTAACCCGAAAAGATGAAACACTGGCGCGATGAAATCGACACACAGCGCCATCTATTGGCAGATATTGGAACTAACAGCAAAATATCCCGAAACGAAGTGAAGTTACCCGTGACTTCGTCCGCGTGGAATAGTATCTAGTGTGACTCTACTGGTGTTGTTGGTGTCTATGGGCGTCGGCAATCTTACCATCAGGTTATCCGTCTACTCGTCTGCCACCTATCTCAAAAAACAACGAAGCTGCGGGCAAGCGCTTGTTTTCAATATAAAATAACTGCACGTTTTGCCATCAATAACCCATAAATCTTAAACCATGATATGAATGAGAATTAAGAAAACAGCGATGAAATTCCTTTATGAAACACTTTACCAGTCGCCACTGAATTACATTATATACTTTTTTTATGGTGTGCATACTTTGTAGTATGTATACTTGTTTATCCACATGTTCTCAAAGTTTAGTATGCAATGTAGGCGCAGATTTAATTTTTCGGCTTACCTTTTCTACCCCTTTCCCCTGGATTGGGCCTCCGGTACCCTCACTCACGCAGCAAAATACATGCATGCACTGCTTCACGCCGGTTTTCTGTGAGGATGTGGTTTTATACACATGTTAATACACATTAGTTATTACATGTGTATTAAATAATTTGTAACAAACAAACATTCCTGAACAAAAAATCGTGTGAGTGATGAACACTAATGTTTGTTCAGTGTCGCGGTGTTATATTATTATAATGTATTTAAGGTATTTTTATACTTGTGATTCTTCTGTTGTCTTACATCTACAGGTTGTATCTGTGAACATTTACATCCCTTTTACCACGTGTTCTACCAACCATTCTAAACAAATTTTGCTCTATGACTTTTGCAAATTCGCATAAAAAATTTTCATTTCCATACATTTCCATACAAAGTCTTGGTAATTTTGTATGGGGAGTCAAAAATTTTTTCGAAGAATTTTTGTTGAACAAATGTTGGTTGATACGAGTAGAACACGCGGTTAAAGGGATGTAAATGTTCACAGATACACTCTGTATAAAACAATGCTCAAGCTACTTAGTACAGAGTCAGGTAATGGTCAATGTATGAGATGTTGAGTGAATTAATGAAAATTGTTTAACAACCTATGATTTCGAGTAAAGATATTAAGAAAAAACAATTTAAACTGCCTATTCAGTCATTACGTTAAAGAACAGATATTATAGTCTGCGACTAGTTTTTAGAAAACGCCAAGGAATTCCGCTAAATCCAGTTTAGTCACGGTACTTAATGAAAACAATTATCTTGCTATTGTTTTCCGGCTCGGGTATAAATCTGTCGAAGGCATTTGTCAAGCCAACCATGTTGCTTTAGTCACAGTAGTAATATCAGTTAAGACATATGGTAAAAAGTCTAACTGCCCGCACAGAGTTGCTAATTAACTTCATCATCATGATCATCTGCCTGCCCTATTTCTAGGTTATCTGGGGTCGGTGCAGTATGTTTTCTTCTTTGCTTAACGCATTTCTCCTGAGTCATCAAAAAAAAAGTATGTTTTCTTCTTCCATTCGTCCCTGTCATTTGTCGCTGATGTATTTTTATATTTTGTAGTGTTTTCTTGTTTGCGCCAAGTACATGCTTAATTAATTCATTATTTTTTTAATAAAAATTTTTAAATTCCGAAAATGCTAAGTAGCGTTTTTTTGCGAATGTAGCTTTCTTTGCCGACGATACTTTTAGCGCATTCTCGCTATAACTAGGATTACATTCGAACAATTGAATAAGCTGATAAAAGTGAGATCTTTTAACAAAAGGGCTTAATAAGCTCTTTCTTTTAGGGTTCCGTAGCCAAATGTCTCAAAACGGAACCCCTATAGACTGGTCACGTCTGTATGTCTTACGTCACAGCCACTTTTCTGGTTGTTATCTCGGGAGAAGGAAGCTGGACATTTTCTAATAAACCTAGTTTCACACAGCAGCTGCAGCAACCGCATTACTAAAGTAACCCACGTCACAAACTAACTGGCACGTGTAGAGTTAGTCATTGGTTTAGATTGTTGATTGTCTTAACTTTGTGGTCGGCTAATGGGCAACTTGCATGTAGAGTAAGAATAATGATTAAAAAGTAACAATGTTAAGACAGGTTTACGCAAAAACGGATACCTACTTACTATGAATACATACTTTTTTTATGTGATAGGTGGCAGACGAGCAGATGGATCGCCTGATGGTAAGCGATTGCCGCCGTAAATAGACACCTGCAACAACAGTAGAGTCACAAGTACGTTCCCAAACTTTATCCCCCTTTCTCCCAATTGGGGCTCCGGTACCCTCACTCACTCAACGAAACACAGCGCAGGCACCTTAGGTGGGTCAAGAGTGCGCACTTAAAGCCCTTAAGTGCGCACACTTACCCACTTGACTCTAAATGATTCTTTTGAAAGGAAGAAGGAAAGAAAATCCATGTATTAATTTGGACACCACAGCAATTTTTATTACACATACAGACAAATGACACAAACACAAGAAAGTACAAAAGACACAAAAATTTTGCATTTCTTTCGTTTATTTTACAAAACATAATTTACTTACTTACTTGCATTTAAACCCGGCTGGCAAGTCAGATTATAGTAGCTATTATGAGACCACACCACATTTTTAGGGTTCCGTAGTCTAGTAGGAACTTTTGAAATACTATTACAAAAATTCTGAAAAAATGTGCATACCTCCAAATAAGTACTTTCAACTAAAACTATAGCGGACTCTGTATCACGCATAGTTTTTTTAATACAACTCGACCAAGTTATGACGTGCAGTTGCCCTAACTAAATGGTAATGTATGGTGTTCTTGATTAAAAGGCTTTTTTTGGCAACTGATTAATTCTTTTAAATGTAAATAAGATCATAAACAATAAGTAGAACATAAAAGTATAAAAAGAGGTGTGTTGCTGGTCGCCAACATATGGAAATAACAACCTACAAACTATGAAAATAAGGTCAGTCCATCTTATGGCTACGGAACCCTTTCATGTGCGTGTCCGACACGCTCTTGGTCGGTTTTTTACCTTTAACTATGTTTGAATTATAAATTAAATAATTCCTATAATTTGTGACTATGACTTTAAGTGGAAATGACAATAAATTATGTGTTTGAAATTTGGTAGTAAATTACCAACTTAATGGCGTCCAATGACGGCATCTATAGGTTTTATTATTTATGTTGGTAATTCGTAAATTGGCTGTTATGTCACATTCAATTTGCATTATAATTAAGGATATTTACCTTAAGGTCAATTTCGTAGTAATTATTTGTAAATATTATGGTACCAACGCCCCGTTGGTCTAGTGGTTTAAGTAGTGGGCCTTGATCTCGGGGTTCGATTCCCGGGTCGAGCAAAAGGGTGTTTCGAATTTTTCAAATACAGCTCGAGGTTGTGATCACCAATCCGCATTAGGCAAGCGTAATGATTAAGCCTAATCCAATCATAGTAGCGATAACTTGATTTCTATGATGGAGGCCTTTGCCCTACAGTGGGACAGTATTAGGCTGATACTTTACTTTTTTATTATGATGACCTTATATGCGGTGTTCGCATCCGAGCATGTACAGTGGCCAGCACATCAAGTTACTACACTTTGACCTTGAGCGCATCGAAAGATGAACGGAGAAATCGCACGAAAGAGACAAATAGCGTTGGGCAGATTCTACTTCACTAGTTTCGTGCCGCCCAGTGCAGCCCGCAACGCGAATTAAACCTTATTTTGCTACGCTAAAAGACCAAACTTATTATTAGATAGACAATGTTTGAAAAACTTAACAAGCAAACGGGCTACTTAAAGCGGGGAATTCAAAATTTGACATTTGGCAGTTTGAAATACTTGACATCCACTTTAGAGATAACGATTCGATTTTTATTTACAACATTGTAAGAATTAGCTTTGAAATCTGTAAATGATGTTGAATACCTATATTGTTTCATTAACCTTCAGCTATGACTGTAAATTTGCTTATTCAGGAAAACTATAGTGTATTCATTGGATATAAGAAGGGTCTACTTTTATTTCGGATTTTTTTATATCATAATATTGAATTGCATAACATCGAATGGCAGAAACTTCATTTCGCCGAAAATATTTTGGCTCGTATCATTAAGCATAACTCAAAACGCATAATTTTGAAAGGTTGAATCATCTTTAGGTATGCCTAAGGTAAGTTCAATATCCATAATTATGAAACGACTGAACTTTTATACGCAGAAAGTTTACATTTAGAATCATCCTTAGGCATACTTTTCTTATGGTTACCTATCTTAAATTCGAATTTTTTTAGTACGAATTTCATTTTCTATGTTATTAAAACAAATAAGTTTATACAACAATTACTTAAAAATGTATTTCTATTATGATTTTCAATCATTAATTTGACAAGTAATGTGGCTCAGGTGAAGCATGCATGCAACCGGGCATGCATGCAGGCATTCAAGTATGCAGCATGCATTGATTCTGTCACGGCTCCGGTGCTGCAAGGCTTCGGCGGCCCCACGCGAGCTTATCGTCGCAGATGATTCTTGCTCGTGACATATATATGACATATGAATCGCCAATTATAAATATGATCACATTGTGATGATAATAAGTTAAAATTCATTAAATTAACATTTATTATATTCATAGAATAATTTCGTATTTCTTACAAAAATCGTAGAACAGAAAATTTTATTGATTACAAATTCGAAGATAATGCTTATTGCTGCTGCAACTTTCTCACAAAGACTCGTGTCGTTCTCGGGAATGCAAGCATGATTTCTGTCTCGGCTCCGGCGCTGCGAGGCTCCGGTGATCCCACTCACAGCTCATCGTCGCAGAGGGTTTTCGCTCATCACCGCAGTTTAGACTAACAAACCATCTGCTCCTCAGTACGCGCTTACGCGGGGTTGTATTACATCTAGGGGTAGGGCAGACAAGACTACGTGGAGTCGGTTATGCAGCGATTCGTTTTTGACAAAACAGTAATATTCAATTTTATTATAATAAATATTACAATTTTATTTAATACTAGCGGCCGCCCGCGACTTCGTACGCGTGGGGTTAATTATTGACACTTACCGTCACCGTATTTTGGACAATCCACACAATGTATTTTTATAAATTGTAGCTTTTGTGTTATTCTGATGTATAAGCTATATTGTGGTAAAGTTTCATTCAAATCCATTCAGTAGTTTTTACGTGAAAGAGTAACATACATCCTTACAAACTTTCGCCTTTATAATAGTAGTAGGATATATTACAGTAATATAATATTAAACTAGCTTTTGCCCGCGACTTCGTTCGCGTGGACTTCAGGTTCGTAGAAACCTCAAAAATTGTAGCCTATGTGTTATTCTGATGTATAAGCTATATTGTGGTAAAGTTTCATTCAAATCCATTCAGTAGTTTTTACGTGAAAGAGTAACAAACATCCATACATCCATACTTACAAACTTTCGCCTTTATAATAGTATAGTAGGATCATAAGTATACTATTGTAAAGAGCGATATGCTATTAAAAATATCCTATATGAAATTTTGTCATTCAAAGTATGCCAAGTGAAATTCTACCAAATAATAGTTCGACTTAATAATAAAATTATCCTAAATGAAATTCTGCCTTCTTCATAGTATGCCAAGTGAAATTCTACTCAATAACATTTCGACTAAATAAACGATATGCTAAACGAAAATATGCAAAATTAAAATTTGGATAAGAAAATTATGCTAAATAAAATTCTACCTTCAAGTGTGCGATTAAAAATACGGCCTAAAACATTCGACCAAACAACTATTATCCTAAAGATTTTTTTTAGGAATACCTACGACAGATGATTTGTAAACGTTCGTTCGTAAAAGTATCTTTTGCACGTTTTACGATTGAGACTAGAGTCACCACATCTCAGCGTGTTATTCCCGGTTGCGTCCAAAGCGGTCGCTTCGGAGTCCGGGGCACGCTTTGACAATGATCCAGGATTTGGGGAGTCTGGCAATTACAATGAAGCGACTGCCTTCCGACCTTTGCAACCCTTCAGCAGGGGAACCAGACCATCTGATTCACGGTTACACGTTTCAGAGACGTGCATGTTTCTTCACGATGTTTTCCGAAGGACACGAATCCTGCAACCCACCAAAAATCCCGCAACCCAATCGCATAAAAGCGAGGTTTCAGGGCCGTAACCCGGAAGTTTGGAGAGAAGCGAACAGTGTAGTAGACTTAGAACACTTTTCCGACCATTGGCGAACCATTGCTCCAAATAGAATCCAATGGAAACATTTAGGGGAGACCTTTGCCCAGCAGTGGGACAATGGTAGCAGACGAGCAGGCGGATCATAGACACCTGCAACACTAGTGGAGTCGCAAGTGCGCTGCCAACCTTTTATCTCCTTCCCCCTCCCCCCTCCGGGTGGGCCTCCGGTACCCTCACTCACTCGGCGTGCACAGGTGCGGCTTCACGCCAGTTTTCTGTGAGGCAGTGGTATCACTCCGGTCGAGACGGCCCATTCATGCCGAAGCGTGGCTCTCCAACAATCACCATACTTCGCTATAGCATCTTCCCAGAAGTGTGATACGAACGCTAGAAGATCACCTGTGGAGCGTTTCGGTCTAAAACCATATTGTCGGTCATGGAGTAGCGAATGATCTTTTAGGTAGCGGATAAGTTAAGTGTTAAACTATCCGCTCAAATACTTTTTACAATATTCAAAAACAACTCAAGAGACATGATTTGTTTCTTGAACCTACTCAACAACTGCAACGGTTTTTAATTTTACAAAAGTGTTTCAAAGCACTTAACGCATTTAAAAAAATCTACCAAGTTCAATTGGTTATTTAGCAAAAACATTCTATGTCTCTTAAAATGTTTTATTGGGTGTGTAGTGTGTTTACAGTTATAAGATGAGTGAGAGATGAGGGAAAGTTAATGTGCGAAACAAACCCAATGATAGTCGATCAAACACTGATTTTATTCATAAGTAGATATTAAAAGTTAACTAACCAGACGTAGGTAAACAATAATTATAACCGCGTTATTGACCTAAATTCTGAGTCATCGGCATTATACCTATTGTGCGGTCACTAACCCGTACAAGGTGTAAATAAGCAATAGAAAGTTTTGCTATAAAAAAATCTGTCTTTTCTCGTAATAACGACTATATTTTTCTATTTTTTAAAATAAAATGAGTTGAATAAAGTAATTAACTTTAATTTATCATCAAACATGTCCAACTTTTTAAAAATCTCCATTCTCCGTATTTAAAACTTGTTCTGAATTTTCAAACGCCATTTTCTCGGAATGACAGTCATGTGGGTTAACACACTATTGCTTATTTGCGTCCATTTATGAATGTAAAATTTTATAATCTACCTACCGCTTATTCGGAAGGTTATTATTCCACCGAGAAGAATCAGAAGAAACTCAGTAGAACTTAAATCTTTTCAAATTTTAATCATAAAATTTTTGAAGAATTTACTAAAATTAACATTTTATAACACAGTGTAGGTGAACAGTTTATCATTTCCACAAATTCTTGTCATTTAGGTATTCTACAACTGTGTAATAGGCATTTGCCATCAAATAAGATTTAACTTGAGATTTAAATTTATGTATGGGTAAATCAACAAGGGTTTGTGGTAATTTGTTAAAAAATTTGCGAGCGGCAACATTTTTTTCCGGCTTCTTTTAATCTCCGCGGCACGGTGTCCATTGAAATCTACAACAAAGGAAATTGTCTAAATATGTAACTTTAAAACTAATTTAAACACTTTTTTACGGACAATGTCATTTAAGTTTTTAATCTCTCTGATAAAAATTATCTATTGTGAAGGTAATTGTTCGGTTACATCACTTTTTAAAATCCCTGACGTAATCGTAAATGTTTACAATACTTAGGTATTATTATATATGCAGGTGTGCAAAGAAGGTAGCAGCAAAGTTTTTAAAGCAATTGTTCGTCTCCAACTTTGATCATACTATATATATATATATATATATATATATATATATATATATAACGTTGAATAAAGCAGTTAAAACTATGCAGTACCTATATATAATACCTATATATATATATATATATATATATATAACGTTGAATAAAGCAGTTAAAACTATGCAGTACCTATATATAATAAACAAAAATGAGTAATAAATAAATTAATTAATGTAGGATGGTGGGGCAAGGAAACCGTTTTAGTATATCTTCTTGTATTTAACAATAATATTCTTCCCATCTTTACATCTTCCGTCGTCCGCGGCCATTCGTCTTCTCCCTCACTCTCACACGTCATCCTAATTGAAACATCGTTCTTTACACGTTCCATATCATGCATCTACCGATCGCCCATACCACACTCGGCCATTCTGCATTTAGTATGCCCTCATACTGCTCTTCCATACACCTTAAAAACTGTTTACAACTTTATAAAAATCAACATAACATAAAACACATCTTAATAAAAACATAAAAAAATTTCTTCCTCTTCTTATAATCTTTTACCGCTAACTCTTTAAATTTAGCTCCACGCCACCTACTATCGGCTGGTGTCCTCTTTCGCTTCTGCCTACCCCTCCTCCTTGTCCTGCGGAACGTCCTCTTGTTATCCGTCGTAGACTGCAAACTTCTTTCGGCTTTTTCGATCAAAACTTCTTCGTCGTTATTTTTCTTTATTTTGCTGTCATTTCTGTCATCACCGTTCGTTGGCATTTTTGTTTGCAAAGGCTTGACACTAATGTCATCGATCATCACAACGTCTGAATGATTATAACTTCGCTGACAAAGATTTAAATCATAGATATGCCCTGACACCTAAAAACGAGGCAATATTTTGATGACATGACGTGTGCGTGTCATCGAAAGTCACTATCTATGAGGATAAATTACGGTCAGCAAAATTTTCATACTGGGAACTAAAAATAAAACAATTCCTAAATTTAAAAGCAATTTTACTTATAGGATATTTTATTTCTAAATGTTACACTACATTTATCTATTTGATCGGGTTTGATCACCAAACCGAATAAAGGGTGGTGACTATGCCTAATCCCATCATAGTAGCTATGACTTGACTTCTATGATAAAGGCCTTTGCCCTACTATTCCTTAAGAAAAATTATGAGTAATATTTACTATAATTTAATAATTAATTAATAAATTAACACAACCCCAGATTTAATGTCCTGACTCAGTACTAAATAGCTTAAGCTAAGCTAAGCACTTGTGTTATAGAATAAGACAACAGAAGAAACACAAATATAATACTTGTAACTTTACGACCTAGAAGACCTAGGAAAATCAAACATAAATCATTTTCTTTGAAATGAGAACAGCAAATTCATTTATTTATTTATTTATTCTTACAAAATCCACAGCTCTTAAATATAATAATTACAGTAAACATATTTTTCTTACAGCCAATAACGGACTTACATTTTATCAACATAACTTTTGTGAACGACTAAATTGTCCAGTTAACCAGTATTCATCCCTTCGATCCCGTTGGATAACTTTGATACATTTTTCTTTTAAACGCGGAAATCTAAAACAATAAACGTTCACTTAAAAATAATATGTAATAATTATTCGCATGTTTATTGATTTCTAGTCGAAATAAAATTGCTATTTTATATCTGACCGCTATTAAAACAATGCCTATCGAAACTGCTGTCGCTACCGTACTTTTCTCGGTTATTGTAAACCATTAACAAATGAGCTTTTATCAACTGAGTTCTGAGTACTACAGCGGGTCAAAGTATATTGGTCACCGAGATAATGATGTTGTCTCTTTTTGTCTCACATTAATTGCCAATACTACTCTCTCTGTCACGCGTTGGCCGATCAGACTTTGATGTTTTGTCAACAAAATAAAATAAATTAAATAATTGATAAAATATAAATACTTACGAGTCAAATGTTACACCATTCGCTTTATTTGAATTTGTAGTATTTTTCTTGCACAATAAAAAGGCACATGAAGGCATTTTGAGTGCTTTTTCCTGTCAAAAATCCAGGCAGCTGTATCGTCCAACTGTCACCGTGTGCAAACGGCAACTATAACGCGCTAATCCCAGTTGAGTTACACTAGGTTATTTGAGCTTCGACTCAAATCGGCGCGGTCCAAGTATGGCGAAGGCATATCTATGATTTAAATCTTTGTTCGCTGAATGTTTTTATCTTCCAGCTGCTGTTCAAGTTCCACGCTCATGCTCTCCTTGGATTTTTCGCCTAACTCACTTTCCGACTCAGATAGCTGTTCAGTCGTGCTCACTTCTGGCTCCTCGTGCAAACATCCATCAACATCTACATCCTCGCCGCTCTTACAACATTCACTCACATCATCTTCTGTGTATTCACTTTCATCGTCATAAAATCCGCATCTTTCACTCTCGTAAACACAATCTTCACACCGCCAAACAGGGTGAAATGGCGAACATTGGGGGAGGCCTATGTCCAGCAGTGGACTGAGACAAGCTGATGATGATGATGATTCTAAAGCTATATTTTTTAATAAATAGAACAAAATAAAATAACTCACCGTTAAGCCAGTTTGGTCACAAATATCCTTTACTCTGTAACCACTTCTTCTAAGCGCAATTATTCGCTCCCTTTCAACTCTTGAGAGTTGAGGCGCCATTTTCAATGAAACAGATTTATTCAATTTAAGATAGATAAAATTTTAAATTTTGATAACTGCTCTATTTGAAGTGACAATCTTAGCCTAGTGATAGGACTCGAACCACATTCGATTTGAATCGTGACGGTGAAAACTCGACTCGATGACCGCTCGCGCCGCGAGTCGGTCTTATAGGGTAGGTAGTTTGTGCATTTTTTTTGTGAAGAATGAGGTATAGTCAAAAGTTTATACACTCATTCTGGTGAAGGTAGTCGTTGTATAATTTTTGGGGATTATTTGAAAGTCAAGACTTTTTGGAAAAAGTCAATTAGTAATATTCAAATCGATGCGATGATTCGAATTACGCGTCAACTCGATTCTAGTTTTACCTATCGATTTGAGTCCCATCTCTAACGTACGCGCAGGCGGTGTGGCTTACCATCGATGAAACCATTCTATTGGCGCTCAGCTTATGTCAGATCAACCATTGGCTAATTTAGGCATACTGTAGAAAATCCACCAATAATATCAAAGCGACTTTCTTTCTAACACAACTGATGCGTCGTAGTTATAGTTATGTATAATGGGTAACCTGATGTGCTGCCGTGTGTACCTACTAATAAGCATTAAACATCAATAAAATATGAACCTTATAGTCTTAGCATTAGAGTCGAATTGTTTACATTTTATTGCAAGCGACTTTAGTTCCTGTTTCTTGCGCGATGGATTTGACGCTCACCGCCATCTGTTAGCAAAGATTGGAACTAATAACAAGACTTTGTTCCGAAAGGAAGTGAGGGCGGGCCACTAGTTTTATAATAAGAAAACAAGGTTTTTCTAAATCAACCAGCAATTAAGAATGAGGTACGTATAAGTCAATCTTGCTATTAAACCATCAATATCAATTAGGCTTAAGACAAGTAGTACGAGTGTAATTAGCTCAATCTATAAACATCTTTATGCAAACGTAAAACAAGTCACATTTAATTACAGCAGTATTTTATCACATATTTATATTTCTGTATTTTATTAACGGCACGGACAGTAGTTTGAAATACCAGCAATTAGTACAGCAAATAGAGTATTACGATTATGACATACGAGTATTGTATTAGAAAATAATATGTAGGGATTTAACAGATAGTTTCTGAAAAAGAAAACATCAACAAATATCTATTTATTTATAATCAGACCTTAGAAATTCTTAATTAAATTAAATGAACAATCTTCAACATTTAACAACTATTATGGTTACAAACACATACAGTCATTAAAATAACGTTTCTAAATGTTAAAATTGCGCAAGATGCTCTTTCACTTGAGGAGCTCTTCTTCAAATCAGCTTATGTCCAATAACCATGAATACTAGGACACAATTCGTTTAGAAACGATATTATGACAGGACACAATGTAGTTTGCACCGATGACGTTATTTCATTGAGTAATTACAGAGGGATAATGGGTTATGATTCGATTGAGCCTTTATGTAACATTTTGCTTGTTTTAGACTGTCAGAAACCGCATCTACACTTATCTAAGTCACTTTTATCCGTAGAGGCACAAAATAATTAGACACAGAAGGCTGACTGCCCACTAAGAGCTAAAAATATGTCATGTACTCACGCATGCGCACTAACGGGCAAAAACGCCTTTTCGACCACATTAATCCTTACTTACGACATAAGATTGTCAAACTGTCGAGGTCTATGGTAGAGGCCGCGCGCTTATGTACTCATGCCGGGCAACAACCCTAGCATATGTCAACGAACTCTTCTAAATTCAAAATCAGGTCAAAGTCATACTTCTGTGTCAATATCTTTATTTTGTGGGACAAAATCGGATTTGTATCGGTGCTTTTCACTTGCGAAAGAAATCATCAATCATCAAATGGAGGCTACTGAACCAAATAAACAGCCTCAAATGCTAACTCGACAGCCGTTCCCGATTCAACAATCGCCCTGAAATCCTATCCGATTTCTATCAAACTTGAACTGTCAGCTGAGTGGGTAGTTACTGAGTAGTTCAATTGTACCATCCAAACTTCCAAACTAATATTATAAATGCGAAAGTAACTCTGTCTGTCTGTCTGTCTGTCTGTCTGTCTGTCTGTCTGTACTCTTTCACGCCAAAACTACTGAACGGATTTAAATGAAATTTGGTATAAGATGATCTAGACCCTGAGAAAGAACATAGGCTACTTTTTATTGCGAAAGGGGGTTGTAAGGGGTTAAAAGGGGGGTAAAAAGTTACTTTTCCACGCGGACGAAGTCGCGGGCGGCCGCTAGTTTCACTATAAACGCTATTTCTTGTCCAATAGTTCAATGGTTCATTTAGTTCAGTTGATGCTTAAGGCGGTACCGAGCACGGCCAATTGATTTACATTAATTGTTTAGCTTAAGAGGTATTGTTTTAAAGTACTTTAATGAAAACGTAAAGGAAAGTATGAACATTGTTTGAGACGCGTAACAATATTATTTTTTAGTTTTAGATGCAACAAGTAACAATCATACGGAACCAGTTTTGAGATGGAAAAATCTAAATTTATAGTAATCGACTCGATAAGAAGTAAGGTCACCAAACCAAATGAAACATGGTTACACGTTTCAGAAACTATTTGAAACGTGCAGATTTCCTCACGATGTTTACCCTCACCGTCAAGCTAATGGTAGAAATACGCACAACCCTCGCATGGAAGGCATTATCGTATCCAGAGCCCATCGCTCTACTCTTTTTCGATTCAAAATTCGATTCGATTACTATATCTAGTTACTATAATATTACTCTTTTCATTTCAATGAGCTGTTTTGCGCAAGTCTACTATCAGCTGAGTGGGTAGTCTGACCAGCCAACGTCGACCCTCGCCCTTCCATACATCTTCAGCCAGATAATACCAACGTTGGGCCAACTATCGCGGGCTAAGGATCTCACTTATCTGGTTGGCTTAACAGATCCGCTGTCAACTTTAATCAAGTTATTTGTGGCAACTGTTGCGACACAAGCCTTATTCGAATCCTGGTTTGGATAAAGCCGAATGCCCTTAACGTTTTAGATATCTAGTACCTACAGTGTAAATAAAAACAGTACTAAGATACCTAATTCGAAAGCATGGTGCGCACACGCATCACTGCTGTTTGAGAAACCAACATAATTTGGACAATCCACACAATATATTTTTATAAATTGTAGCCTATGTGTTATTCTGATGTATAAGCTATTGTGGTAAAGTTTCATTCAAATCCATTCAGTAGTTTTTACGTGAAAGAGTAACAAACATCCATACATCCAAACAAACTTTCGCCTTTATAATAGTAGTAGGATTTTATTATCATCATCTTATCCACCCACTGCTGGGTAAACCTCTTTTTTAGCTACTTCTCTCTCCCTTGGACCGCCTAGATATCGTCGCAATATTCATCTTAGTCCACCTATCGTCCTTGCCTGGCCAGGTGTCTGTCAATATCCATTTTAATCTTCCAATATTTGCACTTCCACCCGATGGTAAGCGATGGCTACCGCTCATAAGCACCTGCAACACCAGTAGAGTTACAAGGCCGCTGCCAACCTTTACCAATCCCCTTTCCCCCCTACTGGGCCTCCCGTATCCTACCGACAAAACATAGCGCAGGCGCTGCTTCACGCCGATCGTCTGTGAGGCCGTGGTATCACTCCGTACGAGCCGGCCCATTCATGCTGAAGTGTAGGTCTCCCACCGTGTCTGATTATTTTGTACCTTAACCCAAAGATGATTTAAAAAGTACTTTATTTGCTACTGGTATTTTTATACTATGATAAAACTATATAAATGAGAATGCGGCATATCCTTAATGTAGAACGAGCTAATCTGGCTGTTTTTTAGATTTACTTTCAAAAGTTTTATAGCTATCATACCTTTTGCAGTCTTAGAGGTCTGAGAGATTATGCTAAGTAATAATGATATTAATAGCCTTAAGAAACTTAAAAGCTGGCTGTTAATGACTGGATTATATGTACGTACGTACAGCTACACACCAAAGTATACAAAACTGTGAAACTTTAATCGACTCTCATCTTACTATTTATACTCATTAGGTTGAATATAGATTGAGAAAATTTGACAGGTTGTGGTAACTTGATGTGTGACTGTACCTAATTAAGTGTGAGTAAAGAAAATAGTACTTTCATATTTAATTTTTTAATTCTCTTAGGGCCGTTACAATCAAGTTTTTTTTTTGTAATAAGTAAGCAAAATCGTCGATTAAACTGTCGAGTCATTGTTTTTAACTATACTAACTCTGAGTTATGTTGATAAAATTTATTAAAGTAGAATATTAAAGTCTGTCGAATGGACCCCTAAAGATGGACTGGTATCAAACCAATGGTTACCTGATGGACGCCGACAACGGGGCAGACCTAAAAAGCGATGGAGTGACGATCTTAACAGCTTTGCAATCGATTGGCCACAGATGGCGGTAGATAGAGGTCAATGGTGGGACTCTGGGGAGGCCTTTGTCCAGCAGTGGGACAATATAGGCTAAATCCATACTAATATTATAAATGCGAAAGTAACTCTGTCTGTCTGTTTGTCTGTTACTCTTTCACGCCAAAACTACTGAACGGATTTCAATAAAATTTGGTATACAGATGGTTTAGACCCTGAGAAAGGACATAGGCTACTTTTTATTGCAAAAAAGGGGTTGAAAGGGGTTAAAATTGGGGAAAAAAAGTTACTTTTCCACGCGGACGAAGTCGCGGGCGGCCGCTAGTTTAAACATAATTAAAGTAAGTACTTTACTATGGAATGAACTACCGCCTGTAGTATACAACCTGAAAAACTTAAAGAAGAGAGCGTATACCTTTTTAAAAGGTCTTCGACGAATACTCCTCTTGTGTTACGGATGTCGATGGGCAGCGGTAATCGCTAACCATCAGGTGATTCGTCTGCTTGTCTGCCCTATATCATGAAATCGTTCGGCAATCCGATAACCGGGCCCTAATCATAAACCAGCTTCATTTTACAAGTACACCGTTAGGTACACCAAGCAACAATTGTAGCTGGAATTGCGTTTACAATGGCTATTCACAGTTTAACTAGTCAGGGTTGATAGTTCAAGGACTAGAAACATTATAGATTTAAAGATAAAGTAATTTTTCGGTAGCAAAAACTGTATTTTGGGAAATTTCATTGGACTTCAACTTAAGAACTTTCAAGAGGAAAGCGTACCTACCCCTATCTGAAAGGTCAGCAACTCATCAGCGATTTCGCTGGTCTCGCAAATGTCCATGGATAGGAGTGATTGCTAACCATCAGGTGGCTCTAGCATTATTGTGTAAAAGTCAGTCTGAGTTCCTCCAGCACCACCTCTTGACCGTAGGAGAGCTACGCTGTGGTATGAATGGGCTGGCTGGACTGAAGTGATACCATGGCCTCACAGAAGACCGGGTAAAGCAGCGTCTGGTATGTGTTTTGTCGAGTGAGTGAGGGTACCGGAGAACCGCACACTTGTGACTCTATTGGTGATACAGGTGTCTATGGGCAGCGGCAATCGCTTATCATCAGGTGATCCGTCTGCTCATTTGCCGCAATAAGTGTAAAAACACATTTATTTTGGTTTACTTTCAAAGGTTGGCCGAGTCGGGCCTAAAAAAAGTATACTTATAACAGTTAAATTTCAGAATCAAAAGGCGACAACCCTGACCCAAGTTGATTGGTGGAGGTTCCGTTGCTATAATCTAAGATTCGATGCCCAACTTGGGCAAGGCAGTTGTTAGAATGCTAATAACCCCGTCAGCCTAACAAATGAATACAAAATACGATTATGCCTGAAATAGATCTTGATAACTGTTGTGTCAAGATTTTAAGTCCAGGGGGCAATTCTCGTGCGCTCGACTTCGAAAGCGAATTAAACATTTCTGCGGTTAAATGTAGGAAATCTCTTAAGTTCGACTTTAAAGTCAAATGCTCGAGGATTGCCCCCCAGATTAGAGATGCGATTGAGTTGGTTATCAAAAGCGGAAACATACTTTTGCTCGACCCATGACCCCAAGATTATGGCCCGGTACTTAAACCACTAGACCAACGGGGCATTAGTTTCCTTTAGTACAAAAAACTACTCTTATTGATTCTGTTTAAGTGATTTTTCAAAATAACTTTTATAAAAATACTAGCTTTTGCCCGCGGCTTCACTCGCGCCCCCCACTTTCCTGAATTGGGGGGTTAGAAAGGAACAAAAAGTAGCCTATGTTACTCTCCATCCCTTCAACTATCTACACTTAAAAAATCACGTCAATTCGTCGCTCCGTTTTGCCCGTGAAAGAAAGACAAACATACAGACAGACAGACACACTTTCCCATTTATAAATTAGTATGGATAGTTCGCCAAATACTGAAAGGCCCTCACCAAATCTCATTTTATTTGCAGGAATTTCTAGTCGACCTTGCAAGAAATACGTGACTAGATATTAGGCGTTAGGCCTTAAATCTCGGTACTTAATTTAGAAATTAGATTTATAGCTGCTTGAATGAGTAATTTGTGGTGGTGACTAAAGGTTTGTAAGTAATTATAGAAGTTAAGCAAGCATACGAAATCATGGAGCTCTTTGAACACCATTGCTAAAATCAATTTAACAGACTCTATCTTTGAGTGAGGCCATCATCATCTTCATTTTAGCCAATAAATGCCGATTGCTGGACATTGGCCAGTTTCAGTGGCCAATGTCCAGCATTGGCCAGTTTCAGTCAAGTGGACTTAAGGACCTTTTCGCCCCAAGAGCCCCCTTTTTTCTCCCAATGTACCCAGTCCATTGCTACTTGAGCTACGTAATTCTTTGTATCTGCTGACAGACGCAATCAATGTTCTATTTTTGTGAGAGAGGGGCTTAAAATGTAAACTATGAATTTATCAAGAAAAAAATTGCCCTTCTACTGCAAAACTATGGGCTGAAAAATATCAGTTTTCCAAAACAATACGATCTTCAAACTTTCAACAGCGTATTTACTTTTAAATAGTCGGCAGCTTCTACCAGTTTAGGTTCAGCTATACTAGTAATCCTCTTGAGGCAAGAGTGAACAGGTATGCATCTTCCAGGCCAGGATTCACCAAACGGTGGCGCCACTTTGGGCGAACCGTGATGGCAGTTTCTCTGCTGAAGACAGACTCCGAACGATATAATTGGTGAGCCCTGTTTTAGGCAAACACATCCGACCTCATCGTCGCTTTTGTAGTGCGATTGTAATCAACCGTTAGCTCGAAGAGAATATATCACTACGTTAAACGTTGGCCCTTTAGACCCTACACAACCAGAACTAAAAGCCATGGTACATAGTCATGATCATTACCTTAGGAATTCTCTCATTTCTCAAATCGCAACCATTTATAATATAAAATAATCTCTGTCTCCATCTATCCGTTGAGCAAACAGTACTAGCGACCACATAATAACTTTATGCAGAGTGCATTGTGCATTCAAAAGCCGACCGGTTGTTAATAAAGATATCCTCTGAATAAGAAGCATGTTATGCCGTTTGCATCGTAAAGACAAGTGCAGTCAGGCCTGATGTAGTTTGGTTCCACTGCCTTATGATTGTGGCCGCAACAAGTTCCTAGATTATTCAATAGATGGCAGTGAGCCTTCATTGCTTGTTTCAGTAAATTATCAGTTTTCTGAAACAAGAGACGACAAATGAGCAACCGGTTCATCACCGCCACCCATGAACATCTGCGAGAATAACGAGATCAAATCGCTGATGCGTTGCCAAACTTTTAGAATGGAGTTTCTTCTTGAAGATTCCTAAATCAGAGCCTAAACTATTCCACAAATCTAAAGTTTGTAATAAAAAGTTCCACGATAAGCGCATAGTACTGGACTGCCATCCATCAAGATAACATGTGTATAACTTTAATGGGCTGGCCATATCTGTCGCATAACTGACCACCGTTGGGGTAAACGAGTTCTGGAGTGGAGAACGCGTCTTGGTAAACGTAGTGGAGGACGACCTCAGGCCAGATGGAGTGATGATCTGCGCAAGAGGGCTGTCTGGAGCTGGATGCGAGTAGCCGAAGATCGATCAAAGTGGCGAGCATTTGGAGAGGCCGATGTCCAGCAGGGGACTGCAACAGGCTGATGATGACAATGATGATGAAATTTAATAATATGTTATGTATGGTGCAAAAAATTAATAAATAAGATGAACGGAACGTTGGTCTGTCGCGGGTTCTGAAGATCAGATGCCTATCGTTTAATTGTATCTGATCACTATAATAGTAATAAGTATTTTATGACTTACCAAATACTGGATCATGTGTCAAACATGGCCCAAGCATTCAAAGCAACGGCTTTGTATGCAACACCCTGAGCTGATGCTACTGCTTGAATTGGAAAAAGGTTAGTTCTTTTGATCTTATATCTCAGTTTTCTGATGAGATCAGAGACAGACGAGCAGAAGGATCACCTGTTGGTAAGCGTCTACCACCGCCCATAAACACCAGCAACACCAGTGGAGTCACTCACAGGTGCGCTGACATCCTTTTTACATTCTATTTTATTGCACCTAGCAATCAGGAGGGTCAAAAGGTTGTCAGCACAGATATTGCTCCACGCCGTCTTCTGTCAGGTATCCAGCAGAGACCATTCATGTCGAACCGCGAAAAAGTTGCCAAAAACATTTGCAAAAAAACTCGTACAATGAGCACGCGCAAATCCCGTACCCAGTTAATATGCACCAAGCTGCAGCGCCAGCGCATATCTGCACTTAACTGCCTTTCCGCATACAGCCGCTTGAATAATCAACCTAATAACCGCCACGCCATAACGCACAGAACCGGCTAATGAATTTGCTGGGACTTAAACATAGACAACTAGTTATTGAATGGGCATAGAATGCTTAATCTGTTCAACACTAAATGTGGAAATATCTCCGTTAAATACCATTAGTCCAGCTAACTGTGGGAGAGCCACGCTTTGGCATGAATGGGCTGGCTCGACCGGAGTGATACCACGGCCTCAGAGAAGACCGGCGTGAAGCAGCGCCTGTGCGCTGTGTTTCGTCGAGTGGGTGAGGGCACCGGAGGCCCAATTGGAGGGAAAGGGGGTTAAGGTTGGCAGCGCACTTGTGACTCTACTGGTGTTGCAGGTGTCTATGATCGGCGGCCATTGCTACTATCAGGTGATCCGTCTGCTCATCTGCCACCTACAAAAAGTATCAGCATATATACTGTTCCACTGCAGGGCAAAGGCCTCCATCATAGAAATCAAATATATGAATATTATACTGAATATAATACTGTCTCTTTACAGAGATCAGAAGTATTTTTTTTATTAGACTATAGGCCAACGCTTGACCACAATCGCACCTGATGGAGAGTGACGATGAGGTCTAGGATGACACGCGTTTGCCTAGAAGATGCCTGTTCACTCTTGCCTTAAAGAACATCTTTCATTACTTTCAAGCATATCCAAAAACCGTCAACCAAGTTCCTAACTATTCATTCCCAGGATGATTCTTGCAATATCTGTCTTATTGTTATCTAAATTAATTCCTTGCAATTAGATAAATCAGGGAGTCCCACACGGCGGCCCGTTTGAGCTGCGCGTACGCAATCTGTGCGCCAATCACTTATGGTCATAAGTTTGCCTCCCACATAGCTTTGGGTACTAGGGCTATGTCTATGATCAATTAATACCAGTACTATAAATTAAATTAATTTTACAAGATTCCTAAATTTATGTGACTTGATTTTTTTTTACAACCCTTTTCTTGACAATGTATCTCTCAGGCTACAGTCATTTGTTTTCTTGACATAAACTGTATGTGTTGAGTATAGTTAAACATAATTATTATGACCTCTCTCATTTTAGTCCACAATTCTTAATTTAAAGATTATGACATGAGTGACCGGCGTGAAGCAGCTCCTGTGCTGTGTTTCGTCGAGTGGGTCAGGGCACCGGAGGCCCATCGGGGGTGAAGGGGATAAAAGGTTAGCAGCGCACTTGTGACTCCACTGGTGTTGCATGTGTCCATGGGCGGCGGCAATAGCTTACCATCAGGTGATCCGCCTGCTCGTCTGCTACATAATAATAATAATAGAAGATATTTTTATTCCATTCTGAAAAAAAAACTAATTTTATCTACTATGTACTTACAGTTCAAATGTAGTTTCTTGTTTATTTATAAATGCACTTTAACGCTCAGTATTATTAATGTTCCTTGTCGTTATCTCTGAAATTGATAGAGCAAAAAGTATGTTTAAAATTTTACGAATATAGCTCGAGTTTCTGGTTACGCAAACGTGGTGATTAAGCCTAATCCCATTCTTGTAGCGATGACTTGATTTTTATGATGCAGGCCTTTGAGCGGAATAAATATACAGATACTTTTTTTACTTACATGAACTAATACAAAGACAGCCCTAACTTCTTAATATTGCATTAATACATAGGTCTTAAGGTTCAACCAAGGTTACAAGAACCCATTGTAGGTTGCGCGTAGGTTTTAACTACATCATGCTTTGACAGCTATTTACAATAAATATTGCATTTGTAATGGCTTTATTTATATTATAAATTATGCATTTAGTGACACAGATGTGTTTTCAATTTCAATAGCAAATTCCAATGCAAAAAAAAATCATCTCATTAAGGTATATATTTCTGCTATACCATTAAGAGTTGGAACTCGTTGCACTAATAACACGATGGATTATTAAATCACTCACTTCGTTTCGGGATATTAGTTTCACTCTGTACCAATAGATAGCGCTGGACTTCGATTAAGTACAGACAGCCGCACATCAGGTTACTACAATCTGTCAAATTTCTTCAATCGAACCTCACCTTTATGTCAAACGTGTTTGGTTCAATATCAACTGAGGAAATTTGACAGATTGTAGTAACCTGATGTGCGGCTGTCCGTACATCGCGCTACTGTTTTGCGTTTTCGGTCCTTATAAATGGTGAAGTCTATAGAATTTACCTCTTTATAAATAGTGTGGATACATGTACATGTTACATTAGGCCTTTATTGCACTGATTACAGTAACTACGCACCAACAGCCAGAACTAACTACTTATAGTACAAAAAAACCTACAGTCAAATTTAACAACCTTTTAGTTTTAAAGTCTGTTAAAAAGTAGTCGCCATTTCGAAGTCCGACGTCGGCAACCTAAATAGCCAAGAGGCATTAAAATGACTACAATTCTCGACAAAACTGGATATGGCACAGAAAAGTAGCACTAATAACCGAGTGTCTCTTAGTGCCCTGCTTAATATGGCTCAATCATGGTTTAAATGCAGATAATTCCGTTGCATATGCAGTCGATGCACGAAGGAGCAATGGTATGATCACGAGCGTTGATTTACGCGGGCTGTGGGTTTACATGACACGACAAGATGTTGGACTGTAGGTTAGACGACCCGTTTGGCGCAATGGTTTGAGCGCAGGTTGAGACGCAAGGGTCGCGGGTTCGATTCCCGCACCAACACAAATGTTTGTTGATGAAACAGACATTTGTGTTGGGTCTGGGTGTTTGTAGTTCCTTCGTTGTTTCTGGTTTCCATAGTACAAGGGAAAACCTTAGTTTGGCACCAGGACAATGTATGTGATGTTGTCTCAATTTATTTATTTATTATTATTTATTAGATTTTCGCTGGTGGTTCCAAAAAAACTGGTAATGGTAAAACTAATTGTATTTTCAAACAGACAATACCTTTTGCACAAGATCACGACTCGGCCCATTCCTGCCGAAACGTGGCTCTTACATGATAAAATACTGTAGTATGAATGGCAATAATGTACAGTACCCTAAGTAACGCAAAGCAAGACACATAAAGATCAAATTCTGGCAATGAAACATCTTGAGCTATTTTAAATTTATCTCAGAGGACAAGAAGATGACCTTCTAACTTTGATCATAATACCATGATTCAGGATTTGTATTCACAATGAAGTGACTGCCATCTGATCTTTGTAGCCGTATAACAGGAGAATCAGACTAAGTGAATCATGGTTGTACGTTTCAGAAACTATCTGAAACGTACAAATTCCCTCATCGCTGAGCTGATAATAGAAATATGCATATAGATTTGAAATCTAGAGCTGCATGTTCAGATTCAAACCATAGCCTACCGTATGTAAGGCGCGTTCTTATCCACTAGCAAGCAACAATCGATAATAATTGCTTTAAAATCGATCCATGTAAATCTATCCTTGCTTTACAACCCACATTGCACTTAGCAAACCAGCTCCACAAAACCCCACCTTCCCTCATCAAAATAAAGTCTATTCTCGTTTAACTAAGCGCAGTAATCTGCAGAACCCAATGACATTCCAATATCGTGTTGACGCGAGCGTTCGGCAGCAGATCAAGGTTGCAGTCCCCGTTTAGCCTTTAGTCAGATACTGAGCTGGCTTATTTGTTGATTATAATATCCTCCAACTACCTATATACTGGCTGCTGAGCCACGCTGGATATATAATAGGTAGTACGTACACAAACTCAAAGCACACTCTCTATTTCCGGAAATAGATAGTGCGGCAAGGCCTTACCCTCATATTTCTAAGGGACTCATATTTCGAGTAGGTAGGAATTGAAAGGGAAATGTGAAAAGCCAAGCCTTGGCATGAATGGGACAGCTCGGCGTGACGCGCTGCGCCTGCGCTGTTCGTCAAGTGAGTGAGGGTACTAGAGGCTCAATGGGGGAAAGGGAGTTGAAGGGTGGCACTTGGCTACTGGTGTTGCAGGTGTCTATGGGCGGCGGCAATCGCTTACCATCAGGTGATCTGTCTGCTCGTCAGCCAGCCTATCACATAAAAAGGGATACCAAAAGGGGCAGTTTCATGCTGGTTTTCTGTGAGATCTTGGTATACTCCGGACGAGTAAACTTTCCATGGACAAACATAATAAGACCTTACAACTTTTTAAGCTTTTCATGTTGCATTATGGGAATTAACGCCCTCCCATTTTGACTATTCAACACCCGACAATGACCATATCAGTAACGGCCTAGCACGGGGTTTTTACTGGATTCTATGTAAATAAATAAATAAATAAATGCGCCAGACCATCACACCAACAACCTGGCTTCAAACTAGGGCAACCCTGTACTATGAGTTCCAGGTGACGATAATTAACTGGGGTTGATAATTAACAGGTGACGATAATTAACCCAGAACAACCAGACCCAAGAAAACTTCGAAAATGTAGTTTCCTAAATTGACTTGACCGGGAATCGAACCCGGGACCTATCGCGCTTCGGGCGAACACCTTAGCCACTGCGCCATCGAGGTCGTCAATGATGTGAGGTCGTGAATGTAGATGATATTTTAAATCTGTCCTCCCGATTGAAAGTATTATACCTACCTACTTCTTAATTTCAATCGCTTCGCGTACTAATTATCGTTTATAATTACAATCGGTGGAGAGGATTTTCGGGTCATGTAGTTCCATCCAATGATTAACTCCCATTTCCTATAGATGTTCAGTTATGGCCGATTTGATTCGCTTGTCGACTCGTATTACTTCTTGACGTTTGGGCATCGAACAAAAGAGTTGCTCATCAATACATTTTCTGATTCACTCTGAGGACACACTTGTGATTCAGCGCTGAATCACTTGGAAAACATTTCCTCTGTCCTTGTCTCTACACGTGCTGAGTTCCTTAGTTTTATAGTTAGTAACAATTTGTTAAGCATCTTTGCATTTGTCATTAGACTGGGTTCGCTGATGCTAAATATTCGTGAGATGAACACTTGCATTTGTTCAGTGTCTGGCTGCTAAAGTTAATCTTTATCTTTGCGTTTGTAGTGGCTTAGTGGTGTAACGCCATCTAGCGGATTAATCATTTGCAGAATAATAATTAATATTTATTTGAATCAAAATATTTTACAAGTATAGATTTCCAGACGGATTACCTTACCATGAGTTTGAAATACTATCCTCGCTATCGAAAACTATCGCTTTGTCTCTTTCATTGTGATACATTTGAAAGAGACAGAGCAATAGTTAACGTTATGTCAGTTTTCGATGTCAACTCATGGTAGCGCTACTGATGGTAAGCGATTACCGCCGCCCATGGACACCTGCAACACCAGTGGTGTCACAAGTGCGCTGCTTACCTTTTAACCCCCTTCCACTGGATTAGACCTAGTACCCTCACTCACGCAACGAAACACAGCGCATGCACTGCTTCACGCCGGTTTTCTGAGAGGACGTGGTATTACTCCGGTCGAGCCGGCCCATTCATTTTTTTTTATTTATTTTTTATACTAGAGGCGGCAAACGAGCAAGCGGGTCACCTGCTGGTAAGTAATCACCGCCTGCCCATGAACATCTGCGAGATCAGAGAGGTCGCTGATGCGTTGCCGGCCTTTTAAGGAGTACGCTCGTTTCTTGAAGGTCCCTAAGTCATAGCCGTCAGGAAATACTACCGCAGCTAAACTATTCCACAAGACTGAGGTTCGCGGGAGAAAATTCCTCGAAAAACGCACAGTGCTAGATCGCCAACCATCAAGATGATGAGGATGGAATGACAGCCGCTTGCGTGTGGTTCGATGTAAGAATTAAGCCGCAGGAAGTAGATCAAACAATTCCTCGGAGCACTCCCTATGATAAATGCGGTAAAGAATACATAGCGAAGCTTTATCTTGCCGAATAGTGGCTCTCCCAATATTAAAACATTGTTAGTAATCCCGTAACAAACTATCCTAAAGTACCTACTAGTATGTTTTAAATTAACACTATACCAGCGCTCATTGGTCGCTGTGACCCTAATCTTCCATAAAGTGTTTATTTTGAGCGGACTGAATTAATTTGACCTCAATTAGTGCGGTAATAACTTTAGCCTCTCGCGGCTGCTAATGCGATACATACTGGTACTTGTGGCCTGGATAAGAAATGATGCAGTTTTTGCGACTCATTGGATTCTAACTTATTATTATTATAGACGGGAATTAACGTGAGTTCGCTTGTGACCACGGCTGTTGTAACGCAGCCGAAACGTCAAGCAGTAAGTACATAATTATGTGCTGAAAAAATACGTCGCGTTAATTCCCGTCTATAATAATAGTAGGTAGTTATAATGCAACGCGAAAATTTAAAGAACTCATTGGATTCTAGTTAATTAAGATGTAAGATAAGATAAAAAAAGGAAATGTTTACACGTGACATCATGACACGATAACATTTATAGAACAAAACTACAAAATAACAATTAGCAATTTTATCATCCACATTAATCGAATTGTATATAAAATAAAGTAAAATGTGAGAGAAACACAAAGTTCACAGTAGGTTTTTATAACTTAAAAGGTCTTAAATATGTTACAATGTTGTAATATACGGTCCCACTGCAGGGTTAAAGGCTTCCATAATAGAAGTCAAATCTTTGCTACTATGATGAGATTAGGCTTAATCACCATGCGGATTGGTGATAACAAATTTGAACTACGTTCGAAAAATTCGAAACATACCTTTTGCTCGACCCAGGAATCTAACTCAGGACCCCGAGACCACGGCCAATCAAGAGATGGTTCTAGTTGGTGACCGTGATCGTTATTCACATAGCAACTAATTTAACAGCCAATGAAATAGATTTTGAGATGGGATGATAACATTCGAAGGCTGGCTGGTGCCCACACCAGCCAACCTTCGAATGTCATCATCCCCTGGATGAGAGTGACCGAAAATCGGGAGCAGTGGCGTGCATGACAGACCTATGTCCAGCAGTCGACGAGTGTGGGTTGCTGATGATGATTATGAAATAGATTTTTAACACGATCAACCGGTAATCCGATATTGCCTAAAATGTAATTCCGAGTTAACAAATAATTCGAGATTAATGTGCTTAATCCTGACACGCCCAAGTGAACCTTAATAAATTATATAGCTTTGTAACAATGTTCAACAATTTTATGTAAGAATCGAGAATAACATTAGGTGAGCAAATCTACGATATGGCCACGACATATCCATTAACACGGATCAGATAAGTATGTGATGATTGTATCTATGATTTAACCATGCGATATGATAATGTGTATTTATTACACAGTATAATTAGCTTGATATAAATGTTACTGTCACTGTCATGTCTGCTATAGGAAATGTTCAGAATATACGGTGCTAAAGACATGAGTCACGTCTTAAACAATGGGTATGCATGTGGGATGCGCAAACGCAAGTCAACACGATGCGTTTTATATACGGTGTATCAGTGAACATTAAGTAAAAAGTATAGTATCAGCCTATATACTGTCGCACTGCTAGGGTAAATTCTTCCATCAAAGAAATCAAGTCATCGCTACTATGATGGGATTAGGCGTAATCACCACGCTTGCCTAATGCGATTCCAAACCCGAGTATATGTTGAAAAAAATCGTATCTGGGGGCATCACGTCATCCGTCTGCTCATCTGCTACCTATCACACAATTAAAAAAAAAATCTTGGTGCTCGTAGTCCAGGCGAATGGTTAAAAAATACAGCTCCTAGTCTCTGCGCGTGCGCACTCAAACAACCAGTGCCAGTAGTTGGCCTTCATCAATATTGAACAGCGCTGCTAATTGTGGACAAACCACAGGCTGTTAGATGAAAACTTCTAGATAAAGGTTTGATAGATAGCCATCTACCTAACGAGCCTTTTTTTATTTGATAGGTGGCAGACGAGCAGACGGATCACCTGATGGTAAGCGATTGCCGCCGCCCATAGACACTTGTAACCCCAGTAGAGTTAGTAGCCTGCCACCTATCACATAAAAAAAACTCACAGAAACTACTAACGAAAATTGGTTTGAACGAGATCTAGCATACAGTATTTTGTAATGCGTTATAATACATCTTATAGCGCATTTTACCATTAAAATTACATTCAATGAACTCAATCCATACTAATATTATAAATGGGAAAGTGTGTCTGTCTGTCTGTCTGTCTATATGTTTGTCTTTCTTTCACAACAAAACGGAGCGACGAATTGACGTGATTTTTAAGTGGAGATAGTTGAAGGGATGGAGAGTAACATAGGTTACTTTTTGCCCCGAACCGTGCTACCCCGAATTTAACGCGAGCGAAGCTGCGGGCAAAAGCTTTGTTAAATAAATGTTAGTTCCTGCTACGGATTCATTCCCGGGCGAGTCGGATTCGCACTTGACCGTTTTTTTGTTGCCTTAACGAGTTAAAAAGCTATGGGTACAAATATCTGCTGCAATCTACATTGAAGTTTGTTCTGAGCAAGTAAGTAAATAAGTATGTTTCTGAGATTTGTGCGGTAATAGAATCCGGAAAGGCATGCGACTCGTTTGTGGTAAGGGCTGTCAAAAACTTTGCGAAGGAATGTTGGAAATAGATATCTTAACAATATTTTTAATCAATTTCAAAAAGGAGAAGAGAGGATTTTTTTGTTAGATGGTCTGATGATGGGATCCGAGAAATCAAGGGGAACCCTCATATTTTAAAGCCAAACGTATTTTTTTGTGTATTTTTTTCAAAGCTACACTAGTACTTTTACACTTGGTCAAAATAATTTTATAAGGCTGAGCTTATGATGGAAGGTCAACTCTTTAATGGTTAAGAGTTAAAGGATAAATCCACTTCAGATTACTACTATGTTTAACTACTCTGATTCATAATCATGTAAAGTAAACTGACAAATGTTAATGACAAGTTTTTTATTTTTTAGTTCATTTCTAATGACTTAAGCCCGAAACAAGTTTCTATGCATTTTGACATTTTGCATGTGTCAAATTAAGTGATAAGATAATGTATGGGGATGACACATTGACATCTGTCAGTTTACATGATTATGAATCAGAGTAGGTATAGGTGTGTGATTTTGTATTATTGGGCTAGGTTTTTCGAAAGCAGTTCTATTTGACCTCGATCACACCTGATGATAAGTGAAGATGAGGTCTAAGGTGGGCCATGCTTGCCCGTGAAAAGCCTATTCAGCCTTAAAGTGGTCCATTAAGTAAAGCTAAGTTAGTTCTCCACACAGATCCTGTGCCACCCGCATCCAAGGGTCTTTCTATTTCACAACATCTCACATCAATGTGTTCATCATCATCATCATTATCTCATGTTTGACAACTCATCATCATCATCATGATAGGCCTTCACATCTTTAACAGATGATTTAAGCAGTATCACACTGATGTGCCGGCAGTGCTCGTGGCTGTAAAGCCTTACACGGGAGTGAAAACTCATACGCTTTACAAAAAAACCTTTGCCAATGTTGGTTTACCAGCCCTACCTAAAAAGTTAGCATTCCGCATTCCAAACAAAGATTCCGTTTCCAAATCCCAATTTGTTTAAATCAAACAATCAGCCGCCGCGCCTATTGTCACTCCCCCTCCCCCCCTGGGTGCGCAAGCGCAGGGCCGCAGACTGCATTCCGGCGCGCGCTAGGCATCATAACTCAATTGGTGAAGTCAGATCTTGATTGCTGAGAAGGTAAAACTGTGGTGTATGTAAAATTATACATCTTGACTTTTTCCAATGTTTTGACGAAACCGGGATAATAGGCTGAGATGAAGGGAATTAAAAGGCTGGCAGCGCACTTGGGACTCTACTGTTGTTAAGAGTGTCTATGAGCGGCGACAATCGTTAATCATCAGGTGATCCGTCTGCTCACCTGCCACTTCAAAAACACGAAACAAAGAAAGGGTAACATTTACGCTCTACAAAATTAATGTCATGGCCCAGAAGTTTCAGATCTCTTCTTTTGATGCGATAAGTGGTAAAGGAGTTAGCGACAACCGCCGTCCATAGACAGCCGCAACACCAATGGAGTCACAAGTGCGCTGCCAACCTTTAATCGCGTGTTAAAAGTTTCGGTCGCGTGTTAAATGGGTCGTCGATACCCTCAATTAGGCCGTGGTATCAATCATATCGAGCCGGCCTATTCATGCCGAAGCATGGCTCTCCCGCCCTTCCAAGTTAGACTCTACATCAATCACAAACCTTCGTGTTCATCAACTCTACCTTATCTTCTATCGTTGACGTGAGGAGCGGACAAAGGCCAGTTAAGCTACAAGACTCTAATTACAGATGTCGCTGTAGAGATAAAGGGTCATACGGTACGTGACGTGACTCTATGGTCCGCTCTACCACTTGACAAGTTAAATAGTGACTAGTTCGCGCTCGTGGCTTGGCTTGAGTATGTTGCAGTCGCTTCATTGTTTTTTCTTATTTTTTATGTGATAGGATAGCAAATAAGCGGGGGAACAATATGGTAAGCGGCACTGCAACACCAGTTTAGTTACATTAAGTCGCTGCACTTTTATTCCCTTACCCGGAAGTGGCATTATTGCGCTACTACTCGGCTGGAACAGAATTCCGCCGGTTTTTGTGTGGTATCAGTCCTCGACGAAATGGCTTCAAACAATGGAGAGTAAACAAAAGGGACGTATGTTCGCATAACCTGAATGTGTTATACAGCTGATATGCAGAGCGGTAATAAGATGTTATTATCATCTGTTTCCTGGTCGAGTGAGGGTAACAGGCCAATCCAGTTAAAGGGGGGCTTATGGTGACACACTGGTGTTGCAGGTGCATGGGCGGTGGAAACGCTTACCATCAGGTGATCCGTTGGCTCGTCTGCCACATATATAAAAAAATACCTGTCATTCAAAAACCTGTAAAACATAAACTCAAATATCCGTCTGACACGACTTTCTTTATGTATTGTATAGATTAAAAAAAAAATTGTCACTTAAACATTCTCATAGAGTATCAACTAGAGGCAATATTTCATGTCTTCTTATTAAATCAACTCGCCTTTATTTTCTTCCTCTAATCCGACTGGTCCCAGCGCCGCGCACGCCCCCTGCTGGCCGACACCAGAGCGAGCAAATAAAATGCTAATTTCTACCTAAATACGTTTTTATTAAATTGTAAATAGTCACGGAACATTTTTTGTGTGGTTGAGCCGGTCTATAATTGAAGCACTGTCGCTTTAATAAACGATTTCATTATATAAACGGTAGATCACATGCGGTGCGTGGCTTGTGGCTAGTTGGCGAGTCAAGTTTTATAGGATGAGTTGCTTTTTGTCACGACAAAACAACAAAATATGTTGAGATAGAACGTGCTTTTAATTTAAAGTAAAATATTAAAATTGCACTGTAATAAAATTGCTTTTTTTGGCAACAGATAAACAAAAATATCTTTATAAGGTTCAAATATGAGTAACTCTACGTTTTCTCACCCTCTTGGTTCAAATATTAAACAGCGCCACTGTCGTGCGGAAAAATGCCGAACTAACAAACCGCCCCTTTCACCAGTGCTGCCCGGAGAAAGTTTGTAAACTCACCCTGCCAAAAAGTTCAGCTATTCCCCACTAGATGGCGCTCCAAAACGCGTCCCGAAGCATTCGCTCTCGGCTCACATGTGTGCGTGAGGGAGCGAGATCGCAAGTGAAAAATAAAAAAGGAGTAAAATAGACAGCAATATGTGTGTATACCAAGGCGTGGTTACGTGCATGCAAGATTTTTTATCGCAAAAATGGCCGGAACTATACACGTCCCGCGTTAGATTGTAAAGTCACAACTGCAATAGACGCTTTGCGCGTCAACTCTATGCTAGTTGACATAAGGTCGAAATTGAAACTAGGCTTTGTTAAAGTTTCGTTTCGACGTCGATGTATGGCGAAATAATTGGCGTCACGAGCGTCGCGGCGTCATTAGAAAGAGAGGGCGAACGCTTTCAGCACTCGGGTTACGACCGTTAGACCGAGGGGGATGGTGAATCGGCTACCGCGCCCGTTAGAAAAGGACGTACGGAAAAAATGCCCGAAAAAATATGTTTTTCAAAAGGTGCGATTAAACATGGGCGCGGTTAAAAAATTTCTGGGGCGCTTGCGCCCTCGGAAGGCAGAAGTAAAGGGGGAAAGAGACGTCGGTGGTCGACGAGTGCAGTGTGGGATGCGACGCGGGCGAGCCGGCCGTCCTACAAAATACAAAATAAATATCTTATGTGTATTTATTGCCCGCGAATCGAGTGAGCAATTGCGAAATTCGAATTTCGAATCCTGTGTGTGTTCTAACCTCTCAGGACTGGGGTAAAAGTACCAGTTAATACTAAAATGTAGTGTTATTGTTGACTATTTTTCCCGCTAAATTGTGGGTCGTACCCGCGTGTATCAATGTGTGCGTAAGTGTAATGAAAAGTGAGAACTCAAATTCGTAATGAAAGAAGAAATGGAATGGAATAGGTATGTAAGAATATCCAAAAAAAAACATAAATAGAGTTGGTTAGCTTAAACAAAAATGGAGACTTATTTTTTTTAACTTACCATTAATGTGGATAAAGGAACAGACCGTTAGATTTATATCATTAGCAAGTTAATAATAAATGAAAAAATAGACGTAAAAAAATTGGTTTCTCACCTCAAAACGATCAAACGTAGTGACTCTACATCGTAAAAACTAACTATCCCATAATAATTACCTATTTCTCTTATTTGTAAAATGATGTGCTGGAGTCTTAGGTTTTGCAATTTATGATAGAAAAATGTAGAGTCGAAAAAAAATTATCTAAAAAAGTTTTTATAATATTGGTTACGTAAACTGTTGTTGAAAATTGTAATATCAACAGTTTTCACGGACAAAAATATTACTGTTATCAAAATGTCAGTTTCGACTCTATATCTCGCCGATAAACTGGATGCTGATAGCGGTGTCAGGTGAGATATATTATAAATATGTCGCTATCTTTGAAACCACAGAGCCCAAGATATCACAATAAAAAGTGAAATGTGAAAGGTTTTATCAAACTTACGTAACAGTAAACAAAATTATTTATTGAAAAATGTAGAGATCTGTGAGTGAATAAAATATTTATCACACTTAAGTAGTTGATCTTTTTAGTTTTGTAATGTATGTTTTTTTTTATTAAATAGTCTAAAATCTTCAGTAGAAAAGATAAAAGATGATGGAGACTTAACGGTTTCCCTAAATTGAGACTTAAATTATTTTAGGGCAGTAAAAAGTAAGAGACAATTGCTGAAAGTTATTTAGTACATTCGTTTTCTGGTAATTAATGTAGAGTAAGAGCAAACAAAATAATCACAAATATAAATATGCCTCTTTTAATACAGTTTCATGGGTGTACAAATTTAAAGATAAAAATATTCTCAAAGTTGATGACGTGTACTGGACATGGTTCAATGATATAAAATATAGAGTATAGAGACATTTTCATTAAATAACAGGTATACATACTTGAACTAAGCAATATCCATTATAAAGTTGCTACTGAGTTAGATTATGTTACAAGCAAATTGAATGTTATAGAGTCATCAAAATTGACCAATAAGGTAGCGTCACGTAACACTAGGTTAAGGTAAAAAGTGACAATATTAACTTCTATATTTCCTGTTGTTAGACCAACATAGCATGCGTTTAGTATTTATTTATCATCTAAAGACAAAATTAATATTTATAAATCATTACCAGCACGAGTGTGAATGAGCATACAAGTTGACACCTTGATAAAGAGATTGTCTCTACATTGTGGCATTTTTTAAATAAATCACTTGTATTGCTGGATCACTAAAATTTTTCACTGGTTTAACATAATATGGAAGTTTTTTTTTATAATATCTACGTTAATTAAATTTCTTAATTTAAGTGCTTAAGAAAATGATATTTTATATGTTGTAATAAAGTAAGTTTATCGAAACACGAAGACTTAAACTAAACTATCTTCGAATATTGAGTAGAGTTTTATGACACGTAGTTTTGTCAGCCACTTAAGTAGTTAATTAAGTAAAAGTAAGATTAAATGTAATTGCTAGTTGCACGACGCAATGTAGAGTTCAGAATTTATTAATGTATTAATAGTAAATAGTTTTTTCTTTTATAGTTTAAAACATAACGTATAATGTTAATTCATTTTGGAACCTAGGTTTTAACCTTTAGTTTACAACGTTTTCAATCTCACTGCGTCTCTATACGGCTAAATCATATCATTTGAAGTCCCTATTTAATTAAGGCTACTTTATCTAACTGATAGAGTAGATCTTTAATGTGAAAAGTAAATTATAGTAGATAAAGTTTTATCACCACCATTTCTGAGAGCTATTAAAGAGATGTTAGAACTCTACATTACGAAAATATTTCAGTATGAGCTATAAAACATACGTATTTCTTAACCAAGTCACTTGTACATAATATTTATTGCACTTGATTTTTTTACTATACCTTAAACATAAAAATTATGACTTGAAAATAGTTGTACGGATTTACTTGTTCAGATAGGTACAAAATGTGGAATTAAATTTATACTTGCCCCAAAAAGCCAAAACACTAAAAAATAATAAAAAAGAGAAACACGAAACTTACTTGGGACTGAATAGTTACATACTATTTAACCAAAAATTAATGAGCTTATTACCGTTTTGAGATTTATATAATAATTCTAATAGCAGAGATTAAGCTGATGATATATCGTTACTTTGACTAAAAATAATCGTTCAAGTGCTAAGCTCATAAAAATGATAGATTCTAACCAATTCACTGTTATAGTAGACATAAGTAATTATGATGAAATTTTCATTCTGGTGACAAGACTAATGCTACAAGATAGACGTGTAATAGAGCAAATAAATCAAACGAGCGTTTATTACTCTACGTTAGAGTCAAGCGGTCAAGAACCCGGCTAGTCAACTTTCCAAAAGAATCCTACAAGTAATTAATTTTACGACAAAACGTGACTCTCGGGTTGATTAAATAAATCAAAGGAAATGTATAAACAATTGGACTCTACGCCACCTGTGTGTCAGAAACTAGTATCTCTTGAACATAAAAAAGATTCTACGCGATAATTCTGACTCATTATTCGGACCCTCAACTTTGTAAAAACAGGAAAATGTGTCCACAACTTGCCATCATATAGATAGATTTTATTTCTTATGCATATTTTTGGTCACAAAAATAAAACTCTATTGCATTAAAAAAATGTTTTTCAATTATGTAGAGTCGTAAAAATAGAGGTGATTGTTAAAAAAACACAAACGGGACTTCAATCACTCTGAAGCTAATTAGTACATAATGTTATTTAGCAAAAAAAATACAAAACTCGGTCTGTATTCTTAATTTAGCAGTTACCAAAATTTAGCAGGTAAAAAAATTCATTAGAAAGTCACAAATCGAGCTATCTAAACCCAAATGTGGCTTATTTTTCTCTCAAATTCAAAACTCGAATTGCGAAACTCAAAGTGGGTGTGGACACGCATTACCAACTGTTTAAACGCAACACTGGCCGACTCGACGCTCGCCGCGGCTACACGAAAAAGGTCTTTAAACCTACTTCTTCAAAAACAAACGCGAAGCCCACTCCATAACATTCGCGTGCTGAGGCACCGTCTCTTACTACGTTCCCAACCATCATTAATTCAATACTAGTTCGCTAATAATCGTAGAGATAAGCGATTTATTTTCGGTTTTATTTGCCGTTGACTCACTGTGTGCTTTGCATACTTAAAATCGCCAAAAGGAGGCGTCACCCTAAAATCACTTAAAGAGTCTCCATTAGGCTGTTTGTTAACGACTTCCTCTGCTATCTGTCACAGATCGCCGACTCGTTCGTCAAAAGTTAATTAAACATTTACAGAGCATTCACATTCAGGTAGAGCCGTAGAGGCGAGTCTTTAGTAAATTAAAAACAGTTACATCCAATCGGCCGTGACGATGAATGTTTTAATTAAATATTTCGATTAACATTAATGGTCCGAGTGTTCGCCACATGTTGCCTGAAGTATCCCATTAGACTGAAAAGAACACAAAATATGAACAGTGGCCCTTTTAGAAGGCACTGCTTCCCATCCACGCGTACTTACAAAGTCTGACACTACGGCACTATTGCATCAAAAAGACACACATGCGTTACGCGCAGCCGTAGCGCGCCGTCCCTGTCAGTGCGGCCGTCTCGCTCGGAACGCACGATGTTCGGTCGCGCTCCACTCGTCACGTCGTATACCTAGCGCATAGGAGCTAGATTGGCGCGCCGCGTATTCAAAATAGGAACGTTAGTAATGGATGGGAGTGCGGTGGGGTGGATGTGTGCGTGCGAGAGAGCCAGCGACCCTCCCCCACCCCCGCCGCCCCCGGACGCCGCGGCGAGTCGCGCGCGTTTACACAATCCGTCGGCCCGGGCGGCGCGCTGCCCGCGTCGCGCGCCCTTCTCGCGACGTCGAGCGCCGCGCGAACACGTATCGTCAATTGTTTTTTTTTCTCACATCTTGAAAATGCGACGCGCTCTTAGCGGTTTGAGACTTCTTGTAAGATTCGAATATGGAAACTTTTTGTTTCGAATCTTTTACACTTAGTGCAGCAGAATGGATAGTGACTAGCAACTAATGGAGCTTGAAGTTTTTTTTTTTTTTGGAAAAAAAAACTCAAGTTTTCTGATACCAATAGCAGAGAAGCTTAACCGAGTCACGTGAGGATGGAAGATTATTATAAGTTTTAATGATAAAGTAACCTCAAATGACTCTACATATTTTCTGATATTTTGAGATGTTTTAAAAAATTAAAATGGTAAAATACCACTTGTGAACTTGAAATTCCAAAATATCGAAGTGATCGAGTGCTACTAGTGAAGCGTAATAAAATGAAGAAAATGTAGAGGCGCGAAATACAGTGCCAAGGAAATGCCTTATGTAGGCAAAAAAAAATCAAAACCTGAAGTCTAAAATCGAAGAGCTAAATTTCCACGTCATAAATAGGTGAGTACATTTTTTTAAACATAAGTGAAACGTGTTCAGATAAAACGCCTCTTGGTAGAGTCATGTGTAAAGCCGCCGGGAAATGAAATCATCGCGCCCTAACTATTTTTACAAGAAATATCAACAAAAAACTTGGATACTCATATTAAATGCTCAATAAAAGTCTCATCAATTATTTCCAAAAAAACCGGGACAAAAACTCTATCACTTTAATAGTTACCGCGTGCAGGTCGGTTTTTTCGGGCAGTTTTTAGAGAACAATATTTTTTGACAAAAACTGTTAAGGTTTTTACACTAAACAAAATGTCATCGGTTAGAAACTTAAGCAAAAAACTTTTAGATGACGTGCTAAAAAAATACAGTTTTTTTTTTACTTTTATTAACGTAAATCAGAAGTCATTTTAGCAAAATATGTGTGTGTACCTACAACACACATTTACACCTTAAAATATGGTGGACATTTTTCGTTTGACGTGAATAAAATATTTTGAATATTATAAAAATATAATGTAGAGTTTGTGAATGTAGGTACTGTAGTTCCCGCCTAGCAACAAGCGGCGGAGTGATAAAATAGCAGTCACATGTTTTTATCTTGTTGCCATTAAACATTGGCGCCCTTATCAAACTGAACCACCGCGTTTAAAGAAATAAATTCAATGCACATTTTTTTTTGTCAATTTTTTTTCTTTTTTTTTTGTTTTTTTTTACTCGAAATGAAATTAATTCAAAATTACACACTAAAAAGTTTTGCTCAAAGCACATTTTCTGATATTATATTTAAAAAAATGATTTTAAATAATATCAGTTATTGTATCCTTCTTACCAAACTCCTAAAAAAAAATATTCCATATGTCAACTGCATCTTCTCTTAGCATAACCGCTATGCCCCCAGCTATCGGTTTCACCTTTAACAGTATCTTTTACTCTGCTTTTATCACACTGTTTTCGCTAAAAGGTGATTTTCGTACACTTAACGCGTAGACTCTTATGTTCTTGATAATAAATGCTAATTTTAACCGACAAACGTCATCAGACACAACAAGCTGTGTGTTAGTTACGAGCTATTACTATCGCCCTTATCTCGTTTCCATGCCAGAGATGTACAGACGCACACAAAATAGTTTATTTATCAGAATAAATATTGGTTCTATTCAGACAGATAAGGTTTGTAGTAATAAATATTTGTATTGTTTGTGCGGAAGCTAAAACTTGTAAGTAAAGGATGAAATGATAAAATCTTTGACTTAATTTTAAAGAAAAAATAAGAAAAAATATTTACGTAACACAAGGCACACCACATCACAGATAATAAATACAAAAAGAAATAAAAAACCTTTACTTATAAGATGGTTGCTTGAGGTAAAGCGCCCACAATGCAGTGAACATAGGTATCTACCACTACTAAAATAATTATCTATGCAAGAAATATTATTTGGCCAAAATGGTGTATTCTTACAAATTCACATTTTTGTAAATGATAATTTAAAAAAGTCTACGTGACGTTTATGAGTAAAATTTCTAAACTTTATTTGTATACCTACAAAAAAATAAATAAACGTAGATTATTTTTTGTTTTGAAAACATGAAAGGTGTATTTAAATATGAATCAACAAAATAATATATATTTAATTATTCTACAACTTTTTTATGAATTACTTCATAAAAAAGTTGTAGAATAATTGTTTTTAATAAAAAACTTACTGTTGATGTGACTTTATTGACTTTCACACTGTATTGTTATTTTTTTACTATCGAACACAAACACTAACACAACTTGTGTATTACATACTGCTGAGTAGAATAATACCAGTTTAAAAATACCGACATTGAATATGTTAGTCCATTTTTTAAGCTTTTACTAGCAACACAATTTATGAATCTTGTTTATCTGAAATAAATACTTCCTTTTTATATATATTAAACAAGTTATGTTGCCATCTCCGTTCGTAAATTGCAAGAAACTAATAATAATATTTTAATACCAATATCTTTATGCGTCTGTAAGAACTGCAAGATGCACTTAAACGATTGCCACCTAATCAAAAGATAATTATCTCAAAAGATTAAAAGATAAAATTCAGATATCTTTATTTGCCGGTTTCATTTGATAACAGTTGGCAATAAAGGATGATTTAAGTGCCGTTTTAGTTTAATGCTATTCCGAGTATTTAAGGACAGGTGTTGCTAAATAAATCATATTTATGAGAGTATTTTCAACGAAACTTCAACTCATAAATGTTCACATCATGATAATCTTAGAAGCCATGTATAGTTACAACTATTTTACATATTTTATTGCGTATATACCCTCATAGTGTGTAAAGGTGATTATGATCAATATGTTAACTACCTGAGATATTAAAACAATAAAATCTTATATTGTGCAAGCCCAAAAAGTATCCATACAAATGCTACAAGATGTGTGACGTCACTTGATGCTATTTTGTATGTAATACCAATGAATTTTACTTGGTAGATAACATCAAATGTTTAGTTTTCGACCTACTCGGCTATGGCGGTCGATTTTAACAATCAGCCACAAACGCAGGATATATTTTAGTGATCAATGTGTGCGCAAACACAGGTGCACTCTCTCACGTGCACTCGTGTTTTCAAGGCACAGGGATACAAGACCACCAACGGCTGACACTGAAAATTTCTGAACAGTAAAACTCAGATACAAATTTTTGGCCCACCTGGGAATCGAACCTGGGACAAGCGCAGCCACCGCTATAAAAAGCGACCCACTACAGACTGCGCCACCGTACCAGTTAAACAATATATTAAAAAAATACAGTAGCAAGACACACTTCTGGATTTGAGTATCACTACAGATGATAACGTTTTCTTATTGAGGTAGCATTGTCTCAACCTAATGTAGGTTTTATTACGAGCACTGTCGGTTTTATTTGTGTTTATAATATCTGCAATATAATGTCTAGGTAGATAACTACATTAACTGCAGTGTATTTCGTTTGCATAGCTAAAAATTGGCTGATTTCTCGGATAAAAAAATCTATTTTATCGTTATAATCATCACCCCAATCAATGATTATTTATTTTGAAGTAGTCAAGGACTCAACCTAACCCGTAGAAATCCGAAGGTGACCCGTTTGTTCATCTGCGGCCTCTAGCCTAAAAAAAATGGAAGCTTATTTTAAAATTGACATTTCGAACAATGAGATGTAAACATTTGACATTTCATTTTGTAACAAAACAAAACACTAAACATAACAAAAAGGTTTCGTCTTGACATTGTATTTTTGTGTATAAAAACACCTAACTATAATGAGTCACTTCGTAACTGTACGTATACTTACATGAGTAAATTTTGACCTTTTAAAAACATTTTTGTGTGGCACAGTACACTAAGATATCAAATCGAACGCCTACATGGATATGTTTTTTATCTCGAATTTGGGTGTGTTGCACGAAAAATACTCAGTTACAAGATTCTAAATGCGGAATTATTAATTTTGTTTGGCCCTGGGCAACCTTCCATTTTTTTTTGTTCGGTTTTATCGTGACTTCAAGTTGGAGTTATCTCGTGTTTCTCAGCCAATCAGAGAGTTAGGAATCCATGTTTTGTTTTTATTTGCTTGTTGATTAAATATCAAAAGTTGACTGAATGCCGCTGAATCACTCCGCCAAATTTGAATATTACCGTCTCAAAATGTCATTGGAATTAAAATTTGTCCATAAAAAAATGTTCTGAGTATATTTTTTAGAATCATTACCTTAACAAATAAATAAATGCGCTAGAAAATGACACCAATCAACCTGGTCTCAAACTAGGCCAACCCCTGTACTATGAGTACCAGGTGACGATAATTAACTGGGGGCGTCAACCCAGAACACCCAGACCCAAGACAACTTAGAAAATGTAGTTTCCTAAATAGACTTGACCAGAAATATTCTTAATTTTGAGAAAGAATCCTGAACGTGTAAAAGCTTTTAAGAGCTAATTTCGATAGACAATTCGACAAAATGTTATAAACAAACCAAAAAAGCGAAACACTGGCTTGCTGCAATCGACATCCAACGCCATCTGTTGCTATGGTGTAGAAACTAATAGTAAAATTACGCTCCGAAACGCAGCATTTGTAATATCTCTGTTGTTGTCCTGTTACACAATTGCTTATGCTTTACCTAGTACGAAATCGGACCAATATAATTATTATAAAAATTAATATGAATGTGTTAGAGTACTCGTGGTCCGTTCAGAAATATACTTTTTAATATTACACCAAACTGTTGAGATATAAATCAGTGGTATGTTCAATGTTATTAATTCCATCCCGCCGTGGGCGACTGGTAGGATCGTTAGTGGAAAGTGCGGCCCAGGTTCGATTCCCGGTCACTAATTATAATTTATGGAGCCTCTTATCTTAAGCCCGAGGCAGTAGGAAGTATTATGAAACATCCAAGTTCTCTGGGTGTGTCCAACGGCTTAACTGTTAATTGCTTAGGCTTCGCCACATGTAATTACGATAAATTGAAAATTAAAGAACGAGATAAAAATACGGATAAATCATTGTAAGTTGATTTATTCATTACTTTTGAAATACACTTTGTAGAGAAAGGTACACATGCATTAACAATTTATACAAATATGTTTGCTTGAGTTATAGAGCTCATTTTTTAGAACCAGACCAATAGTAGTTGTTCTTACCTATAATTTAGGTGATATATTTTTCTTATATAATACAAATGTTAAAAAATACATTTTGTCACTCATATAAAAATATTGCAATTGTCCCTTTTATTTAGAGCATGTTTTTTTATTCTTTACTTAATACTATTATTTTTTTATGTCACACGCCAATTGTTACAGTTTCAAAACAATATTTAGGTACTGATTTTGAAACCGGACCAATAGATGGCGCTGGAAGTCGACACATTTATAAATTACACTAGTGGCTCTCCCTTGCTTCGCTTCAGAACCTTTTAATCCGACCTATATTTGTTCTAATATAGGCGCGGACCAATTAACCCTAACCTATATTAGTTTCTAATTGTTGCAATAGATGGCGCGCAGTGTCAATTGCATCCCGCAAGTGTTTCGCTTTGTCAGTTTGCCTAGTCATTTTCTATAAAATTACCTCTTCATAAATAGTATAGAAGAAGATAAATGTAGATACCTAGATGTCGTGTCATTGTCAGTGTTCAAAGTCGCCATTATGAACTTATCCGTCTGTCTGTAAACAAAAAATAACGTTACACACTTCGAAATGTATGGATGCACTTAACGTGTCATCAGGATGACTTCACAGCTAGTCAGATACAGAAATAACTCGCTGTAATGATGCTTCAATTGCCAATAACGTGGTAATTACTTCTAGTATAAATAACGTGGAATTTGACAAGCCTACAAAGTTGCAAGTAAATACAATAACAGATCACAATATACACATTTAAGACCTGTACGACCTTTTCAAAGAAGCTGTATCATTAAGGTATCGTGCCGCCCACGGTAGGATTACGCTACTACTCAGTAAACGTTATTTACCTGTCTACCTATGTATGAAACCACTACTGACGTATGGTATCGTACTATTTTACTTAAAAAAATCCTCGGAGGGTTCAGGTGGGACTCGAACCCAAAACCTTCCACAGACCGGGCAGACATGCTATCCACTTTACACCATCCGAACCCCTTACTAAGCCGACGAATTTCGTAAGTGCTTAACTCACCATGAGCTGACGATAGTCTCATCAATATTGTAGGTATACAATTATATATTTTAAGTGCAATATTTACTTGAGAATAAATTGCAAAGAATTGCTATACCAAAAATAAAAATTATCGTACCATTTTCTGCAAAAATGTATTGGATGCGTTTCTTGTATAATCTGTGACCGGGCGTTCACGTTGCGATACTATAAAGTGATCCATCTGATCTTATAATATGACCCCAAAAAAGTACCAGCCTTTCCTTATTACAAAGCGTGGTCCAAAATATATCATGGCTTAAAAATGATTCTGTCGCTTTCATAAAAGTTTCAAGGAAAAGTGATCAGCATCAGTTTTAAACCATATCTAAACTTTTTGTAATCAGGGAGTAAAGTCAGGGTCACCACCAACTGCGCCAGGACCTTACAAAAATAAGTGTTCTGGTGTAATTTTAATCAGCCGATTTAACTGTACAATGTTGGTGCCAATTTCAACAGTCAAGTTTTCAAGTATGTCAATCTTGTTTACACGTTTTTGGCCGACCTAAATTTCTCTTAAAACAATTACGGCTTCAACTGCACAGAGAAAAAGTGTTTTCTCTTAACTTCGAGTGCCACATCATAAATATACGTCGGCCATCAATTTTACCCGACAAGTTTATAAGCAGTAAATTAATTGGCCATCTGCCATTTTGGACACAATTAAAAACAATTTAAAAACTACATCTTAATGTCCTCTTAACAAAGACTACACATGGAATGTTGCGTTTTATATCTTAGGCATTACGGTCTATAAAACAATTCATTTATCTAGTCTAATTCTTTCCTGAAAAGTTAATCTGCCAAAGTCTAATAAGAATAATTGTGGCATGTTTAAAAAATATGATGAAATGACTAACTGTATTTTACATTTATTTGACCTAATATTCTGTAATGCAAATACTAATTTAAAATGTTAATAATATAGTATGTAATATTAAATGATTAATAAATTATGGTAAGGGCACCGGAGACTCAATTGGCGGAAAGGTCCTTCATTGTAAAAACCAGGTTCCCCAAATCCTGAATCATGGTCAAAGTAAAATAATTTAAGATATACCTGTGTAAATTTAGCAACAATGTTGTTCTTCAAAATACCATTGATCATGCTATAAATCACAATGTCATCTAAATAACTCCTGTCATTGATCAAAAGTATCTCCGATCTTATTCCACGTGGTTATGACCAGCGCCCGCTCTCTAACCTTGAATGACTTTAGTACCAGAGGCTTATGACAAATGCATTCTTGCATTGTTGTATACACATAGTATGGTAGAGTTATAAAATTCATACAACACCTCATACATTGACCTGACTCTGTACTAAGTAAGTAGCCTAACCACTGTGTCACAGATATCAGAAAATAGACGAAGCACAGATTAATACTTAAAAAGATATTATAATTACACCAAGACATTGAGCATACACAAATATTCGTCACGCAAAAGTTTGTCCAACACAATTATTCTTATATTAATAAAAAACTTTACTTCACAAAAGACACCAAATTTGTACACTAATTACTACTAATTTCAAACTTCTAATTGTTCTTTAAAGATTTTCTGTACCACAGCATCGATGGAATCCAATGTTTCAATGGTAAGGTATGGTTACCTACATCTTTGTGTAGTTAAAACGTCATTTATATAATTATGGGCATTGTATCGCTTACCATCTTAAACACAGTTCTCTTGTCTGCCACCAAACACATAGAAAATTTAGTACTGTAAGTTTGCATAGCTACACAGATATTTTTACATATTATTGCAACTCGAAGTTTTATTCATAAAAGTGTTATAGATAAACACTTTTTCTTTCTGTTATTCAAAAAGAGGCAGACATTGTCAGCCAGCTGTCTCTGAATAGAGTGGGGTCAGTGAACGGTAGATGATATTTGTGACAGCGAAGTCATATTTTTTGCTGCAATTTACCAAGTATTGTTTGAAGACAACGCGAACGTGACCTAGTCAGCTGAGTGACTTTTTGTGTTACGCAAAAAATCGGCAAGATTAAAGAAATACAAGGTGCTTGGTTAGTTGTAAACACGAAACGTACACTAAACATGTATGTAAATTAAAACATATTCAAAAAGATAGAAAAAAATATTATGACATCATGTGGGGTGTCAAATAAAAGAGGAGATAATTTCGAGTTTTTAATTGCAAATATTGGTTTTCTATCATAATATCAAACGAATGATCAACAAGTCAAATTGTAATCACTTGATTACAAGTTAACAAAAGGTAAAACGTGTTAAGTTTATAAAGTAGGTTAATCATCCAAAGATACCGATCCAAAAATTCAATTTTATTATTCTCGGAAATGCTAAAGTTGGAATTGATTTAGCAATACTGATCGTCTCTTGGCACACTCTCAGCTATTTCACACCTTCCTATGAAGAACTATGTAGTCATAGACAACCACACAGAGTTACTACAATGTGTCATTATTATTCATCCAATTCTGACTTTAATTTTACACACATTTGGTTCAAAATCAATTGAAGAAAAACAAATTTTATTATTGTACTGCGGACGTTTGCACGTTCACACCGCAACCAGTCTTAATTTTATTTGTTTTTAATAGTCCTCACTTTAGTCTTTCTAGAAAATTCCGGTGAAATAAAACGTTGACATTTAAAAGTAATACATATACTTCTCTGTTGGAATTATTAAAAGACGGATTCCATCGCCATGTGGACCAACTAGTTTGTAGTAAATAGCAAGTTCTTAGCAATTTGTGGTTTCTTTAAAGGTAGCATTCGGCTTTATTTTTTTTAATGATACGTGGTAACAATAAAATGTGATGACATTTCTGAGCTAAAATAAGAGCTCAATTATGATCAATTTGCAATTTGTGCGATGTATAAAAAGGACAAGTGTTAACTGACATAACTTCCAATTACTATTAATTTTGTATGGTCTGACTCCGGAGTCAGTAGATAGTTTAATTTAACTACAAACATACTTAATCAGGCAATCAGAATAAATGAATTAGTATCACTACCAAATGCACCATAATTGCAGACCAATCAGGTTTTGGTTCGTAAATTGGTCTATAGTTTCATCTCTTCGTGAGAGTAAAAAAGTCGCATCACCTCCTTTTCAAACTAAAGCTTCCACCCTTTATTATAGAATCAAAGCTGGTAATCAAATTATCTTAGCAATTTATTTAAGTGTAGAAATAGTAGTTAAAAATACTTTAACAGATGGCGTTAGGTATTAAGTAGATCTCAGAAGCATTGTTAAGAATTTTTGAAATGCAAAGGAATAGCTAAAAGTTAAGAATGAAGTCCTTGTCAAAACGTTTAAGTTTTGTATGCGTGGTTGTTCGACTAGTCTAATCTTTGTACAAATCAAATTAGGTAATTGAAAACCAAAATACGTTTAAAATCATGAACATCCAACAAACTTGCAAAACTCAATCCATAATTCATTTAACCGTCATGAGTTTCGAAACTTCTCATTCGTTATTAGAAGTCGTGCAAAATGGAATCTGACATCTCATAAACGAAGATATGTCTCAGCTAGATTATTATTTTAATTAACTTAAACGTCAGAAACGAGTCTTATCCGCTAGAGGCCGCCATTAAAGCGTACACGAAATACTACGAGTAACTAACTGACAATTATGGTACAGTGGAATCTTTAAATTGATATGTTTTCTATGAAAACGTGATTCCAGGTAGAGGCAAGTATCGATATAATTGTAGTTGTATCATGATTCATGATGCGAAAATTAACCCAAGATTTATCATGACAAATGTTGGGCCAATATCGAGTTTTGAATCTGAAGTCTCTTAGCATACTCAATCATTTAATTTAAATATATTGTTGTATTGTGTCAAGCTTAGGATTCTGAGATCATTTTGAATTTTAAATTCTACAGTTGAAAATTGCTTGTATTACCATCATCACCATATCAGCCCACATCCACCCACTGTTGAGTATGAGCGTCTTCTCCCTACCTTCACCATTCGGTATATCACCAGAATTTAAAATAATTTCGCTAGACTCACAGTAAAAAAATGATTCATTACCTGGTTTTGCAATTTGTAATCAATCAAAATGTGTAACAGCAGCCCAGGTACAATTTCAGATAAATCAAATATGAAAGTTAATGAATCCTTTATTTATTTAAACCTGTAATTAACTAAAGCAGACAAACCGAAAATAACGAATAACGATTATTATTTCAAGATTTATCGATTCAAACTTTCCCGTAGTTTTTTATCAACCCAATTTATATCGTTGCTTCCAATTTATAATTTCAAAGGTGTGAGGAATTTCAGTGGTAAATTACTGGTGCGGCAAGACGCTCCATCAAATTGTCTAGATTTTGATAATGATAAAATAGTCCAATCAATTATAGTCAGTAACAAGTTATATTACTTCGGAATGCAATTTATTTTCTAACATGGTATTGCAATATTCGCATTTGGACTTAGGGCTATATTTATTAAATTTCAAAATTGTAATATACAATTTTGTTATAAATTAATGTTGCGACTATTTTATGTTTATGATTCGTCTTTTTGCTGAGTGTGTTTAGATTATTGGACATTAAGCGATCAATCAGTAGCTTTTGGTTTACAACCAACAAATTCCAACTCTCAAAGGTTATAGATAGTAAGTACTTCTTTAAGTGTGTATTATGTCATGATTGCATCAGTTCTATTACAACAATAATACCACAAGAAATATCGAGTCATTTGCGGCCGTACACAGTATTGTTAAAAAGTATTTACGTTTTTGTTGTCCCGACTGGTCGTCGGGTCGTAAATCTGTGATTGTCCAGCAATAGCGTAGAACGACGCCAAATGACCACAAAATATCGGTCTGAGACGACCAATAACATCATAATAGTACGGTAGTCCAGTAATACCTTACAGGTGATCGTTACGCAGCAACGGAGTACAGTAATTTCCACCATGCTTACGACACACATAGTCATAGAACGGAGTATATTCTGAGAAATGAATTACGGAAAATTGGAACAAAGCTTAAAGCTAATTGATTTTGTAATCCATATAGGGTCGTTATTGTCAATGACAGTCAATATTACCTAGGACAAAAGAAAAAAAATTGAAGCCTGTTTTAATGCCACCGAAAAGACAACAGCTGGGCTGGGATAGACGAGTTCTGAAGAGGAGACCACGTTTCTATTGTAGGATGCCCTCAAGCCAGATGAAGTGACGATCTGTGCAAAATGGTTAGAAAGAGCTGGATGCGAGTAGCGAGAAACGATCAGAGTGGCGAACATTAGAAGAGGCCTATATCCAGTAGTGGACTGCAATAGGCTGATGATGGAATGTGATGTTCTAATACTCATTAGCAAATTGTTTGTACATTGCCTCATCATTACTTTTCTATATTGAAGTTAAGCCATTATGCATCTCAATAGCATAATACAAAATTGTTTTTATCTTCGTATCATATTTTAATTAACTAAATTAGTTACCATTAATATTCCTATTACAAGAAATCAAACTAATTATGTACTCGTTCTATTATTTCTCATAACAACTTTATCTATTCAGAATCCAGTCTTTATAATGGTGATTGAAACTAAATACACTATTAAATGAAACAGATTTAACTATTCATTGTAATTTAACGTTATTTAAAAGTGTGTCATGCTAAACTCTTTCATTAATGGAGTTGGAAAACCCGTTTCTGAAACCGCTCTTATCACCGGTAAATAAGTAGATAGTCTTGTCAAAGCTGTAATCAAAGGTGATTTTAAAGCTGATTATCATGTTATTAGACTTAATGACAGAAATAAATATATTAATAAAGTGGCCATGTTGAAAAGATGCGGCAGAATCAACGGTAATGAGATATTTAGTATCGAATGTACTCATAATACAAGTAATGAACTAATGGTGTATTATTGAACCCTTGCAGGCACTGGCAGTATTACTATAGTGTATGTAGTCCACTGTTATTGCTGTATAAGGTTTCATTTTGATGATTACTTTATTATAATGGTTGTTAGCTGTAATATATGTACTTACATTATAGGTATCGTTGATTTAGTTCCATAATAATATTATATTCCAGCTACTAGTTTCATTTCGTTCTTTGCACCTAAAGAAAGTTCTTTCATTTCTTTTGATATTTAGTTTTGATTTTTCAACCAAATAGGTTGAAAAATCAAAACTAAATTCTTCTTTTGTCTTCTACGGTATTGTTTGTATTAAAATGTAAAATTTTGACTTGGTTGCTTTGATCATGGGATACAACGTGAACGAGCTAAAAGTGTCACTGCCCATGAAGGCTCCATTCGCAAAAGAGCGCTATCTGGCATTTTGTAATTTCAAACCAATTACTATGTATTAGGATCGAATATAAAATGTAGTGACAGTATTTTTGGAATTCAAAATATCTATAACTAACTACTAACACCAGCGCTGTTGGCCTTACTTTTTCAAACGCTTTCAGTATGGAATTTCGTATCTAGAGATTATAAATTATCGAAGGTAGACTATGTCAAAATGTATCTCTGAGAGCTCTTGAATGCTTCTGTCTATTGATTTAACAATGATACTTTATCCTTATCTTCTTTACCCCAAAAATATTTACTTTTATCACAAATATCAAAACTAGGTACTTGTTAGGCATAGTATCTTGAGATATTGTCGAATACAAATCGGAGATCATCTCGGAGTCAATTTATTCAATATTGACAGATGTCAAACCCCTATCAAACGTCAAATATAAACGTCAAGTGCTCCGCATCGGGTAATGAGATACAGATGAATTATTTATTTTAGCTTTACTTAAACAAGTTCCTCCAATACGTAATTTGTAGTAGATAGATAGATAGTTAACTTTTTTGTTTATTCTAGCTACAAAGTATTAGCCTTCTCATATTTTTTTGTGATAATGATGTAAAAAAAAAGACACAGTCATATCTTGTACAATCTAAAAGAAGCCGTAAATGTCGTTGCCTTACCTTTAAATTATGGTATAAGGGCATAGCCCAATTTGTAATAAATGCCCAACTTATTGGGCATAAGCCCAACTTCCGCAACTCTACAGTAGTTGTATTCACAATACTTCACCCTATAACGGGGCATATCCAGTCACCTCGGCCAAACAAACGAGTATCGGCCGTGTTTACGGTGTTTTGTTTTCGTTGCGCAAGAGCAAGAATTTTGTACAATTATTTTGGCGAATTCATTGCCGACAATTCGCTTACATTCGTCCAATAAACAGCCCTGATCAAGTAGGAAAACATGTTTATTACAACGCAAGTGACTCATGCGCAGTCATAGCCGAGAATAGAATAGATAGAGACAGAACAGCTTGTAGGATAACTGTGTAGGGACAATGGACATATTTGGATTTGTATTTTGAGTTGGTAACTACTGAAAATTATATTTTCTTGTAAGAATAACACACCCTTTCTCAAATGAAATGTAAGATTTTACTGTGATATAATTTTGCCTTTTACATATGAAAGAATTGTTAAATCTGGTCCAGTACCTATTTATTTCTCAAAAGCAATAAAACGTACTAAAATTCCGTCTTTATAAATAGTATAGATAAGTATAAAAGTACTTTTAAAGATTGTACAAATAATGTAAATGGTTTGGTTTTAAAGTATAATTATCAACATTTGTGTGTCAGGAAAAACCTTATCTACTACTAAATTTAAACATTGCCAACAGCAGGACATTGACTTACAGAAAATAAATTTCATGCAATGCAAATTGCAAAGCTGTGAAATTCTCAATGACAATAAAAACTCATCTAATGAAACAAAAACAGACCAAAAATTTGAAGAATAAGAAAATAGATAAAACGATAGCTAGTATCTAGGATGGAGAAGATTTAAAAACGTAGGTACAACTTTTTTTTCCTTCATAACCCCTGCAACTCTTTCAATGCAATGGGGGCTATTGCGTGTAAGAAATCCGCTAGATGGCGTACGGATAGACTGAGGTCCAACTTCAACGTCATTGGATATTGAGTGACGTTTTGACATCTCACATCAAAAATAACCAATCACCGTGTAGATGGACCTCAGTCTACACATACATCTAGCGGGTTTTTCATACGTCATTTCTGTTTACCTGAACATTTCTGTCAATACCATTTCCTACTTCTGCAAATATGTTAGCAAATACTTTTAAGTAGGTATTAATTTAACGTACTAATCCAGTGAAACTCCGGCATTCGTGTTGTTTTTGTTGTTGTTGTCTGACTCATCGTGGGCAACAAGTTTTTCTGTTGTTTTCCTACAATACTGTTTTGCCTTATTTTCTTTAACAACATTGAGATCAATAAACCAGCTGACATTGTATACCTATACATAAGCATACTTCAAGCCATTTAAGACCCTACCTCAATTAATCGAAATATTAAAATGCAATAAAATTCTGATTGTAGTTTTTTGTAGTTCTTGATAATAAAAATTTAAAAGGTTTGCATAATTTTAATGCATGAGGAAGACTAAACCTAGATTTTAGCAAACGTCTAGGTATATAACCGATGTAAATTAAATGCAGATTGAAATGAATCGTCAAACCAAACTAATCCTATAAAAGTTATACTTAAAGCTGAATGTATAAAATCTTGTTTTAAGACGAAATCATGCAAGTTCTTCGAGCCTTAAATTTGGTAGGTCTCGTACTGTTTCTCGTAATGAGAAATAAATATTTGTTAATAATATTTATCCTTAAAACGTCAATAACCAGCTTCATTAATGATTTCGCAACAAAAGAACCGTTGTCAAAAGGTCAATTCAATTGGGATAAAAAAAAACAATATCAATTTTTATTCGCACTTAAAAGGTTAGATGTCATAAAAGTTGACAGGTAATTAAACAAAGACATCACTGACTTTACAAACGCATTGTGAGACAGACGTAAATTGTTATTTATTACTTTGAGAGTCGTCCAACATTCGATTCAAGGGTCTGCCGTGACACTTACAAATGATTTTTAGATGTTTTTTGACCTTTTTCTTTCATTGTAGCCATGATTGTTGTCTTGCAACATTGGTTGGAATTACATGAAAGGTTGGAGGGCCTATTTTTTGTTACGTCATCGAATTATGTTTCGCCTTGGGCGTTTTGAGCGTGGGTAGTGAAACAATAAACATGAACATTGATATTCTTCGTAGTGAAGTGTTGTGCGATAGACATTTCCGAAACGCAAGAATACGATGAGATCGGGTATTGAAACCATGTTACACTGATGCAGTTTTGGTTCATATCTACCTCTGGTTTTAAAGAGCCTTTCAAACAATACAAGTAATAAAAAAATATACCTCAACTTCTGGAAAAAAACTACTCTCTATAAAATATTTCAATTAAGCTGTTGATTTTGATTCCATAAATTAACGAGCGGAATTTCGTAACTTTCTAAAAGGACTTCATGATTTTTATCAAGATGGATTCTGCATATTCAAATGGCTAAAGTACCTATACTGTATGAAAGAATGTTATCTATTGATAAAAAAATCTAAGACACTTCAAAACATACCAAAAATTTTGAAATCAATGAAGCCGCGAGATAAGGGGGCATCATGAAGATAATTTTTACAAATTAAATTGTGTTCCTTTTTTATGGATATTTCTTATAAAATATCAAATCTTTAACCTGATTGTTATTATTATACTAAGTAATGAATACTTAAATAATTTGTACTAAGTACTGAATAATTATATTCTATTCTATTCGGAAGGCGGTCTTGACTTATCGTTCACAAGACCAAAACCAATTTAAGGCAGCACTACGCATAATTAAAAGCTATTTGTTAAAGAACTTTCGCCTCACTCCATGTAGCTGTCAAAACATGTTTGAAACCGTAAAGTAACAAGCAATTCATAACTGTCTCCCCACAAAGGAGTGAGTGGAAACCCATAGACCACGACACAAAGGTATGGCTGTATAAAGTGTTTTGTATGTTGTATTTGTTGTATTATTGGAGAGCTGTAAACTATTGTTAATTTAATTCCCCGCTCTTAAATTGTGTCTTTAAGTGGGTTTTTATTAAGTGCGTCTTTTTTTTATTATTCGTCATTCGTTATAAAGTCGTTGAATTTTTTTCAAGTATTTTTTATAGCCGTTCAATTCATAAAATAATGCAATTCTAATCTTGACTAAACTTGTTTCAGTTTTAGTCTTTTAATCACCATCTTAAGAGTGCTTCATTGCATTTTCGCCAAAATTCTAATCTTTTATTAATTACTTATGATAAAAACACATTAGTTTTTTTTTACTTTGTACCCGATTATTATATGTCACAATCATCATATACCTAGTTGTAATTTACAAAAAAAACTATCATAAGATCAAAATTAAAAAAAAAGACAAAAAACGAAAAAAAATACGATTCATTTAGGTAAGCAAAACACGATTCTAGGTATTTTAAGAATTTGACAATTGACCACAAAAATACTAGTAGACCAGTTAAAAAAACAATTCGACTTTACTTTCCAGATAAATTCAACTAATTATATCAACAGTGTTCAGGCTTCCTTAATTAACGGTTAAAATGAATTTGTTAACATATCAGTTAACATGTTAACGATAGTTTTTTAGCTTCAGTATTGCGTTCCTTTCTACGAAGCGGGGTTTAGCAACTTGATACTCTGAAAGTTACAATGTTGCTTTGTAAGTTCATGTCTGCCGTGTAGTGGTTATGGCTTAATCTGACATGGAAAATGTCTGTAAGGGCCATTTTTTATTCCAAGCATGAGTTTGCAATGGTGGGTCTGTGAGATCATTTTTTTCTTCGTCTTATCTGGTATACTCTTGACAAATGGGTTATGATCGTCATGTACACCGTAGTAGTCTGGGTCCGGGCAGTTGTTAGTCTGGGTCGGGGCAATTGTAATGTCACTAGGGCCCGCCACCGCTGCCGGCTCGGGGTCATCCTGCTGCACTTATTAACTGAGTCCCTAATGGCAGACTTGATTTCTTTACGTAATTACTCTTGGTCTGCTCTTCATTGAGGCTTCATTGTGCGCATGAGGATATACAGTTTCAATCTTTGTAAATAGATGGCGCTGGGTAATGAATGCATCGCGCTAGTGTTTCGGCTTTTAGATTTAGCTATAGAAAATCATTTATTAGACACTTTAAAAAAACAGTAAAAGCAGTTTACAAACTTAAAAAAATTAATATATCTAGAGATAATAAACCTTGCCATTGTTAAAATTAGAAATGATGATTGAATTTAGGCAACATTGTTTTAAGCCTAGTTATTCTAGACGAATTTTAGGAACAAATAGAAAAAATCTTTATTCAATTTAGGTCCATACAGAACACTTATGTCAAAACATAAATAATCTACGACTGGTTCGGAACGTCGATTTCTACTGAGAAGACACATCTTATGTATTTTAACATCTTATTTTCTACTCGTAGTATAAATCCCCAAGCCGGTTTATTGTCCATTTAAAAGCTTACCCTTTGCATCTCTGACTGACTATATACCCTTATAAGTCTTATCTAAGGTCTAAACCTTAGAATGCCGTACCCACATTCTGCCATCAGATATCAAGTTTACGCATGCGCCGCGATTACCCTGAGCTGAGGTAGTGTTGCCAGTATTTTTTTTCCATTTTTCTAATAGTGCAAGCCATGACACTTTATTGCTGTAATATTTCATCAAGTGCATATAGTATAGGTCAACCCTGTAGGGTTAAGGTTTTTTTATATGATAGGTAGCAGACGAGCAAATGGATCACCTAATAAGCTAATACCGCCGCCCATAGACACCTGCAACATCAGTAGAGTCACAAAGCACTGCCAACTTTTAACGCCTAGACAGCATACATAATAGGAAATCAATTGTTTTTACGTTTTTTTTATGTGATAGGTAGCAGGCGAGCAGGCGGATCACCTGATGGTAAGCAATTGCCGCTGCCCATGGACACTTGCAACACCAGTGGAGTTACAAGTGCGCTGCCAACCTTTAAATGGTTTTAAAAGGTTTTTGGGTCTTACCCCTTTTCCCCAATCATTCCTCCGGTACCCTCACTCACTCGACGAAACACAGCGCAGGCGCAGCTTTACGCCGGTCTTTCATGCCGAAGCGTGGCTCTCCAACGGTAGTACGGGTAAATTGTCTTACGTATTTCTGCTTTCCCAATGGCAACACTATGCCGAGTTAACCCTTCAAAAGTAGATGCAAATTTCGCGCATAAATAAATTATGTATGGGCCCCGTCGACACATAGATATCTGCCCCGATAAGCCATTTAGACAAAGACGAATGGTTAAATAAGATCCGTTGACACCTCCATGTGATAAAATTTTTGATAAATCGCACCTCGTGAGGATTTGTCGTGCCAGTCATGACTAATATGAATTAATTTGAGCTACACGTATTTCACAGTTTAGCTCTTATTCCGAATGACATAAGAGTTAATACTAGCCAAATTGTGTAACAACTTTTGCCGTTGACTGAACAAGGAGTTTGTGCTTTTTGTTAGCTATTTTTGTTTATTATCATATTCATTTGCATAAACTCATTTGGTCGTGAAGTAAACAATGAGACATAAAAGTTAAGTCACGCCATCTCTTTCTGGGCCTGCCTCAAAGACTGATTTCCTGATACCACTTCTCCTAGAATTCCTCGTCAACCACCTATCACATAAAAAAAATGGCAAACCGCTACAAACAGAGTACAATGGCGGCATTTGGGGGAAGCCTTTGCCCAGCAGTGGGACAACATAAGCAAAAAAAAAAGTGAAATAGGTTGGTTGCTTGTTTTGTTGCATCATTACATAAACTTTTGTATTGATTTACGTCATTTAATATACATATCAAAAGAGAAAAAGATTTATTTTTTATGATAATTTAAATTTTAAAACAAATGTATTTTTATACATTTGTTTTAAAATGTATTTTTTTAAATTCAATATTGATTACGAATCTTGATATAAATTAAAAAGGGAGTAAGTACCTATCTTTAAGTCCAATTTTTAACTCCTCATAACGGAGTCGAGTAATCAACGTATCCTCAGGAAACTATCTAATAAATGTCAGTTACATTATTCAATTTACATCCTTCTCTCGTTGATCATAGGCGTAAAACTACAAAAGTTATTGCCCATTAAAGTCCTACCGTGCAAAAGCATGATTGAACGAAACCGTGCAATTGACTTAAGGGTTTATGGAGCTGGAAGCTCACAAGTTCTAAGGGCCATTTAAATTTAAACCGTAGATTCAATTATACCTGCATACCTTTTTTAATTATTTATCAAAAGTTGACCAACAGGATAAATAAGTAACACTTTTTTACACACAATTTTAAACTTAAAAACACCCCATTAATTGAAAAGTATTAATATAATGAACGAACACACACACACACACACGAAATAACTCAATGATACGTAAAAGAAAATGTTAGATAATAATTAAATTAACTTAGACTGAGTTACTATTTTTAATTAATTTTTTAAAAAAGTAAAATACTTTTTTTACCTACTTTAAAAAAAATAATACAAAACCTGAGCCGAAAATTTCTAGTTCTGCTCTAAATTAAGTTTAAGCTCTAATTTTGTTTTAAGTCTCATTCATTATTCTTACATTCCCTTGCGCCTTGTCTGGTACTGGCTAATAGGTTGTTGTTTATTACGAGTCGAATGAAAATACCTAAGTCGTATTTAAGCCCAGCTGTCATGAATTAAATGACTGCCGACTGGCCGTAAAGGATAGTTGGCGGCAAAACGGTTGAGTATCGTGAATTTGGAACGCACTTCGTGACAAGTTACATTATCACACCGTAGTATACATACATAAATAAATTGATACAATATCTTGATACATTGTCATGATTCCAAACTAGGGTTTCCTCTTACATTATAGGTAGTTATTGACGTTGACAATTTAAGGCTAAAAAGTGCAGTCATGTTTCTATGGAATAATGTTAAAATTGGTGATAGGTATTTATTTTCTAATAAGTAGGACCAAACATTTTTATTTGGGTCTTAGCAGCAATATGGAGAAAAAAATATCAGTAAATAGGAAGCTTTCATTACGCCAACTGTCTCGACCTTTTAATTTTTTTGTTATCTACGGAAATCAAGTGTTAGTTGGTTAGGTACTTAAAGGTTAATTTAAAAGAAAAATGTACACCTATTAAAATTTTTTACCCAATAAAATTGTATTATCTTGCCTACCTACATCTAATATTTATTTTTTACTTTATAGTTCGCGTAAATACCAACAAGGTGTAATTTTATAACTTGTAAATGTTTTTTCTTTTTGTATATTGAAAGTTTAGATACAAACCAAAATACTTTCAATTTTAATTGAACATGCATTTAAATTGTGTTTTCATTTGTTTCAGATGAATAAAAGTGTTGGATCAATTTTGAACCTAATTGACCGCGAGGACTCTATGAGGTAAATTATTTTTGATTTTATTTTTTTAGATGCGTTTTATGAGGAAATAATAAATCATAATATTTTGTGCAAACATAATATTATTATAATTAGTTTAACATCATACGTCATCTATAGCCTTTATTCAGATATTATCCGTTTTTAATTAATTATAAAACGAAATAAGTCTATAACATAATATAATGATGCCAAAATTATAATCATATCTCTCACGAATAAGAGTGCTAAATTCGTACGCTATCACTACGGTCCAACTGGCGCGTTGGTATTGAGCATGTTTTAACCGCCTACGACGCAAGAGGACTGTGGTTCAAACCTGGGTTTTAGCAAAAAACTATTTATAAAATATTATCAAGGCTAGGCCTTTATCGAAGCTACATATTTCCAATGGATATGATAGTCATAACAAGGCCAATATGGAAGGGCCCCTATACGGTCGCGGTTTAGGCTCGTGTCTTCAACGTATTACCAACGGGGCTTACATTTTACCTAAAAGTAACATATTAGGAGCATTTAAAAATTACCTATTTATCAGCCTATACTGTCCCACTGCAAGGCAAAGAACTTCATCAAAATCAAGTCATTGCTACTATGATGGGACTAATTCCATAAGCCTAACCTTAATCACCACGCGTGCCTAATGCGGATTGGTGATCACAAACCCGAGCTATGTTCGTTAAGAATTTGAAACACATTTTTTGCTCGAATTAAAAATTATATGATAAAATAAAATTGACGTTTAAATACACAATCATTATTATGATTGAATTTTTTAGATGCTCAAAATCGTAAATTTAAAAGATTTAATTATAAAATCTTGTTTTTAAATAATGTTGCGTGTTTTAATCAAATTAATCTATTTAGTTTTTTTAATTAACCATCAACCTACATTGTCCAAAGTTATTATATAAATAAACTTACAGCAAAGTAATTTATGAGCCGTAAAATTAACTATAATATAGAATATAATTTTACTTTACTGAGGTATAAGTAGCTGTTGACCCTAAACACGCAATAATTCTATAAGACAAATTATTATTTTTTTTTCAGTATTTTGTGCCAATAAATGTTTCATTCATTTATTGCATTTTTATGACGTAATCTTTAAAAAAAAATCTTTATTGCTAGTTACAATGTCATGTTGTAACCTTCAAAGAGAAAGTAATGATAACAGGATTGATTGATAGATAATACAACGTATCGAGCGATTAGATATAGAATTCAAAGTCACCTGCCAGTGACATTCAAAAAAGTTCAAACTTGTTTTATTATTCACTGAGGACTGAAGTCAGATGTTTGTAGTTATTTTTATTGTTGAGTGTAACAGTTTTATTCTATTAAAAAAATACTTGGTTATAAGAAATGGCAATGTTTGGTATATATTTTTTCGCGCTACACATCCTTTGCAACATAACCCCGTTCATCTCTGGTGGAAACGCAGTGGAGGTTATTTGACTTTTATAACTGTCTAGTTTTATTAGTTTTTAACACTAATGAGTTAGAAAATTCATGTTTCTTAACCATAGCCGCAGAAGGTAATAATTCATTTCTTATGCAATGTTTCTCCTATTATACCCGTTTCTTTGTCCAACACAGACGGGTCTACCCCAACCCTTCACTGCCATACGGTGTCTTTAATACCCCCGACTTTCACATCCTTCCTGTTTTAAATGTATTCATAACACGGCAAAAAACCTAATGCGTATCATTTGACGGTTTTCTAGACAAAGACCGATGTCTATTGTGGGGTTAAAAGGATTTTTGTCGCTGGAAAGTGGATCGGAAGATGCAACGGATAGTTTGTTCAGTTTCAAACGTAATTCGATAATGGTATACTTTCGGTTTTGATTCGGTTCATTGTTTTTTTTCTGTTTTCATGATGATTAATTTGAATTTGGGAATTATAATTTTGAAATCATTATTTGTTACTTGAAAACTTTGAACTCATTTAAAACGTCCATCATGTAATAATGTAGACTAATGTTAATGTATTAATTATTTTCTCGTAGTGTCTGTTTTTATCATCATCATCATTTCAGCCAATCGACGTCCTCTGCTGGACATAGGCCTCCCCCAAAGCTCTGCACACAGATCGGTCCTATTTTTATACGGATGTACATATTTGAAATGGCTATTTTCCTGTACACAATAATTTTGATTTAAAAAATGGTCTGAATTCAGTACGATTCTTTACAGGAGCAACAACTACTGACATAAAATCGTATCGTGGGACCAAAAGAATAGATAAAGCCGCGTCATAAGTAATCGGCTCGTTAACTCGATCTTCTGCCCTTTCAAAGGCATCTTACAAACCGCGCCACAAAGTGCACCATTGTCATCCCGTCCCTATCTACGCTACCGCATTAAATCTAAGCTATTTGAATAAAGCATCCCATTGTCGATATTATAAAATATTATAAAGGTTAGGCCTTTATCGAAGCTACATATTTCCAATGGATATGATAGTCATAACAAGGCCAATATGGAAGGGCCCCTATACGGTCGCGGTTTAGGCTCGTGTCTTCAACGTATTACCAACGGGGCTTACATTTTACCTAAAAGTAACATATTAGGAGCATTTAAAAATTACCTATTTATCAGCCTATACTGTCCCACTGCAAGGCAAAGAACTTCATCAAAATCAAGTCATTGCTACTATGATGGGACTAATTCCATAAGCCTAACCTTAACTATAATATAGAATATAATTTTACTTTACTGAGGTATAAGTAGCTGTTGACCCTAAACACGCAATAATTCTATAAGACAAATTATTATTAATTTTATTAGTATTTTGTGCCAATAAATTTTTCATTTAATTATTGCATTTTTATGACGTAATCTTTTAAAAAATCTTTATTGCTAGTTACAATGTCATGTTGTAACCTTCAAAGAGAAAGTAATGATAACAGGATTGATTGATAGATAATACAACGTATCGAGCGATTAGATATAGAATTCAAAGTCACCTGCCAGTGACATTCAAAAAAGTTCAAACTTGTTTTGTTATTCACTGAGGACTGAAGTCAGATGTTTGTAGTTATTTTTATTGTTGAGTTGTAACAGTTTTATTCTATTAAAAAAATATTGGTTTAAGAAATGGCAATGTTTGGTATACATTTTTCGCGCTACACATCCTTTGCAACATAACCCCGTTCATCTCTGGTGGAAACGCAGTGGAGTTATTTGACTTTTATAACTGTCTAGTTTTATTAGTTTTTAACACTAATGAGTTAGAAAATTCATGTTTCTTAACCCATAGCCGCAGAAGGTAATAATTCATTTCTTATGCAATGTTTCTCCTATTATACCCGTTTCTTTGTCCAACACAGACGGGTCTACCCCAACCCTTCACTGCCATACGGTGTCTTTTAATACCCCCGACTTTCACATCCTTCCTGTTTTAAATGTATTCATAACACGGCAAAAAACCTAATGCGTATCATTTGACGGTTTCTAGACAAAAGACCGATGTCTATTGTGGGGTTAAAAGGATTTTTTGTCGCTGGAAAGTGGATCGGAAGATGCAACGGATAGTTTGTTCAGTTTCAAACGTAATTCGATAATGGTATACTTTCGGTTTTGATTCGGTTCATTGTTTTTTTCTGTTTTCATGATGATTAATTTGAATGTGGGAATTATAATTTTGAATCATTATTTGTTACTTGAAAACTTTGAACTCATTTAAAACGCCATCTGTAATAATGTAGACTAATGTTAAATGTATATAATTATTTTCTCGTAGTGTCTGTTTTTATCATCATCATCATTTCAGCCAATCGACATCCTCTGTTGGACATAGGCCTCCCCCAAAGCTCTGCACACAGATCGGTCCTGTTTTTATACGGATGTATATATTTGAAACGGCTATTTTCCTGTACACAATAATTTTGATTTAAAAAATGGTCTGAATTCAGTACGATTCTTTACAGGAGCAACAACTACTGACATAAAATCGTATCGTGGGACCAAAAGAATAGATAAAGCCGCGTCATAAGTAATCGGCTCGTTAACTCGATCTTCTGCCCTTTCAAAGGCATCTTACAAACCGCGCCACAAAGTGCACCATTGTCATCCCGTCCCTATCTACGCTACCGCATTAAATCTAAGCTATTTTGAATAAAGCATCCCATTGTCGATATTATAAATATTATGCTAATGCGATAAAAGAAATTTTTGACTCCGGTCGCTTAGACCAGGTGTCGCAGCGAAAGGGTTCATGAGATTCAAATGTCTTGCGCCCCTCGTTGTGAATGCAATCATTTATTAAGATTTGCCCTTTTGTTTAGCGTTTCATTCCCATACGCATGCTCAAACGCATGGAAATTTATGTGAGAAGAGTTAGTGATATATTTTTTTATATTCTAATGCGTTTACAGTTTTATTCTATTAAAAAAATATTGGTTTAAGAAATGGCAATGTTTGGTATACATTTTTCGCGCTACACATCCTTTGCAACATAACCCCGTTCATCTCTGGTGGAAACGCAGTGGAGTTATTTGACTTTTATAACTGTCTAGTTTTATTAGTTTTTAACACTAATGAGTTAGAAAATTCATGTTTCTTAACCCATAGCCGCAGAAGGTAATAATTCATTTCTTATGCAATGTTTCTCCTATTATACCCGTTTCTTTGTCCAACACAGACGGGTCTACCCCAACCCTTCACTGCCATACGGTGTCTTTTAATACCCCCGACTTTCACATCCTTCCTGTTTTAAATGTATTCATAACACGGCAAAAAACCTAATGCGTATCATTTGACGGTTTCTAGACAAAAGACCGATGTCTATTGTGGGGTTAAAAGGATTTTTTGTCGCTGGAAAGTGGATCGGAAGATGCAACGGATAGTTTGTTCAGTTTCAAACGTAATTCGATAATGGTATACTTTCGGTTTTGATTCGGTTCATTGTTTTTTTCTGTTTTCATGATGATTAATTTGAATTTGGGAATTATAATTTTGAATCATTATTTGTTACTTGAAAACTTTGAACTCATTTAAAACGTCCATCTGTAATAATGTAGACTAATGTTAAATGTATATAATTATTTTCTCGTAGTGTCTGTTTTTATCATCATCATCATTTCAGCCAATCGACAGTCCTCTGCTGGACATAGGCCTCCCCCAAAGCTCTGCACACAGATCGGTCCTATTTTTATACGGATGTACTATATTTGAAATGGCTATTTTCCTGTACACAATAATTTTGCTTTAAAAATGGTCTGAATTCAGTACGATACAGGAGCAACAACTACTGACATAAAATCGTATCGTGGGACCAAAAGAATAGATAAAGCCGCGTCATAAGTAATCGGCTCGTTAACTCGATCTTCTGCCCTTTCAAAGGCATCTTACAAACCGCGCCACAAAGTGCACCATTGTCATCCCGTCCCTATCTACGCTACCGCATTAAATCTAAGCTATTTTGAATAAAGCATCCCATTGTCGATATTATAAATATTATGCTAATGCGATAAAAGAAATTTTTGACTCCGGTCGCTTAGACCAGGTGTCGCAGCGAAAGGGTTCATGAGATTCAAATGTCTTGCGCCCCTCGTTGTGAATGCAATCATTTATTAAGATTTGCCCTTTTGTTTAGCGTTTCATTCCCATACGCATGCTCAAACGCATGGAAATTTATGTGAGAAGAGTTAGTGATATATTTTTTTATATTCTAATGCGTTTACAGTTCTAAGACTTTGAATAGCCTTTGTAGACGTTCGGTCGTAAATTTTGGATTAAAGTTTTAACCCGTTTGAGCGATGTGGGTTTTTTAACTAAAACATATTTTATAATAAAAAAATACTGGTCTGTAAATAAAGTATTATGGGCATGTTTAAAACCGTGTTCGTTAGTATTTTATAGTCTACCTACGTGTTTATAAATAACCATATTTTATATTTAGCGTCGATAAACTTCTGCGTTATCCGTCAAATGACTTTGAATTACATTTTACTACAAATTAGATGCTTAGTTTGGTCATCCGAGTATCGTTACTGATCTAAATGGCAATAAAACTTATCGATAGAGTTTTGTCATTTAGGTGAAAATGTCTTTAACATACCATCCGGTGTTCTACATAATTTAACATAATAATTCCCATAAATATTAATTAAGGAAATTTAAACACAAGATGAAACTCAAAAATATTTTAAATTAACTGGTTGGTTGTCTGTTTCACCAATCGCCTCGTAATTTAATTATGGTTGCATTAAAATGAGGAAGAAAAATGTTTTGCATACTGACGTGTATTTTTTTATCTTTCTTTCAAAGTAATTTCCTAATTATGAACTCCCCAGGGCGTCGTCCAACGCATTCCTAACCAAAAACACAATTAAATACTAAACTAATAGTATCACGCACCGTGCTGCCATCTGTCGTTGCAACAATTGTGTTAATTTTACTGTGTTGCGTTTTATCTTTTTCTTGCAAATGTTTTCGTTTCCGATATTTAATTGACGTCATTTTCCCGACGCATTCTGGTACCAATTTGTGTAATTATAAACGTAAGAAGAAATAATTGGGTGCGTGGTTGCGACAATTTAGCACTCGCGGTCGGTTAGACCCCACTGTAACTAGCTAACCGGTTGAGAGGACTAGTTTTTAAAGTATGTTAGTTTAATTTTTGACTAATCTAGGGACGTTTTAATTTGTACCCTTTTTTTGAACAACAATTTTTATATTAGATCTAATCTGCATAGTAGTAAACTTAGTTCATTCGATTTCTGTGTTACTCAAATTATACAGATTCTTAAGTATCGTTAATAATTTGCTATTTATAGAAGTTCAGTTGATAATAAAGTTAAGGTAAATGAAATAGCAAAAGATGTAGATATTAACTATAACACTGTTTTCGTTTAATTTAGTTGAGTTCCCTTTTCGTATCACACGCCCCTCAATGCAATATCCGGTTGTCATTACTAACAAATGCCTACTAGATTGTAGTTATTTTCTTGCTTTATTCTAGAAATAATACTCCTATTAATGTAACTCACTGTTCCAGTTTTAGTTCTGACACATTTATGAAAGGGAATTAAAATCAATAGCGGATTTCCTGACCGATACTGAGATATAGCGTAATATAGCTCGCAACGCTTTCGTCATATCATAATAGACAAATGGCTTTAGAGCGGATGTGGCGTTGTAATATTTTATGATACTATAATTCAGTCTAGTATCTACGTGTGTTAATTAACTTGCAACGAATGAAAACAATCGTTTTTTGTATCTTTGACTGGTTGAGGAAATTTGGCGGTATGGGTATAATAAAGGTAATCGTAAACAAATAAATGCGAGTATGGTTTTACTTGATTTTATATGATGTGTACTAAAATAGCACATGCTAATGTCAAATTTCAACCCAAATGTCATTCGTGTTTTTTTGTATAAGTCAAAAGATTAAAAATGTGTGGGAATGACACATTGTCATTTTACCTCACACAATTAAAATCGCACTTAAGTAGGTATCAAAGTAAATTTTTCAGTCAAGTTTTTTTCTTAGTTTGTATCTCACTTCGCATTTACGTATAATACCTAAACCGTCTTTAATATAAAATATGTTAATTTATATAAAAACAGATATTAATATTTTTATAGATACTTAAATGATGTCATTACATCGCTTTAATGTCGTGAAATTACTGTACAAGTTCGTAAAATAACAGTGGGTGATAACCGTCACGTCTCCACAAAAAACAGTACTCAGACATGTACTTACAAACCGTATGGTAATAAGAAATAGCACAGATGGCCGGCACACAGCTGGTCTATACTATTCTTATGCAAAGCAGTGTTTCATTGTGCTTTGTACTATTCGTAATAACCACGCTCTGGTCGTGTGGACCGACACGCGACATCGGAAGGGTTAAATGGTAGTATTTTGGTTTGAAAATTTTAAAGATTTGTGTTCCGAACTTACTTTGCCTTGACATTTTAAGAGTTTGTGTTTTGAACTAGTGTTTCTGCACGAAATGTTTTAGGGTTGTGTTTCGAACTAGTGCAAACAAAGAAAGATGTTTGTCAAATTTTTGGGCAAAATTACTTATCAGTTACTTTTAAATTTCGTCAGTTACGTTCAACTGCCCACTAAATTAAATAAAGAATTGTTAGCGTTAATAGTGTAGTAGGATAAAACATTAATTTACTGCGGTGTTGGAAGGGTTAATTTCTATAATATTAACAGAGATAAAAAATACCTATGTTGCGCAAAAGGTCTAAATATTTGTAAAGCGCTAAACTGAAACAACAACAGTTGACTCTGCTATTTAATTCTAGTCTTTATCTCCGTAGCATTAGATTTAATTTAGATTACCGTTATTCGAATCACGGTATAGAAGGTAAAAAGTGTTAATTTCCGGTCTTACATATGCGTTTGCGCCTGCTGGAATGTTTCTGAGAAACAATAAGTATAGTTAGCGGGGAAATAATTAGAACAGTTTTTGTTTGTGATACTTAGCTGTCTTTTGTTTTGGGACCAAGATACGAAGAGTTTGGCAAATGAGATTAGTATCTACCTATGACCCATTCTAGAATGTTGGAGTAAAAAATAAAAAAAAGTTACGAAATTGTTTAACGTTAAGAAGGTTCTTAACAGCATAGTTTTTTGTCAACCCTAAAAAATATAGCAAAAATAATTGTTTTAGAAAACTTGTGTTCAATTTATTTAAACTCCATCTTTTACATTATTAACTTAATTACAGGTAATTTATTATTAAATTACTCCGTATGAAATGAAGCTAAAAACTTAATTTGTCATTTAGTCATTTTATTAATTAAAATTAATATTGGAGAGGAATATAAAACGGTCTATCTATTAATACATCATTGTATATTTATATAGCTCTATATATAACCTAGTTTAGTAATTACGTACTTAATAGGCAATAATTTACTCAGACAAAGGAAAACGTTGCTTGGTAACAAACTTAATGGCCTAAGTAAATGCCGTCAAAGCATCAAGCTATAACTTACATTAAGTGTTATTATAATTTAATTTGCTCTATTGAACTTAGAATAATGTATTATGAGTTATTGTTCATAACGACTTGGAAGGCGTGGCAAGATGGCAGATCTGGGAAAGATGGCACGCCCTAACATCGAACATTTGAAATACCAACAGACCAACAGCTCTATTAAGTATACTGTAACTATACCATTGACGATCGATTTTGACACCTAATGTTCAAAAACAAAGGTCTACATTTAATTGTATATTGTGAGAAGTGACGTAAGCTTTTAAAAATTCAGATTTGATTAGGGATGTCGATGTAATGTCCTACAAATCAAATAGATATTTAAGTCACACTTGGAGTTGTATAGTTGAAACAACATCATCACATACATTGTCCTTGTCCCAAACTAAGGGTCTTGTGCTATGAAATCCAGAAACTAACAAAGGAACCACAAACACCAAACCCAACACAAATATCGGTTTCATCAAGGAACATTTGTGTTGGTGCTCGAATCAAGCCCGCAACTCTTGCGTCTTAACTTGAGAGAGTTGATCCGTATGCTTTTTTTTACATAAGAATATTATCAAAGTGACTTATAACGAACATTAAAACATGAATATGCAATTCACTTATGTAGAGTGAATAGGATACTTCTAGGTAAGACTGCAGTCTGGGCCTTTAGACGATTGAGTTGAGAAGAAGCCTACGATGATACAATAAAAAATCAATTGTTTTTGCCTTTTAAAGGTTTTTGGGTCTTACGATGCTAGAGTTCAATATGAATCCAAGGGTAAACCCATTTTGTATAAACAATGAAAAACTATTTATGAGACAGCCCTATGGAACACAAGAGTAAATTTGTTATAGCATACATTTTTGTCTTCAGAAACTTTAATTGGTGTTGTTGAATTATTGTGATCTGGCACGATCGAAACTCGCAATTAAGTAGATAGCGTGAGTTTTTGCGCGTGCATTCGAGTAATCGGTTGATGAGAGTTGTTGATGTTGAGTTATCGATGTTTTTAATGATATGGATGTTTGTTAATGTTTGCTATTTTATTAGTTTTTGGTTCGCGGGTTTTGTTAATTAACAGATCTATATTATTTATAGATACTATTGTATAGACAACTAAAAGGCCTTATATTGGAACATATTAGAATTTATGTCCCGAATCGAAGTGAGGTTATATCGTCGTTCATATGCAATTTGTTCTATGTCAAAAACGACAAGTTTATGCCAAACGCAAGCTATGTTCGAAAAGTTCTAAACATACTTTTTGTTCGACCAGAGATTCCAACTCAGGACCCCGAGATCTCTGCCCGAAACTTAAACTAATAAACTAAAAGGGCGGGAGGCAATTAGGGGGGATGAGGATAATTTGATTACATAGACATAGAATTGGCACATCTATTCAGTCAAGTAAAGTATCAGCCTATATACTGTCCCACTGCAGGGCAAAGGCCTCCATCATAGAAATCAAGTCATCACTACTATAATGGGATTAGGCTTAATCACCACGCTTGCCTAATGCAGATCAATTCGCATTTATAAGTACTATTTGCATAAATTAAGGGAAGTTGCTACAAAGGACGCAGTTTTACCTTTTGAGATTCCCTGATATAAAAATGTTAACATTATCGATAAGCACTTACCCTCACAGTTTATCGACTTATCGTATATCCTCATCACGTTGCAACCATACGTCGTCTAATTAGTCCATGTACACATGTTCTCACACATAAATTCCTCCGTTTCAGCGTGTCCCTTAATTCAGTCGCTTCCTCAATAAAATTTTATAGGTATAATTAAACTTGCACCAAGACCACACGCGAGATGCGCATACTATTTTGTTTTTTAGTAACGCTATCTGTGACTTAGTACTCTTCTATCTCTTTCTTTAAAGAAAGAGATAGAAGAGCCCAATTAATTGGGTGGCCCGCCCTCACTTTGCTACGGGACTTCTTCACGCTGAATGTATTAGTACCAAAATAAAGCAATAGATGACGCTGGATGTCTAATGCATCGCGCAGATATCTCGCTTTTTCTGCTCATCTATGAGGCATGCCGTCAATTCGTCATTAAACTAAACGGAAAGAAACTCATGGCAGACGGTAGAGTATTTCATTCATTAATATTCAATGATATTTGACTAAATTGTTCGAAATGGTGTTAAGAAATTTTTTATACTCCATCCAAAGACTCGTGGCAGTTGGCGTCATGCTTAATTTATAAATCGATCATTCTCATTGAGAATATCATTACCGTAAATAAGGTTTTAATACTGCCAGTACTTAAAATCATATTCCTCCCAAATTGACATCTGAATCCTTGGACCATTATATGAAAGGGGCAAAATTAAGGAAAGAGGCCTAAGCCTTTGTCTGCAATTAATAGGTTATTTTTGAGATTCTGATGTTAATTTCAGAGGTTTATGGGCTTGAAGATGCCACGGTAATGTACATTTTTGAGAATAACCCAATTAATAAATGAAATATTCTTACTTCTGGCACAAACCCTTGAGTATGATTGAATTTATTTCTTTATTATTCATATTAATTTGATAATTTAACCTTTTACTATAGCATTTAATTGAACGTTTTATCTATCTTATAAAATTATTCAAGGAAACTATTCTATTTATATATCTATCAATTTCTTAATACATTTTAGTATGAGCTAAGTAAATTACCGTTTTTCTGTTCTTGATACATCAAAAGAATTCCACGAACGTGCCCACTCTGCATTCAAGAAACGTTTCCAGCTAGACGTCAAACATTTAATTAACGCAGATAAACTAGTAATTAGTGATCGGTATCTGATCTCATTAAGAAACATTTTTAATATGAAACTTGAGCGTTTTGTTTTTATTTCGGCGCTAGCAGTCGTACGATGTTGGTGGTAAAGTTATTTAATTGCAGAGAGAAAAAGGGGATAAATTGTTTTGGCAGAAATGAGTTAAAATGTATAAACATTTTAACTCCTTGTACAGTCAACTCCAAAAATATGTACGTACTTTAGGACCTTGTCAGAATACATAATGTATAACAAAGTAAAAGTCGTTCTTATACATATGTATTGTGATAAGGTCCTAAAGTGTATACATATTTTTGGAGTTGACTGTTTGCGACACATCAAGTTACCCTTTTGAATTTTGCATCGTCTTTATGACAGTGTTTTTTGGGGCTATTTTTGATCTGCAAGGGGGTAACTTTATGTATACCTGATTGTAAACTATAAATCGTAGATGGCGTAATTCACAATTGTACTAACTACAATCCAATCCAATCTTCCAGTCGAGTTTAGTCAGTATAATCATCACAAAAATATTGGTTAGGTTAGGTTAGAACAGTGACCAGCCAAAAAATCTTGAAATTCGCGGGCGAGTTTGTTTCGGGCGAGTTGCCTAACCCACAACTCAAACTCGCCCGCGAAGTTTGCACTAAATTGTCGAAATGTTGTACTCTGTGTGTTATCCGCCATCGGAATATGTAGGCAATCGGGCATAGCCATGCATTGGACGGACAGAGGGATGGCTAGAGGCTAACCCTCCGATACTCAAGGCGTGGTCGTGGCTCGTGGACTCATCGCTCCCCTATAGATGCGACGCCATTTTGGATTTCCTTTTTTGAACAATTTTTTTACCCTTTTTCATCGACGCGTAACTAACGCGAGCTTTAAAACAATGAATCGCATAGGTATTAAAAAGAAAATTTTAATTTCTATGTTAATTTTTGCGGAAAATTTATTTATTGAGTATAAGAATGAGATAAGTCATAAGGTTTACCATGCATGCTAAATTTGACGTAATTTTTTAAATCACAAAAGGTCTATATATGCGTTTCAAGAGCTTTTGCATACGTACTAGTTAGTACTAGTAGTCGAAACTATTTCTGATAAGTACGAATATGTAGTTGACTAGTAATTAAATAAATCTACTATATCGTGGGCCGCATAAATAACGTCTGCGGGCCGCAGTTTGATGACCACGGGTCTAAATGAAAACTCTACCTGCTGCACTCAGATAAGTCAGTTACCCTTAACGATCTTTATCTAAATTACTGATAGTCTTTACGCCTAAGTATTACTTATTGTAATAACTTAATAAGTGTCAATATTTTTGTCATAAGTGACAATTAAATATAACTACGTCTCTGATTGCGGCAGTTAAATTAATAAATTGAGACAACATCACATATATTGTCTTGGTCCCAATCTAAGGTTTTCCCTTGTACTATGTAAATCAGAAACAACGAAGGAACCACAAACACCCAGATCCAACACAAATATCTGTTGTTAATTGTTTTTGAGCCCTCTTGTTAATTATATTAAAAACAACTTGGAATTAAAATCTAGTTTTAACATTATCTTACAGCTTGGTATCGTCACTCGCATAATTTTCTTTCGCATCAGTTCTTAACATGATAAAAAATGTAATGTTAAAAATAACATGTGTTTTCTTTAAAAAATCTGGAGAAATATTTCAATGTCGGTCTTACAGATCAAAATCTTGTCTCATGAACCACTTTCTGAATGGCCGGTTGGCTTTCTCGTTTTTTAGGGTCCCGTGAAAATAATTGCGTAAAAAGGAACGTTTCCACCCATACGGGGGTTACTCGTAAAGCATTAGCCTGTATACTTTCCCACTGCAGGGCAAAGGCCTCCATCATGGAAATCAAGTCATCGCTACTATGATGGGATTAGGCTTAATCGCCATGCTTGCCTTATGCGAATTGGTGATCACAAACCCGAGCTTAGTTTCGAATAACGGGTACGCGTAGACTATGATAGTAAATAAATGAACAAAAATACTCGTATTACGTCATTATAAAAAAGTATTGAAATGTGCCCCCCTCCCTAATAGGTATATGATGTATGTTAACATTATCATAATAACTCAAAAAGCACCGCACACGCTCTGTTTCGTCGAGTGAGTGAGTACCGGAGGCCCAATTAGGAGGAAAGGGGGTTAAAGGTTGGCAGCGCAATTGTGACTACGAGTGTCTATGTGCGCGGCAATCGCTTACCTATTAGGTAACATGTATGTATAAAAAACCTACAAACGAAAATTTGGTTTTAACGAGATCTAGAAAGGCGTTTTACATTAAAGCAACTCAAACTCAAATGTTACTTGCTTCTTCGGAACTCTTCATGGATAAGACCGACTCGTACTTGACCGTTTTTTTTTCTCTTATTTTTCATACGATAAAACCTGAACTCTATACGGGCACGCCCGAGCTATCGGCGGCGGTATCTCACAAAGTTTACGTGATACGAACATTTTGTTTGCACGGACTTGTATGGACCAATGTACCGTTTGGTCTAGTCATTTGAGCCGGTTTGCATTCTCATGTTGGTAGATGCGGATTTAATCTTTGAATGTTCTCGTATTTAGTTTATTTGCTTTGCCCTGACAGGTCACTTAAAGATGTAAGTTATTAAAGGCAAAATGCAATGCTTTAAAAGTATGTATATATATCTAACAAAACATATATCTAACAAAAAGTAAAATACAATAGGTAAAATTATCTCATATTAGTGTTTAAAAACTTCAAACAGATCATCTGATGTCCTTGAATTCCTTCTAACTTATATAAAATACAAAGCCAATCAATTGAAGGAAAATAAGTTAAAGAATTAATTATAATGTAGTTCAAAAACTTTGGTCGATTAAATTTTTAGGTATTTAAAAAACAATTTATTAAAAACCATCGTGTCACATTTGAAAATGGACAGCGTCATTCGAAAATTAATTTAAATAAAATTAAATAGCTACCATCAGTAGGTACCTACAAAATAACTGGCCAGTATTAAATCTTGCAAAATAAGAAAGGAAACTAACATTTACATTGCATTTTTGGTGTAAACATTATCACATTTAAATGTATTCAAATAAGGAACAAATTCGTATCTCATAATATTTTTTTTTTGTAATTTTACATGTCATGGAGTTAAAGAGGACTGAACAAAACATGTGTTTGTTTGTTTCAAAATTATAGGAACACATTTTTCATGGACTAAAATACATTTTTATTAGAACAATATGTGTGCTTGACTTATGTTTTATTATTTATGATGTTTTCTGTTACCATTTTTATTGTTTCTTTTTTATTCAACATCAATAAAGTTACTTATTATATTATTGTTTGAATATTATTGGTTTATAACGAGTATTTTACATTGAAGACTTAAAGTTTTAATACGGATAAAATATTTAACTATTAAAATGATATTAATCTAGGTTTATGTAAATATTTAGTACATGTGTAGAGACAACTATAATTTATCATTATTTACATACTATATCATTAATAAGCATTGTTTGATTTAATATAATATTAATGTATATTAAATCAAATGTTGTAAACATGTTTACAACTGTTGTATCTAGAATGATGACTGTTTATCAGATTAAGTTTGGCGTGGGATGGTAAGCTACTATCGGTATGCTGAAGATAGGTTTCGTGGATGGTAGTAGAACGAAACGTATTGGCTGATGCAATAATAATACAAAATATTTAATTTAGTACTTATTGGTCATTATAAAATTGGTGTTTCATTTTAGTGATGCACACTGAGAATAATATAAGAATCGTTTTTAACCGTTTAATTACTTTTTAACACTTTTCACTGTTTTTAGCACTGTACTTGTGTGTCGAGTGAGTTGTGCTCTTTTTTAAAAATATACGAAAAGGCTGTTATGACGTTTTTATTATTTTAATTAGTCAATTTTTTTTTATATTCATCCAACTGTCATGTGGGATGCCTCATAAATGTTAGGTAATGACTTTAAACAAGTAAATAGTAGTCTAGTTGACGCCAATCACGAATTAATAAAGTTTAGTATTTGTAGAAACCCAAAGGCAACTTTCCAACTACTTTTTTTTTTAGTTCAAAGTTTTTGAGGAACAAAATATCAAATTAACATGCTTCCCTAACACTCACCAACATGCTCAATCGTAACACTTTCCGGTTAGATTACACTTTTAAATATCAATGTCAAAAAACAAAGAAGTTCATTTTTAAAAAACCGCGTACCACAAAGTTCATTTCTCAAGTTCTCCAATTTTAACAAAATCTTCTTACGTTTCAGATAGTGTCGGAAACGGGCACAAAAAACAAGGCGTACAGCCGCCCGCATTCAAATGTAACAACTACACTCTTATGTCGACGCTGTAAAGCTCATATTTGAATGTAGTTGTGTACATGTTAGTGCGAGCGCTGTAAGGAGCAACCTGTTGGCTGCGGAGACATTTGGTGAGCGCTCGAGTTTATTCCTTACCCTTTTTTGTTCCACTTTTTTGAGTTAAAAAAATGTAAATAATACGATCCTTTGAAAATGTTGAGATACAAGTGGTATAAGGTTTGGGGTACACAGGGACTTTTCATTCATATACGCCGTCTGTTCTTTCCGGTCACTTTCTATTTCGTAGGGAGAAAAATAATATGTTTTAATACAAAAAAATATGGAAAAAGCTATAGAACAGGACTATAACTGTTTACCGTATCTATGTAAAAAAAATATTCCATATAAAATACATGTGCCTATTTCTATTAATATTTTTATTTATCAATGTAGATGTTCTAGTTAAGCTGGAAAATCGTCTGCACTACGCTATGAGTGAGGTTTAGTTCCGCCAAGCCCGCTGCATGTGCAAGTAATTAACGCCTAACGCTGGTACACCAAAAAATTCGTCGACCGTACTCGATAGTCAACGCTGACTTGGGAGAGATCGTTCGTCTTGCTGCTGCGTGGTCGGTCATACTGCAGTCGGCAGGGTTATCGCAGTGCGGACGCCCGTATTCTTTGTGACTCTAGAAAAAAAATGTCAAAGCACTCTACGAGTTTTGGCTAATATTTGTTCTTTTCCGTTACAATACTTCTGTCTTCTTTCATTTTCTATATCACTGTTCATAATGCTTGATTTTGATTGCAATTGTTAATTTCTGAAGTCTAATTAGAAAGTAACAAGTTTAAATTTTGTTCCTGCAAATGGATACGCGAAATGAATATTACTGAGAGTAAAATGTGCATTTGAAGTGGCTATCGGTGTGTCCCGCTCCTAAGCTCACATTCCGACTGACAGGACCACTCTGGTTGAGGCTAAGTGCAGGTATCGTTGTGTTTTTTACCTTTTTAATCTGTCCCGACACGAAAATAGGTTATAACCTATTTATTTTGCCTCTCAAATTGTAGCATAAACTTTAATTTGATAGCGGCGCGGGAAGGGTTAAATTACTTATTTTTTGTTTCTTTTTCTTCCATATACGAAATTGGGGTTCATAGATGCCAGGACAGATATTTTGGGATTAAAACTGGCAGGTTGTTTTATACTTTTTGGTGAAACTTTTAATGGGGTTGGTAATAAATTAAAAAGTATATTATAATACAAGATGCATTTTCAAATTTGAAAATAATAAATTGTGTTTTTTTTTTTAGATTTATAATAGTTTAATATATGAACCAAGTCCTTTAACTGTTCGACGTTCGTACAGTTATTCTTAATTTTTTATATCACAGTAATAGAAAACCTTATTTTTGATAAATTTTTCATTGTCAAAAATTATCACGTAGGGATTTACTGATATACCATTTACTGTTCGTTTGTCATATTTATTTTACCATTCCCATTATATAATACTAGCGGCCGCCCGCGACTCCGTCCGCGTGGAAAAGTAACTTTTTACCCCCCTTTCAACCCCTTACAACCACATTTTCGCAATAAAAAGTAGCCTATGTCCTTTCTCAGGGTCTAGATTATTTGTATACCAAATTTCATTTAAATCCGTTGAGTAGTTTTGGCGTGAAAGAGTAGCAGACAGACAGACAGACAGACAGACAGACAGACAGACAGACAGAGTTACTTTCGCATTTATAATATTAGTATGGAAGTATGGATAATTTAGATGCTATTATTGTATTTAGAGACTATTGAATATAAGTCACTTAACCCTTTCAAGGAGCTGCTAAAAACTCTATAATTATAAATAACCCACATTGCATGGCAAAACATACCAATACTGCATTGTCATACAAAATCATTACAGGAATCTTTTCCTAGAATCAGAATGAATTTAATTTGATTATTTTTTGTCACTCTACAATTGCAACGTTGATAATATGTTTAAATTATATATCACATTTATAACCGACTATTTGTTGTTCATTCTTACTAGCACACTGGAATACGAATGTAGACTCTATTTTTGTTGGTGCAAGATTGATTTTCTGATGGTAGAGTGGTGCAATGATCACAGTTTCAAAGAAATGCGAGATAAACCTGCTGCACAGTATAGAATGGGAGAGTAAAGCAATTTGATTCAATTGGTTTGGTTCCTCGGTGGTAAGGGAAAAATCATAAGGAAACCTTTTTTTTATTATTGACTAGCGGCTACCCACGACTTTGTATACGCGTGGATAAGTCCACTTTTTGCTCTTTCTTAGTAAATTATTGACACATACCGGCATATTTTGTAAAATACATACAATATATTTTTATAAATGATAGCCTAAATGTTATTCTGATGTATAAGCTGTATTATTGTAAAGTTTCATTAAAATCCATTCGGTAGTTTTTGCGTGAAAGAGGAGCAAACATCTATCCATACTTACAAATCTTCACATTTATAATATTAGTATGGAAGTATGGATAATTTAGATGCTATTATTGTATTTATAGAATATTAAATATAAGTCACTTAACCCTTTCAAGGAGCTGCTAAAAACTCTATTATTATAAATAACCCACAATTGCATGGCAAAACATACCAATACTGCATTGTCATACAAAATCATTACAGGAATCTTTTCCTAGAATCAGAATGAATTTAATTTGATTATTTTTTGTCACTCTACAATTGCAACGTTGATAATATGTTTTAAATTATATATCACATTTATAACCGACTATTTGTTGTTCATTCTTACTAGCACACTGGTATACGAATGTAGACTCTATTTTTGTTGGTGCAAGATTGATTTTCTGATGGTAGAGTGGTGCAATGATCACAGTTTCAAAGAAATGCGAGATAAACCTGCTGCACAGTATAGAATGGGAGAGTAAAGCAATTTGATTCAATTGGTTTGGTTCCTCGGTGGTAAGGGAAAAATCATAAGGAAACCTTTTTGATATTATTGACTAGCGGCTACCCACGACTTTGTATACGCGTGGATAAGTCCACTTTTTGCTCTTTCTTAGTAAATTATTGACACATACCGGCATATTTTGTAAAATACATACAATATATTTTTATAAATGATAGCCTAAATGTTATTCTGATGTATAAGCTGTATTATTGTAAAGTTTCATCAAAATCCATTCGGTAGTTTTTTGCGTGAAAGAGGAGCAAACATCTATCCATACTTACAAATCTTCACATTTATAATATTAGTGGGATAGGGTTAGAATAACCACCAATCGCACTTGATGGAAAGCGTCGATGACTTCTAGAAAGTTACGCCTTTTATTAATATTCAGATTGTAATGATCAGAGAATAAAACCTCAAAACTTAAATCTAATTTGGTGCTTTTTTCAAATTATATTATATTCATGTAATTACGAATCTGTTATTGTAAATCAACAATTATTGCATATGATGTTGGAAGAGCGAAGCGTTTCCTACACAAGTGTATTTTGACTACTTTTTGGGAAGCCCCAGCAATTTATTTGTTAATGATTTACTTGGAATAAAAACATTTTTTTTAACATCTCGTTACTAATGAGAGTATACCTGTCGCATCCAAACAAAAGGGACAGCGCTTATGAAAGGGAATCTCCGATTTTGTCGTAACGACCTGTGTTTTAAGACCTCTACTTCACTGTTGTAACTCCACTATGCCGTTGATGTGAGTGGTATGATTGTATGCAGCAAATTATCTAGGCATTCTAAAGGCCTCGTGGTCCCAGTTTCTCGGTATTTAGAGCCGCGGATAAATGTAGATCCAACACCGGTATTTAGACGGTTTTTGTATGTTAATCTGTATTTAATATAACCACACTGCTTATAGGCAGTGGTTATAATTATTTATTTTAACTGTGGGAGAGCCACGCATGAATGGGCCGGCTCGACCGGAGTGATACCACTGCCTCACAGAAAACCGGCGTGAAGCAGCCCCTGTGCTGTGTTTCGCCGAGTGAGTGAGTGTACCGGAGGCCCACCCGGGGGGAAGGGGATAAAAGGTTGGCAGCGCACTTGTAACTCCACTTGCAAGTGTCCATGAGCGGCGGCAATTGCTTACCATCAGGTGATCCGCCTGATCGTCTGCTACCGTTCACATAAAAAAAAAATTGTTTGTCACACAAAACAGAGATACAGTAGTTTCATTGTTTCATTATAGGGAGACATGCTTAATTAAATAACTTTAGGCTGTAACTCCAGCATGTGTGAACGAACAGCATGACATACTAACATCGAAACATCCAAAAATAAAAAAGGCAGTCATGAACATTAAAACTTAAACTTAATAATATTAAAACTTAAAATTTTATTATTGAAATAACTTCAATGCTTAGATTTTTTTTATATTGGCTTAGTAAGTCAGTATAGTGGCTCACCTCAGCCTGATGATAAGCAAGAGGAGAGCCCATGTTGCAGTTACAACGGACGCGATGGCACGGCATCACATCCGTTGGCACTGCCAAGATTTGGGAGTTTTCAAGAGAAGAGTGAATAGGCTGTTGCTAAACAGACGTGCTACACCCTCGGCCACATCATTACTTATAACCAGGTGAGATTGTGGCCAAATGTCTGGTTATACACACAACAAAATAATCCGTAGATTAATTATGCGAACATAAATAATACCGAACCTAATACGAAGAGGCATTCTTTACCAGTTATTCAGTCAGAATAAAGGTCAAGCGAAAGGAGTTTTTATGTGATAGGTGGCAGACGAGCAGACGTATCACCTAATGATAAAGGTTTGCCGCCGCCCAAAAAGGTGTTTTTTCACAATTAATTAATTCACAAGTTCGCTGCTAACTTTTAACCCCCTTTCCTTCACTCACTGTAAGAAACACATCGCATATTTTACTGCTTTACGCCGGTTTTCTGTCAGGCCCTGGTATCACTCCTATCGCGTCGGCCCATTCATGCTGAAATGATGACCCGAATTACTAACATAAACATAAACTAAGGTGTCCTATTAGGTCTTAAGGCCTATGTAGTCATGCTACTGCGTTTCTCCATACTGTGGGATAACTTAAAAGCGGAGAAGTAATTTGCTCTTTCTTAGTAAATTTGTTCTTACTAAGTTTACTTCTCAGAATCGTTTTTAAATGATTCTCGGATGATCTAAAAGCCAATCCCTTTTCTTTGAACTGAAGCAGCATAACTTTGCCAAGTATAGATATTCCATGAAAAGAAAAGATTACGAACTATTCAATTTTAATATTACTACTATTTTTTTTTTTTAGAGGATTTTGTCTTCATAGACATGTCAGCCCCATCGAAACTTAACCGAGATGTACAAAACTTAGAGTAGGTAATAGTTACAGCACGGGACGAGAAAATCGTTTGTCTTAAATTATCAGATCATTTTTAACTGCTTCGGAGGTTGGCTCCGCTAAAATCAGTCAAAAAATCACAAATGTACCTACATTGTAAGTATGGAGATTAAATCTACTTACATTTTTTAAATTATGGCGTGCTCTGACTTCATTTCGGGACAAAATTTTGTTTTTACCTAGTTCCAAAATGTACCAAATTAAGGTAATAGGCAAAACTTAAGGTAACAGCTAGTCATACACAAAATCGAAGTTTGAAAACGAAATTGAAAATTTTCCTTTAAATTAGTAGGTATCGTATAATACTTAGAGATCGGTCTAAATATTAATTTACAATTTTGATCCTTGGAATATTGAACTTTATTTGAAGAAGTAAAAAACTCGCCATTTCCACATTGAAAGAAAGAAGATATAAAGTTTAATGTAAATCTGAAACTTTTGGAAGTCTATTTGCCTTATTTGTATGATGCAATAAATAAATGCATGAGAACATACTTGTGGTCTGACACCAACGCTTGTCACAGTTAATTGTAAGAAAAGTAGTCCAGATTCCTAAAAATTTACGCATAGAAAAGTGGGTAAAGATTGTCCATGATTTGCTAAAATGGTAGTTGAGCTTGTCACTCGTATTTCGAATATAAGCCGGCAACGCATTTGTGATGCCTCAGGTGTTGCAGATGTCCATGGGCGGCGATGATCACTTACCAACAAGTGAGCCGTCTGCTCGTTTGTCCGCTTTAATGTAAAAAAAAACTTTTTGTCCTCAATGACAACGCCGACCTGTTTATCGTAGCGAGTTAAGCGCACCAGTTGAGATGCAAGGGTCACGGATTAGATTCCCGTACCAATACAAATGTTTGTTGATGATACAAATATTTGTGTTGGGTGTTTGTGGTAGGTATGTACCTACGTTGTTTTTGGTTTTCATAGTTACAAGGGAAAACCTTAGTTTAGGTCCAGGACAATGTATAAAAAACAATATTTCTTCATTTACATGATGATATACTCGTAGCTATATTAAAAAGGGCTACAAAACACCAAATTTTGACACGCCCCTTTGACATATCAATAACATATTTAGGGTAACGTTAATCAGATACGATGGTAAAAAGATAGAGCGCCCTACAAGCCTGTCTAACCATAACTTATGCAAAACAGGCATTTCAATCTTGTTCTCAATCACACCCGTTCTCGTTTAAATACAGATATTTACGAGATGGACTACTTTTCTTCAATTTACTACGTCCCATCAACACCTGCCCTTGGAGGACCGGTCTATGCAATAAAAAGCAAAATTTTATTTCATCCCGATTCGAACAAGTCAAACGGCCGACCGTGGGAGAGACTTGACAACTGTGTTTACAAATTGTGTGTTTACGCCTTTTTGTTAACAGCGTCGATGTGTGGCGTAAACAAATATAACAAATGCATGTGGAGGTGATTTTTAAGAGATTTAGTGGTTTGTGTTGGAATGGGGGATTAGTAAACACAATAATATTTGGGTACAAAATTAAAAAACGGGTTTTTTTCCTTTAAAACAATGCTTGCTTTCTCATACGAAAATCCCATACTTTTACGTAAGTATATCCCGTTGTTATGTAGTATATTTTTAATCAAAATATTATCACAATAGGTTAAAAGTCTAAACTAAGTTTGTTTTCAGTCAAGGTTAACTAAATATTTCATAGTCATTGTTACTGTGGTACATAATTCGTACCTACTTATGTACCATTAGCCACACGTCGATGTACACAAATCTGTCAAAATTCTTCAATCGATCTCTCACCTTTATGTCAATATCAATTGAGATATTGTAGTAATATTAATGTGACTGTCTGTACTTCTGAAATCATTTATCATCATCTTCCTATGGTTGAGTCCCGGTTGCATCCCAAGAGCTCGCATTCTTACCGTATCTCCTCAACTTCACACGGTCGCATCCATTGTCGCTTGTCATATTAAAAGCCATTTCAATAGTACCTATATTGAAATGTATTTTAATAATGGTAGTTGACTGACTTATTCTCATCCTACGTTTGTAAATACAAAATAACAAGTTCAGCATCGAAAACTGGAAATTTCGTGCCAATCACGAAAAACCGGTTAATATTCTAATTCTACCAATTGTCGAAAACGACCCACCGGGCCTTTAATATGTGTTTATCTTCTTTCGTGATTATTGAAATGGCCAGCTACATTCAACAACCATTCTGAACCTTATCACCAACCAATAAGGAACACTCACCAATCAATTTACAGCTATACCATTTAGATACTGCAGTAACAAAAGTGGTTCCACTATTAGCTTATCTGTGGTAGGCCTTTCTGCGGTCCCATTAAACGCATATTTCTAGATAAAACGCCTATTTGGAAAATTCCAATCTTATGCACTGTCTATTTTAAATTAAATTAAATTGTAATTTAGATGCCTATAAAATAAATATCTAAATTGAATCGCGTGTTTCTAACCGGTCCGCTGGTTTTGGAGAGGCAAGCGTTCCATATTTGAATTTCGTATTTGAATGTTTTTCTCGCCGGCCAGTTTTAAGTTCTTCACATTACATTCACACTTTTTAATGTAATTTAACTATTTGTGACTTAACCATCAATAAGACCTATGGACATTGCTTGCAATGAATACAGCTGAATCCTTAGGATTAATGTAGGTATTTAAGTTTTCAATTATCTATTTTCTATTGATAAAAGTAAAGTTATCAATCAATGAAGTAAAATAGGTAATATTCTTTAAAAAAGCGCTTGAATTTGGCGTCAAATTAACTGAAAATATTTTTGCACTGGCATCAGAGTTCGTTTACTTCATTGATTTATTACACGTAAAAAATGATAAAAGACAGGTCTAACAAAGAGTTAGGTCACGCAGGTCACGACGGACGTTGTTCACTCGCCGTACAAAAATATCGCAAAATCATCGCGAACGCAAAAACAGAATGTGAGTCATATTTTATTCCTTTACAGCGGGTCTAATAAAGGAAAATTAAATTTGTTCCGTCACCTTACAACGTATGTCGGTCATTCGTCGTACAATGATTGTCTGTCATTCGTCACTTTTGTCTCTTCCAAGCGAAACCCCGCATTGAATGCGACACAGGGCATTAACGTCTCCTAAAAACTAAATAAAGACACGTAATTTGCACGTTCCCGCAAATTGTTTGCAATAAGTTATGAGATGTCATTTATTCTCAGGTGATCTTTGATCTTCACTTCACCTTGAGCAGGAAAAGGCGGTTCGATACGATACGAATTGTAAAGTCATTGGCCGTGCTGTGCGTGAATGTTTTTTTTCGTTAAACGTATCATTGTTACTTAGTTAACTATGTAAATAAGTTAGCACGCTATTGTAACAAGTGCTAACAAAAAGCGACCGACGCAAAAAGTATAATACGAAAATATTTCGCCTAGGATAAACCGACCGCGGTTGACCGAGGCAAGGTCGCGAGGATTTTGAACTTGGAACAAAAAATCATTCCACATTTAAATGTTGCATTATGACTGTGTTGATTGATGGGTTTTCTTTTCGACCGATTGATTTGCTTTTGTTTTTTTTTTCGGTGTCGTTCACGCTGCATTGGCTGCCAGTGTTGGGACGGGTTGCGAATTTGAGGTCGTTTTCGGCGTTCCAGTCAAAGGATTGTGCCGCAGGTGTTTCGTCAAAATTTAGATTAAACTCTTAGTTTCTTTACTTTTCATGAAGCAAATTGTAGTTGCTTTGACGCCCTCGTGCGTCCGTTATACGTATCTGCCTTATACGGGCCCTAGAAGAGCGTCGCATTGTCTTCCGTCCGTCATGAGTGACTCACTCCATTGTTGGTTACACAATAGATGTCTTTGTGCATTGTACCCCGGGGACCCTGGTGTTACGTATTTTGTAATAATTAGTCGACGTCTATCGGACTTGCTAATGATATGTGCTGTCCGATGCTAATTGTGGAATACGTGAGCAATTTTGAAACTCGTTGAGGATTCATTATGGTGATTTGATTATGCAGGTCAATGACCTGTTGATATCAACGAACTGCCTTTTCAGATGTTTTTTTGTTTGTCTATTGCTATTTCTTATTATAATTTGCAGCTCTACTTATATTATAAATTAACTTTTTTGCTTGTCCCGATTTGTGAGCAGCTCTGATATCATTTTTTTCCGTATAAGTCTAACTTAGTTAACCGCAGAACTAACTACTTATAAGTAGCTCTTAAACTACAGATAGCTCTTAATTATAACCTCCTAAAGAAATTTTATAGAATGTTTGCGTTCAATTAGTGTTTACTCATAAGACCATAAAAGGTATCGTCGTTTTTAATGCAGTGTTTACAGTATTATTGATCCACCGCGATTTTTTATTACGAGAAAAAAATCTCATATGGCACGCGTTATAGGGGATTGCCCTTAACCATTTTACAGTACAAAGGGCAAAAAACGAATAAGGGCCCGTCCGAGCATAATAGATATGCGAAAACTCAATCGCTCCTAGCTATAAAATCGGCTACCGAATTCTTGCTAAACATTCCAATTTGAAACTTATGCTGTAAATGTTATGGTTGGTTTTGTTGAATTAACGGTTTAAGGGTCCCCTGGTTAGTTGAACTTGTAGGCGGGAAAAAGCGATCGTTCGTTTGGAAATGTCAAAACAAATTAGCGATATACATGTGCGAATGTGTGCGGCTATGTGAGTGCTCTATCTCGTGTTGATGCCGTGAGTGCGAAGAGGATAGATATTGCGTATTGAATCTAATTTGTCGGAGTAGTTTTCCCCTTCTAGTTCGACGTGGGCTACGAATATGGGATGTGTGGCGTTTTATGAATATTACTATCGTAAAATAATATTGATTGAGTTTTAGTGAGCGTAAAAGGCGAGCGAAATAACTGAGCTACTTATTATTATGGTTTTGTGGCTTTTCATCGCTTTATTAGGAAAGTTTCAATTATTATTTATACTTTACCATATAAGTACAAGTACAAATAGTCCTTCAGGAAAGTCTAAATTAAATTCAGGGCTGGTATTATAACAAGGCCTCTAAGCCCATACTAGTTGAAACAGTACAAGTTTACCAGTATATAAGACACCCGAATTGTCAGATAAATGAACCAGCCTTAAAATCATTTATATTAAAATAACATTTGGGTTTTACGTCTTTACTGTCATTTATATAGAAAAAATATAAACTAAAAAGAATGAACTATTTATTAAAGTACTCCCGTGACACCCTTAGCACGATGGTCTTCAGTAATTGATCAATCGTATCCTTAGTAGCGACGAACGCAACATTTGGCGCCATTCCCACGTGACTTGTTACGCAAATAAAATCTTTAACGTCGTAACGAAATCTACACCACAAAATTACCAGTGCTCACCCCTTATCAAATAAGTGCAAGTATCAAAATAAAATTGTGGTACCGTTTAACAAATTCGAAAAAATTAAGTCGAAACAAAAAGTATTTAATCGCATTAACCACAATTCGAAATTCGAACAAAAATAATTACGGTGCCCACCCCTATTTCAAAGAGCGTGAGTTCAAAATTGAGTCTTCGATTAAAACCGTTCTAAATACAAACGTGAAAAAGACGAAAAATATTACACTGACCGCACAGTTTAAAATTAGAACGACCTACATACTTTCTCAATTCGAAAAATTAACCCTAAAAGAACAAAATAATCGAGCTGACCACACATTCAAATTACCGAATTGCTTATAACTAATTCAAATATCGAATGATGAGTCGAGTGGGTGGCGACGCTCGATGATGGGGTAAAAATTACCCCCGAGGGTAATCCATGGGGCCCACACCCTATGTGACTGCGTATGTGTTTGTGTATGAGTTGGAGGGTATGATAATGGCGTATTTCCTGTACAGTTGGTCCCTCCCGCTGCACCGACGGTACCTATTGTGAATTTTTGCATTGCAACGCTCAAAATGGGAACGTTTACTGGCTGGAAACGAAATCTTATTATTTTTTATTACGTTTGAGAGTGTTATCTTCGGCCTTATTCATGTTGTAATGTTCAATATTGCTGTTCAGAAAATAAGCATGGAGAATGCTAATAAAATTCCTTAGGTAAAGAAATATCTTGTTTGTTTAATAAACGTTGTTTTTATATACGAAAAAGATATTAATAAAATATTGTACTACCTAAAAATTATGAAATATTTTGCTTATACAATCGTCATTGTTACGTATCAAATAATAGAAGTTCAAATTAAAAATCTTCGGATGAGGTAGGGTCACTACCAAATGCAACATCGTTCCAGTAAAAAGAAACTTTGATCGCGTCAAACCATGCAAATAAAACTTACATTTTAACCAAAATTTACGACAAACAAGCTATCCGCCGCACAAAAATATCAGTTAGGTACTTTTACATTTTTATTAGGGCCCATAACGTAACATATAGCGTACAAAATGGCTATTAAAATGCAGCTATTAAACGCCTCCCTGAAATAACCCGAAAACGACTGTTAGCGTTCGGTCGAATGCCGAGTGCATTTTCGCCGAAACGCCGCCATAATTCAAAATAAAACGGCAAACAAAGCGTCGAGTCGACTGCAACTTAACACGTGATTACTAGCGTTTAGCTTTAGGGTTACATATTTTATGGGCAATAGCTGTGAAGTGTGATGGCAGTGAGTTACTTAGAGAACATTGTTCAAGTCTTGTATCTGTAAAGAAAAACTACACTTTTGATTCACAAACAGTGGGAGAACCTTGCTTCGGTATTCTTACAGCTTCACACAAAAGCAGGGCCTGCTGTGTATGTCGAGTGGCGACGGCAACCGCTTGCCATCAGGTGATCCGTCTGCTCGTTTGCCGCCTATCGGATATAAAAAAACACACTAATGTACTAAGGTAGTACTTACAATCATCATGAAAATGATCTTAGCGTTATTAAAAATAAAATGTTTAATCAGTTTTAACTACTTATCTAAAATAATTAAACTTACGAGCAGAACAACAAATCAATCCAATACACAAGAACGTTAATTGTCCTAAACAAGGATGTTCTGTGCTCTATCAAAAGTATATGAGCATTTGACAAAAGTTTATCAGTAATATACGGATTCGAACCTACGACCATCCATTATGACATATGCGTGTTCTTATCCTAGCTACCATCGCCCTTAAAACCTAGATAATTATACCTTTATAGATACTTAAGTGGATTATAAATTTGTATTCTTGGGGAAAAACCCTTACAAATAGTAAGTTGACAACTGAATTTATTATTTAGTAAATAATTCATTTCACGTGCTGCAGAGAGATACTCCATCACAGAATAATCGGTTCGATTCCCGTTTTACCTTAATACAAGAAGCCATTTCTTATAAACTAGGTACAAAAAGGACTAATTGTAACATAAAAATAGTAAGCACTTTACCAAAAGATAATGCACACGAGTCTATAACGCACATTCCATAATTATTTTAATTTTATAGACTAAAAACGGGGGAATTAAAATGTGCACCATCCATCCTTCTCTTAACGTACACAGTTGAAAAGGACGCTTAGTTTTAACGTTTGACGCTTTAATAGATCTAGAAAAAGCGGAATTAAATTTTATACGTTCGTATCGTTTTTCTCTCTATAGACATAATTAACCTTGCCTCAAAAGGGTTGGGGAGCCAGTTAGTTCGATACGGCGTTTTTAATAGATGAGGAACCCTAAGGAAGTGTAATTATGTGTGAAGTTGCAAAAATAATGGCAGTTTAGTTAGCTCTTTTCTTCGTTGCAAATTGCGATGCTTTTTAGGGTAAAATTAATGTGGCCAGCACTAGAATTAAAAAGTATACGTTTTAGGGAGGATACTTTTTAATATTTATGCAGGAACCCGCAATTTTGTTTCTTAAATTAAGTGGCCAGTGCGAATAATTTTTAGAATGACTTGAATGAGGGAGTCTTGAAGGTTGTTTCGTTTCTTATTCGATTTTCAAATGGTTAAACCATTCCACCAAATGTAAATAAACGGCCAATTGGAAAGAAAACTTTTTTTAGTTTTTTTTTTTTTTTCTTATTTTTCTTTTGTCGCGTTATAAGGCCTCAGACAAATTATTATTATTTTTGCCTTTATAAAGGCTTCTGGGTTGTATGTACGACATATAGGGTGTAAATTTTAGTTGTCTTTTGTATTTTCATGAATTTGTATTCATTTGTCTGTATCATAGTAGAGTTGTAGTGTATAATAAATGTATTTTCTTTCTCTACTTTTTCTATAAAACAGTTGATTGCAGTGCAGCTTACTCGGCTGACTCTTACATTAACTCGCACTATATAACCATATTTATTTTTGACGGCCAGTATGTGATGATATTTATGGGCGATATGCCCACTTTCTCGCTAGACGCATAGTGTGTGCAATGCGTATTTCAGCATTGGAAGCCCCGGGTGCAAGCGCTAACTGCCAGTCAACACGCGAGCGACAAGTTTCCTCGGATTCCGTTTTCGCTACTTGAGTTATACAAATGCCCAGGGTTAGCAAAATAAAGTTGGTTGTTTTGATATGTGAGGACTAACATGGCAGAGGAATAGACGGATGACGTGATGTCAAGCGATTGGGCACCAGTGAAGTACTCTAAGTGCCATATGTGTGGTGTCTATGGGCGGTAGCAATAGCTTACCTATCAGGTGATCCCTCTGTTCGTTTGCCACCTATCACATAAACAAATCTATCACTCATTTAGCGAATGAAACAGTGCTGGCGCCAGGTAGGAAATATTGTCCCAGAATTTTTAGATTTTTTGCTGGTTGCTATTCTAATATATAATGTAACTGTTGACTTTGTATGAGTTGAAATAAATGATTTCTATTCTATTCTTTTCTAACCTGCAACACTAGTAGAGTCACAAGTGCGCTGCCAACCTGTAAACCCCTTTCCCCTAATTTGGTCTTGTACCCTCACTCACTGGAGCGCAGGCGCTGCTTTACGCCGGTCACTCTCCCATGTTTGGGAGCCCTTTTTTTATTTCGGAGGGAAAATGCATCGTAATGCATTTTACACATGCATTACGATGCATTTCATGCATGCATCACGACGACATGACAGGACAGTGCATACACCGTCCTGTCAGGTCCCTCTGCAAAAGTCCAACTTTTCAGGAGAGCAAAAAGATATTTTTGAGTTCTTTTACCTCTTTTTTTTTTGTTTTATGTGATAGGTGGCAGACGAGCAGGCGGATCACCTGATGGTAAGCAACTGCCGCCGCCCATGGACACCTGCAACACCAGTGGAGTTACAAGTGCGCCGCCAACCTTTTATCCCCTTCCCCCCAGGTGGGCCTCCGGTACCCTCACTCACTCGACGAAACACAGTACTGGGGCTGCTTCACGCCGGTTTTCTGTGAGGCACTGAGTGAGTGTGAGTGACCTCTCTGGGAATGTTGGACTTTTGTCTTCTTTTTGCTACAGATCAGACTTCATAGTATACCACTGAACCGAACGATGTATGTTTAGGTCCACGGTGAGATGGTCGGCAGCCCTGCCGCACGTCACGTGCCGTGTGTAGCAGCAGTTACGTGCGTGGTTGCGTGGCTTTTCAATTGAGCCGTTCGTACATATTTAGTCGGAATTAGGCTAGGAAATTGGATTAATCGCGGTCGCTTTCACACACCCGCACGTACGTGTTAGGTGACTTAACAAATACTGATTTTCATATTAAGTGTACTTTTAATTCAACGAATCCACTTACTAAGACTTTTTAATATGCTAGCAAGGAATCTGAATGGGCTAACGCGTGTGGAAAATGACGTGCTGTAGAACAGGAGGTCAATTCTCGGTTTTCGACTTCTATGTCGAGTCGACTCTATGGAACGCACAACCAATAGGAGATCAAGATAAGGAATGTAGACTGTAATCTGTGTTCTCCTCCTGAGGTCCATTTACACGGATGATTGGTTATTATTGATGTGAGATGTCAAAATGTCACTAAGCAATATCGTTGAAGTTGGACCACAGTCTAACTGAACGCCATCTAGTGGATTTTTCGCATGCGACAGCCCTCATTACGTAGTCTTTAAAGAACAGGAAACTAAACCTACATAATTATACCTATACCTACTATTTATAAAGAGATAACTATAGACAACCACAAGGCTTATTATGTATCCTGATAAATCGAAACACATGCCCGTTGTAATAGAAGACCAGCGCCATCTATCGGTGCAGTGTGGAAGTCCCGAAACAAAGTAGTAAGTGCGGTAGGTCCGCCGCACTTAGTAACAAATAAATAGAAGAAAGATATAGTAATAGTAGTAATGCCAAATAAACTTATTCTAATATGCTCAATTTAATAACTGGTTGATTACTTTTGGCTATCGTTGGCAAAAGTAACCAATATTCTACTGTAAGTTAACTCCCAAATAAGCAAGCGAGCCAAGAGAAAAAAGTGTAAAATTAAAAAAAGAAAATTCTAGTTCCAAAACATAATATCTCTAAAACATTCTCTTTACCCTTCAAAACAATAAGACCCGTTGAGAGGTTATTATCCATCCCTTTCGTACATCTGTGAGGGGGCGGTAATCCGAAGATACGCGAACTAATTTTGGTTGCAAATCCTTAAAATGAGAAGGATTTGCAAGTCGACGCCCTGTTTACGTACCTTGTGTATAATGCTATCACACCTTGTGCTTTAGATGGATTTTAGGGTTCCGTATTCACAAGGTGAAAATCTATTTCGTTTTAGAAGCTGTTAAAATAACTAAAATGTAGTAAAATCCAGCGATGTTGAACTCTCGTCATGCCACTCAGTTTTATCTATATCTTCTATTCTATTCTTCTATTTATAAAGAGGTTAATCTCATTTTCCAGGCTAGGACTTATAGATAAACCGAAAACACCAAAACTTGCGTGATATAAACAACGTCCAGCGCCATCTATTGACAAACATTGGAACTACTTACTGTCCCGAAACGAAGTGAGGGCGGGCCACTAGTTTTTTTTATAAATAGAGAAATTTTAGATATGACCACACAATCTAATCAAGTAACATGAATGGAATTTATTTATTTACTTGTGATTCTACTGGTGTTGCAGGTGTCTATGGGCGGCGGCCATCACTTAACAATCAGGTGATCCGTCCACTCGTCTGCCACCTATCACATAACCAAATCAATCTCCAAAAATCTTCACACGGAAGCCACATCCTCAAGCAATTCCCACAATTTTAATAACAACGAAATCTGGTCCCTAAACATTTTGAATTCCTTATGCAAATCTCGCTTCCCACGGCAAAAATTACCATGCCTCAAGGGTTGAAAGTTATCTGCTTAGCCAAAAACCGCCTTTAGGATAAAATATGCAAATGTACGGAACCACGGAAATTAATTACCTGGGGTTAGCAGCTGTTGCATTCAAATGCTAAAATTGTTTTGCTGACGGCGTATTGGCACATTTTAGATGCTACTGTAGCGCTACCATGAGTTGACATCTAAAACTGACATAACGTAAACTATTGCTCTGTCTCTTTCAAATGCATCACAATGAAAGAGACAAAGCGATAGTTTTCGATAGCGAGAATAGTATTTCAAACTCATGGGAGTGCTACTGTATGGTAATACTTAGATTCCGCGTCCGCGTCGCGTCCGTTGTAACTGCAACGTGGGCTCTCCTCTTGCTTATCATCAGGCTGAGGTGAGCCAACATACTGAGCCACTAAGTATAAGAAAATGTTCGTTATTTATATAGATATATATTTTTTCTATTGTATTATACTTTTTATATATTTATTAGAACTTTCGTCATAAATGTTTTTTACACAAGGTTACAGATGTTTGAAGAATTACACAAAGACTTTTTATTGACATTGATTTGTATATTTTATGTGCCTATAAGTAATGATGTATGTAATTAATTTTCTAATTTCTTTAATTATCTTGTGTGCGCTTTGGAGTATTCTGTAAGCATATTTGTAAGCTGAATAATAATAAATAAAAAAGACAAAGAAGATTATATTATCCAACTCAAGCCAACGAAGAAGAGAAGAAAGAAGAATACAAGTTAAGAAGATGAAGAGAAGAATAGAACAAAGAAAAACGAAGAAGAGTCTGGTGATTGCCTCTAGCGAAAGAAGAATGAAGAAAGAACAATCTAGAAGATTTCTGGTGATTGCCACTAGCGAGGTATAGAGTTCCTACGTATCATTAACTGTAGGAACTTCATACCGTGCTCTTGGGTTTGCCAATGGTCTACGATCAGCTGATTAGAGGACAGAAGATTCAACGTAAAGAAAATAAAGAAGAATTATTGTAACATTTTTTTAATTTATTTTAAAGAAATTTAATCTTAAAATACCTACATCATGCTATGATATGTTTGTATACCTATACTACTGTTGATATCCCATAACCCATAACAATACTTTTAATGAATATGTATAATTATCATAAATATTAAATGAAAATGGCTCACTCATATCAAATTAATTGAACCTTCTTCAGAGAAATTGTTTCATAATTATATCTATAGAAAGTATGTTAAAGTTATAGAATATCAGTAGTAGCACGTTGTTTATGCTTATTGTATAATCATAACGAAATGAGGGTTTTTTTATATGAAAAATGTATTTTGCTCATAATAACCTACTAATTATTATTCTGAAATACCTACCTATTCTTTATTCAATTAAGGTGCATACAGGACGTGTATTATTTAGTTTTAAGGGCATGTTTCACAATGGAGGATAAAAGTTGTGATTTATCTGTCAAACTCATGGTTAAAAAGCATCATGTAGAGTAACATATAACACTCTTTGACAGTAGTTAAAAGTAACAACAGTGTTTAAACAAAATTTATCCACATATTGTGAAACAGACCCTAAATCTATTGAAAACATAAAGGCTTATAAAGAAACCGAATAAGCGAAATTCTGCTACAGCATGGAAGTAATTTCCAAAAACGAAGTGTGAGCTGTTTATTATTGTATTATAATAAATTCACACAACACATCACAATGTACATTGACCTGACTTCGTACTAAGTAGCTTGAGTAGTTTTGTTGCAAATATTAGACCACACAGCATCATATATATTTGTTATATAACACACACACAAATCTGTTAACAAAGGGATGTAAATGTTCACAGATACACCTTGCATACTATTGTTTAAGGGGCTATATGAATGAAACTAGCGCCGCCAACCTATTTACACTGATTGTGGCGAAAATATGATATTTTTGAAGAAAATAAAACATGACAGTTCCAAGTATATTATCCAAGTAAATTGGATTTTAAAAAATTCAATTTACTTTTATCTAAGTCTGTAATGTTTTGCTTCCTTAAAAATTATCGTATTTTCGCCACAATCAGTGTAAATAGGTTGGCGGCGCTAGTTTCATTCGTATAGCCCCTTAACACGCAAATCAGAAACCACCCTTATCTAAAACCCAACAACCAACTTGTTTTACATTATTTACTAAACGTATTGCAAGCCTGTTCGCAACTTATCGCCAATGTTTTAATGTTTATTGAATCGTTTATATCACTCAAACATTTATAGGAGAAGGGAGTACATAAACCGTTAACCATTTAATTACTAATAAACCGTAAATTTATAACTGCGATCAAAGAGTAAATACGGGTCACGAGGTGCATAAGTGCGACGTTAAATATCTATGCGCTAGGGCTATAATCGATAACACGGTTGATTAACAAATGCGCGTTTTTTACATAAAGTTAAAAGTTAATTATCAGCATCGTCCCACTGCAGGGCAGAAGCCTCCAACATAGTGTTAGCCGGACAAAATCGCTTATACATAACTAGGGGCGTTTGCTATCATTAGAACTGTCAATCCTTTGAGATAGATTCGCGCGCTCTGATATTTTAGGGGGTTAGGGGAAAACTCGCACGAAAAAAATTCGCCCAAAAATTTAAGATTTTTTGACCGGTTCGCTTGTTCTAATCTAATCTAACCAATATTACTAAACTGTACGTAAAAATATTGGTGAAGTTAGGTTAGAGCTGTGACGAGCAAAAAAATCTTAGCGCTATGGAAACCTCAACGAAGGATCCACCGATTTCATTTGTGTGGTAGGTTATAATTATGTTATATTTTGGTATTTTACTGTTTTATATTATCTAAAAAATATAATACTATATTAATTATATTTTCATGATAATAAAGCCTAATCTAATAAATATAAGCTATATTATTGTAAAGTTTATCTTCAGTAGTTTAACGTGGAAGAACAATAAACATACTTTACATAACGCACAAACTTTCACTTTTTTATTTTATTTATTTATTCAGTACATGTTAATTTATAATCGTATAAGTCTCACTCTTTAAAATTATAAACTTTTTAATATTTCTCTACTATTTCTCTACTCTTTAAAAATGATTAACTGCATTTATATTCGATTGTAACATTAAAACATGCACTATGGTCCACTTGCGCATATCAGGATTAAAACACGTTAATCTCGAATTATTCGTTAACACCGGGGGTGTTAAATTAGTTATCATGGGAACAACTATCACGGAATAAATTAATTAATTTTCAACATCAGGCGCAAGCCGACTTTAGAGACTAAATTGCTAAGCTAACAAACATCTGCAGATACGATGAATATTTCTAGAAACGTATCAAAATCTGTAGACACATTCAACGGGAAAAAGAGAAATAAAATATATAAATTATTCTAATAGTTTGGTCAACGTTTTGCAAACAAGAACCAACCCTCATTTTTGATGAAATGGAGGTTACATATTTTTTAATAGACTGTCTACTAAGTTTTCGATTTCAAAAGTTTAACCCTTAATAGACATAAGGAAAATAGTTCCCACCTGAATTTGAACCTTGTCTATCTGTAAATAAGAGCGAAAACCAATGAAATGTTATCTTCACTTATGGCCTATTAAGGGTTAATTATCTCCTAAGTTATTTTGTGGGTTTGGTTCGTAAGACCCAAAAGCCTTTTAAAAGGCACAAAACAATTGATTTTCCATTGTGTCTGCTGTTGTGGCCTTACGACGATAATTCAGAAAACCCTAAGACGGCAACACTGGCTAAGGGTTGGCACTCTCAGTGGTTTATTTTTTGCGTACCTCGTAATTGACTCAATTACATTCGCGAAACGTAAACATTACGAAGAATGGAAGCGTATTTTTTTAAATTACTAATAAACCGTAAATTTATAACTGCGATCAAAGAGTAAATACGGGTCACGAGGTGCATAAGTGCGACGTTAAATATCTATGCGCACTAGGGCTATAATCGATAACACGGTTGATTAACACATGCGCGTTTTTTACATAAAGTTAAAAGTTAATTGTCAGCACCATCCCACTGCAGGGCAGAAGCCTCCATCATAGTGTTAGCCGGACAAAATCGATCGCTTAAACATAACTAGGGGCGTTTGCTATCATTAGAACTGTCAATCCTTTGAGATAGATTCGCGCGCTCTGATATTTTAGGGGGTTAGGGGAAAACTCGCACGAAAAAAATTCGCCCAAAAATTTAAGATTTTTTGACCGGTTCGCTTGTTCTAACCTAACCTAACCAATATTACTAAACTCTACGTAAAAATATTGGTGAAGTTAGGTTAGAGCTGTGACGAGCAAAAAAATCTTAGCGCTATGGAAACCTCAACGAAGGATCCACCGATTTCATTTGTGTGGTAGGTTATAATTATGTTATATTTTGGTATTTTACTGTTTTATATTATCTAAAAAATATATAAATTATTCTAATAGTTTGGTCAACGTTTTGCAAACAAGAACCAACCCTCATTTTGATGAAATGGAGGTTACATATTTTTTAATAGACTGTCTACTAAGTTTTCGATTTCAAAAGTTTAACCCTTAATAAGACATAAGGAAAATAGTTCCCACCTGAATTTGAACCTTGTCTATCTGTAAATAAGAGCGAAAACCAATGAAATGTTATCTTCACTTATGGCCTATGTGGGTTGGTTCTGGTAAAAAGCCATTATTTTATCGTCGTTAAGACCCAAAAGCATTTAAAAGCAACAAAACAATTGATTTTCCCATTGTTTCTGCTGTGGCCTTACGACGATAATTCCAAAAAACCCAAGCGACAACACTGGCCTAAGGGTTGGCACTCTCAGTGGTTTATTTTTTGCGTACCTCGTAATTGACTCAATTACATTCGCGAAACGTAAACATTACGAAGAATGGAAGCGTATTTTTTTTAAATTACTAATTGGTCAGTTGACGAAGGTTGACTGGCAGTTGATAGCATAGCATTTGCCGCATTTAACAGTCGTTTTGCTTTGTCTGGACCCCCTCGTCTGTGTTACGGATACATGCATAATACAATTTTTTCTATTGTTTGTTTTTAGAACTGGAAAGAGTTTTAAAAATACTTAATTGTGGAAATAGATTAGTAGGTACGATTACTTGCGGCTGCACTCTTATTTCAGCCAATTTTGTTATTCGAATAATTGTTAGGTGCTTTTAATTTCTGTTCTTTTACGGTCTGCATCAGATATCGTTGGTTTGTTTTTGCGTTATTAACAACCAATTGGATTAAAAAGATTAAATCTATGTTCTTAGCCATTGCTAGAAATAGTTTTTTTTAATTCTACCAATTTATCAGTGCTGTTTTGATTTTAAGCTCATTTAACAAGTAATCAGTGTATTCGTTATGTTTATGAAAAGTTGTATAAGTAATTGTTTATGAAAATTTACCTAAATTTACCTAAATTTACCTAATTACCTAAATTTTAAGAGTTTGTATCTATGACTTCTAAAGAAAATATTTTATCAAAGGAACTGTGGCCTTACCATGAGTTTGAAATACTATCCTCGCTATCGAAAACTATCGCTTTGGTTCTTTCATTGTGATGCATACGAAAGGGATAGAGCAATAGTTTACGTTATGTCAGTTTTCGATGTCAACTCATGGTAGCGCTACTGATGGCATAAAATGAAACGGGATTCACTTAAAATGTTAGCTTATAGAAAGCTAGTGTGAAGCACGAATCCATACTAATATTAGAATATTATGGTATGGTATAAATATGGTGTACTCGTCTATAATTTTTTACATCGATACTTACTTTCTCCACTGGCTCAGCAACCCGAAATGAGTCTTGGCCTCCGAAACAAGAGAACGCTACTTTGACCGATCCTGCACTACTCGATACCAGTCATTATCCTTAAGTTCTCGTAGATCTAAAGTGTCACATCCCACTAATATTATAAACGTGAAAGTTTGTAGCTATGGATGTATGTTTTACTCCTTTCACCCAAAAACTATTGAATGGATTTTAAAGAAACTTTACAATAGTGTCAATAATTAACTCCATGCGTACGAAGTCACGGACGGCCGCTAGTCATATTAATACTAGCTTTTGCCCGCGGCTTCGCTCGCGCCCCCCACTTCTGTGAAATGGGGTATTAGAAAGGGGCAAAAAGTAGCATAATATGTTACTCTCCTTCTCTTTAACTATCTCCACTTAAAAAATCACATCAATTCGTCGCTCCGTTTGGCCGTGAAAAAAAGACAAACATACAGCCAGACAGACACCCTTTAACATTTATAATTAGTATGGATTCATATCATCGCGCCCTCTGTACTGACATATGCTTTGCGCAAGTTATTATTAACTGTTAACTTACCAATAAGTCATCATTTTATCGCGATACTGTATTAATATTCCTGCCAACACGGCGTTATCTCATCTTGGGCAATTACAACTTGCTTTAATGAAATAAACTGATGTATAGGAAGTGAGATAGGTAATACAGTATTCATTTAATGTGTTTCTTTGTTTTTATCTATAGGCTTCTGTGAGTGTCTCATTCATTTTTGACGCATATTAAGAAGTGGTTTCAAATAATAAAATATGAGCAGCAGCAATCGCTTACCATTCGTTGGCTTATCTGCTCGTCTGCCACCTTTCACAGAAAAAACCTATCTGAGTTTTGTCAATTCAGATTGGCTGCCTTATTTGTCGAAATATCCGAATCGAAATTCCGTTATGATTATAACTTTTTAAATATAAATATTATAAGCAGAATATAATTATGTTAAATGTTCATAATGTCAAACAGATTAATATTCCAGAGGCAGAGGCATATCATAAATTCAAATAAAACACAAATTAAAAATTGTAATAACCCAAGAGAAACGGGAAAAATATTTGTAGAGTATAAAATCTTTATATAACGTTATGCTAATTAAAGCGATACAGAATTATACATTCTATAACCTACTGTGAATAGAAAAACGAATTTGGTTATCGTTAAAAGATCTTATCTTGATTTTGACTAATTTTAACGGACTCACACGGGATGATTTTTTTTTTATTTGTCGTCTCGCCAATTAAGTCACTCATACAAAAAATAATGACATCTCATTCAGGACTAGAGAAAAGATTTATTACCCATGTTACAAGTCCACATTTAACTTGTTACTAAAATAGAGAAATATATATTCGAAAATTAACATATAAATCACTATTACTGTGTTTAATATTTAAAATACTAGTTATTTATGATAATTACTGCAAGTTGGTATAAGATACCTGTAATTTGAATAAATATGTAGGCAGATTTGAATTTTGGATAGGTATAAGACGAGAAAATTGTTTTAATAGAATCTGAACCACTCGTTTATAAATATGGTTTGTATCTTTTTTTTTATTACCATGGTAAAATGCAACGAGATGTTATGGGCCGACTTCCTTATGCATACCCATCGCTGGGGGGTAAACGGGTTATGCAGGGCTCTCTTCTAGCCATGGCTTGAGGTATACCCACTAAAATACCAGGGGTGCTCCCATCTACCCCTACACGGGACACGAGAACCGACTGAAGAGCTCCATTCATGTCCCTCCCAAGGCGGAGACTCGACAGCGGTTAGACAGTTCTATAAGTATAGAATAGAATAGAATATTGCTTACCATCAGGCGGATCACCTGATGGTAAGCAATTGCCGCCGCTCATGGACACCTACAACACCAGTGGAGTTACAAGTGCGCTGCCAACCTTTTATCCCCTTCCCCCCCGGTGGGCCTCCGGTACCCTCACTCACTCGGCGAAACACAGCACAGGGGCTGCTTCACGCCGGTTTTCTGTGAGGCAGTGGTATCACTCCGGCCGAGCCGGCCCATTCATGCCGAAGCGTGGCTCTCCCACAGTTAACCATCTGGAGGGAGTAGCAAGGACAGCCGGGAGCACTGTACTGTCCCCACTAGGCTGAGGAGGCCGGTGCAACATCGGCAATCTAATCTAATTAAGATCTATTTAAATTAATTACATTTAAAATAAAACCCTCCAACAGATATTCGGCTACGGCGGCCAATCTTAAAAATCAGCCACGTACGCAGGATATAATGTATGTGCTCAAGTGTGTGCTTACCTTATTCGATGGGCCACCAGTATGACACGACTGAAAAGAGATTGAGTGCAGGACCAACGGCTTAACGTGCTTTCCGAGGAAGGGTACAAGATCGCCAACTTCTAGACTTTGGGCTGACACTGAATTTCTGAACAGAAAAACTCAGGTACAAATTTTTGGCCCGACCCGGAGATCGAACTTGGGACCCCAAGCGCAGCCGTCGCGATCGCTTTAAAGTGTAGTTTTCTTCAACCCGTCCTCATGTCTCCTCCCCACTCTGGCGATGCGGGAGCGTCGCTGGGGTTTAGTCGGTATGCCTCCGGTCCCACCCGGAGCAGAGCCCGACATAACCCGCCTGCCCCCCGGCAGGAGGGTATGCATAAGGAGTCGCAAGACCACGTTGGCCCACTTCGGGTCAGCGGCATTCCCCAGCGTCAACAAAAAAAAAAAGGAAAGTGAATAGAAATATATAGAAAGTCTTCTTTTTTACATGTGCGCAAAATAACGGGCATCACTATACTTTCGTGCCTCCAGCTATACCAACTCCGCCACAGAGGCAGTCAAATCAAATTACATTAGTTGGTATCTAATGTAATTTACAAAGATGCTTAAAAAAGATAACGTATCTTACGTATGTTAGTCGGCATTGCTTCTAAGTTAAAACATAAAAATGTAATAAATTAAAAATACAGTTTACATCGTAAAATTTTGTAGTGCGGTGAAATAAAATAGTATTTTTTTATGTGAAAGGTACAAGCCCTGCTACAAGATGGGATGACGACATAAACGACATTCGAAGGCTGGCTGGAGTAAGCTGGATGAGAGTGGCTGAAAATCGGGAGCGGTGGCGTGCATTGGGGGAGACCTATGTCCAGCAGTAGACGAGCGTGGGTTGCTAATGATGATGATGTGAAAGGTACAAGTAGACGGATCACCTGTTGTTAAGCGATTGCCGCCGCTCATAGACACCTACAACACTAGTAGAGTCCTAAGTGCGCAGGCAACCATTATCTCCATTTCCCCCAATTGGGCCTCCGGTACCTCACACCGACGAAACACAGTACAGGCGCTGCTTCATCATAATTTCAGCCAATAGACGTCCACTGCTGGATATAGGCCTCCCCCAACGTTCTCCACACAGATCGGTCCTGTGCCACCCTCATCCAAGGGACTCCCGCGACCTTCACTAGATCGTCGGTCCACCTGGTGGGAGGCCTGCCACGATTGTGGCTTGCACGCGGCCTCCACTCAAGGACCTTTCTACCCTAACAACCGTCTGTTCTCCTCGCCCTGCCCATTGCCACTTGAGCCACGAAATTCTTTGGTCTATGTCTACGACCTTATATCTCCTGTGCGGATCTCATCATTTCTGACACGATCACGCAAAGATATTTCGAGCATGGGCATTGATTGCCCACAGTGACTTTGAGTATTCTTAAGCGGCTACATAGAAGGCGCTGCTTTATACTGGTCTTCTGTGAGGCCGTGTGGGGATCTGTATGTGTAAAAAATATTTCCATAAGAAATGCTACACACACTAAATGAATTATTGTTTATGCAACAAGAGACCAACCAGATTCCACCCCCCACAATGTTTCAATTTGCCTTTAGTCTTTTTAATTTTCTTTATCCGATTAAATAGCGTGTAAACTTAAATTATTAATGGCGTATCATTAAAATTTAATGTACAAAGGTATCATTTCCATCGTATATTATTACTGCTACATTGTATTAAAGAGTTCAACTTGTACAGTCAGGAAACTTAAATGTGTAGCAATTTAATCGTCCTCATAATTTGTTCAGTATCTGGGTGTAATTAATGTGTTTAATTATTACCATATCAGGCTATCTCGGAGTGAGTGCGAAAATTTTAAGCAGTTACGTGCATAAAAATAAAAAGACCCCAATTTTTATGTATGACCATGTTTCATACAAATATTTGATACAATAGGTCAAAAACGGATTCATTGAAAATTGCGTAAAGAAATATAAAAAATCATAAATGTATTTTTTTTTCATGAAGCCAGTTCTATTCAAGGTAGTGATTGCATTTGATTGTAATTTTTCTTTTGTCTAACTATGATTGAAGTGTCTTAGTTGCTTATTATAAGTAACTAAACGTTTAGAAATGTAATACTTTCAACTGTGGGAAAACCACGCTTCGGCATGAATGGGTCGATTTGACAGATATGTGATGCTTTACAGAAGACCGGCGTAAAGTAGCGCCTACGCTGTGTTTTGTCAAGTTAGTGTGAGCACACTTGTGACTTTACTGGTGTTGTAGGTGGCAATCGCTTACATCAGGGATCTGTCTGCTCGTCGCTACCTATCATATAAAAAAAAACTTATGACTTATTTTAGAATCATGTTGATGCCTCAAATACCATTTCCTTGACTGTACATTCGAGCGGCAATTTCTCACGTGGTACCTAATGTAGAGGTACTATCATAACAAGTTTTGACTTGTGTATAGTATGAAAAATAATAAAATTAAGGGCCTGTCACAAAGTAAAGATAAACCGTCACATAGCTATGCAACACATAAATTATTTTGAGGATAAAAATTGCTATTTCTATATTTCAAAACTCATGAACGTAAAGTGACATAATAACGCTATTTGATAGTCGTGAAACGGTGATTGTGGTAGGTAACATTAAGTAGTCTGTAGTTTATGTAGAACTCATACTTAAAAATACAAAAAATATTACTACTATTAGGTCGAAAAGCAATAATGATTTACTGTTTTAATACAGACCAATCAAACATTATAATAAATTATGCTTTGTCTTCATATCTTTAGCTTATCTCAAGTGTTAATATCTACAAAGTTGTGGTGATGACATTTTTTTTTAATTTAGTGTCTTTTGATGATAATAATCTTCTATCTTCTATAGTATCTATAAAGAGATAACTTCTATAGACAACGACGAGGCTTATAGGTAAACCGAAAACACGAAACGCTTCCGCGATGTAATTGGACACAGCGCCATCTATTGGCTCATTTCTGAATTACGGTCCCGAAGCGAAGTGAGCTCGATAAAAATGTTGTTTAAATACTTATTTCTATCAACCTAGATGTTGAGTATATTTTTTTAAAGTAATAAAAATCAAAATTGAGATATTAGTTTTAGCATTGTGCAATCAACTGAAGTACGTCCACATATTACGTAGATTGTGGCTCTTATTTCAACCAGCTTAGAGGTCTATCCTAACATAATTGTTCATCAACTTTGGCTGTGTAATTAACATGCAATTGTCCTCGATTTGTATAAGGAAAGTGTTACTTTTTCTTGTTCTATTGTTCCGTTTTTTGCCACTTGAGCGTCACGAGAGGCTGATGAAAGAATGTGAATTATTACGTTGTTCTATGGTGAAAGATCATGGTGTTTTCTCCAATTCTAATACAAGGTGATAACTGTTACGTCTCTTTAACTACGTCTTGTACGTACCTACATGTATACCAAGTAGGTATTGTAAGGAACGTTTGTTCTACGACTTATGGAAATTAGTAAAAAAAACTTCTTATAAAAGGTGACTAAGGTAAGATTCGACCAATAATTCATATTCATATCCGACAGTAAATATATGGTATAGGTAGATATAATATGTATTTTTTTTAATAAATGAGTAAATAAATTCTTATATTATCACCTTATATATTGACCTGACTCCGTAGATACTAAGTAGCTTTCTTGTGTTACAGATATCAGACATACATTACTTCCAGACACTGAACAAACCCAAGTGTTCATCACACAAATGTTCGTCCACAAATGTTTGTGAAACCTTACCGGTAAAATCTCCAAAAAATCTGAACTTCGGATCTGCTTTCCTTGTATTGCAATAAATATGCATAGAGGTTCCGTACACTGTGACATTTGTGTGTTCAGGTATGTCAAAAGATTACATTGACAGAAAGGCATCGTAACAGCCAATATAGTTATTTGGCTCCCGATAAAAGTCGGAACTAAAGTAGATTTTTTAATTTGATAGGTTTTTGAAGGCTTAGACCATAATTAAAGATTTGCGAAATTTGATATACAATGAAACGACTGCCGTTTGACCTTCGCAACCATTTAACCCCTTAATGAGCAGTAGATATAAATACAATTTAATTGGTTTTGGACCTTATCGCCAACACATAAATTTCAGAATATGGTGACTAACATATCGACAGAGCCACACAAAGTGGTAACAAGGACCAGACCAACTGAATCATGGTTACACATTTCAGAAACAATCAGAAACGTGGAGGTTTTCTCACTATGTTATCTCACACAGCTAATGGTAGAAAAACGCATACGGATTTGAAACATCCAGTAGTGCACGCTCGAATTCAAACTCGTGTATTCGTCTACTTAGCCGAATAACAAAATTAATTGGAACGGCCGTAATTTCTAGATAGTTTTCCTACGGGAAAACTTGATGCAATTGTCAGAATCGAACACATAGCCCTTGGAGTGTGAGACAGTGACCCAATACGAGTTCGCCATTAAGCCAATAAAAAACAAACAAGTATTTGCTCATCTGTATTAACTTCTTATAATATTTATTTACTATTTATAATGATAACGTGGCCTATAGGTAAACTGAAAACACGAAACACTTGCGCGATCTAATCGACACACAACGACATCTATTGGTTGAGTTTGAAACTACTGTCCCGAAGCAAATTGAGGGCGGGTTCACTAGTAATCTCATACAATCTAAGGTTATGTATGTAAACCTACTTTTATGTGGCAATCACACGGCTATTAGAAATCACTTTGATTGGATTCCATACAAATGAAGCCATACACAATGAGGCAGTAAATAAAATTGTCTGTAATAAACCGTTCTAAATGTCATACTTGTATCATTTTATAGCTTACTATGTTGTCAATTACATGCAATAATTGTTTGAAAAACGTAATACTTACTAAGTATTAATGTGTAGAATAAAATAAAATGTAACTATGATTGTCACACAAACCTGTGGGAGATCCACGCTTCGGCATGAGTGGGTCGGTTCGACCAGATTGATACCACGGCTACACAGCACGGCTGAAGCAGCGCATGCGCTGTGTTTTGTTAAGTGAGTGAGGGTATCGGAGGCCTAATCGGGGGGAAAGGGGTTATTCCAATAATCCCCATTGACTTGCCCCATTAATGGGGATTTCTGGAAAAAAGTTCCAATAATCCCCATTGAACGCTTATAAAGTTAATAATAGGGATTATTGGAACTTTTTTTTCCAGAAATCCCCATTGGCTGAATAAAATATTTTTAATGGGGATTATTGGATTTGATTGGTAAGGCATATATTTGTCCACATAATTTGATAAGGCATTGCCTACATTTTTAGCATTGAAATAAAAAAAAACAAGACAACTTTTTTAAAACTTTAGCTTCAATTGGAATGAGCTGTCACTGTAATTCCATTAGAGGTTAATTAGTACTTAGTACGTAACTAAACTAGGACTCAGGGGAGTTTAATTAGCAACATAGTGAGACTACTATGTTTTAACCAACTTCAAATTTCGTTTTGTGCTAAATCTAGGTCTTCAAATAGTACTACTTTTAACGTCGTAAAATCCAAAGCCTTTTAAAGATTGGAAAATCAATTTTATTATTTTATGCCTTTTAAAAGCATTTTGTGTCTTATGACGTTAAAGTAAGAACTTATTTTGAACCAAGTTTCGTAATAAGAGGTTTACAAAAATGTACCGCGGAACCCTAAAACTACACGGAGACTTCAAAACTGGTCGGGGTCAACGCACCACACTCATTAGTTTTTTGATCACGCCCCACCCAGCACCAAAACAACCGAACAACCTACCAAAAAAAGCCCAAAATTAAACCTTATCATTTCGTGAAACGGCTCTAAATGGTTTGAAGGGGGAAAGAATTTTTATATTACAGGTACTCTACTACACAACTGGTTCTCTAGACGGTAGGAATGATAAAATTCCTCGTATGTACGTATAGATTAGGAAATACCTTCATCGGGCTATAAGTTTCAAATGTTTAGAGCCGAGAGTCGATATTAACGAGTATTTTTGGGTGTGATTCTTATTTTAGAAACCGTGGTTTTAAGTTTAAATTACTCAATTTTTTATATTTTTTTTATGGTATAGGTAGCAGAAGAGCAGGCGGATCACCTGATGGTAAGCAATTACCGCCGCTCATGGACACTTGCAACACCAGTGGTTACAAGTGCGCTGCCACCTTTTATCCTCTTCCCCCCCAGGTGGGCCTCCGGTACTCTCACTCACTCGGCGAAACACAGCACAGGGCTGCTTCACGCCATTACTTTTTCAATGTTACTTTTTGAATGCTTATTACGATTTTTTTAATACGTCTCGTGGGACTTGAACCAATGAAAACAAACATTTTAATCGTGGGAGTGCCACACTTCGGCATAAATGGGCCGGCTCCACCGGCCTCACAGAATAGCGGCATGATGTAGCGACTGCACTGTGTTCGAATGAGTGAGAGTGCCGGAGGCCCAATTGAGGGGAAAGGGGGTTAAAGGTTGGTAGCGCACTTGTGACTCTACTAGTGTTGCTGGTATTTATTCAGCAGCAATCGCTTACGATCAGGTGATTCGTCTGCTCGTCTACCAATAAGTGTATGCTTACACCAGATAACTTTCTGCTGTGCGTATAAGAATAATTTCGTAGAATAACAGAAAATCCTTCTATTATATTTATATTTAGTTTATTATAGAGTCATATTATGTAGAATCGACTTCAGAGTGGCTGTGATGTGACTAAACTCCACTTTGCCAACTATTCCGGAACCATTTTGGCATATTTTCAGAAAAATCAAAACATACTTGCGCGATTCAATCGACACCCAGCGCCCTCTATTGGTGTAGATTGGAACTAAAATTCCGATATGACGTGAGGGCGTACTAGTAAGATGATTCACTCCAAAAAGTTACATTGCCCGATTACCAAACAAAGACAGATATTACCCAAGCCGATTGTTTTCAGGCGGAATATTTAATTTTCAAATCAATTCAATGCAAATATCGTCATCCGAGCATTCCCTCACGAAGAGACCTCGGTGCTCATACTAATGGGCGTCGAAAAGTAAGCGTTTAGTATGTTATTTTATTACTTGAAGCCACAGTATACGACTTATACTGTGGCTTCAAGTAATAAAATAACTAGCACGTATACTATACGTGCTACTAGATAGATAGCTTAACGTTTATTAGCCACAAAAGCAAAAGAAATAACAAAACAGTTGTATAAGTGGTGTACATTTTGCGGCCAACAAGACACAACTTAATTGTGGGAGAGCCATGCTTCGGCATGAATGGGCTGGCTCGACCGGAGTGATACCACTGCCTCACAGAAAACCGGCGTGAAGCAGCTCCTGTGCTGTGTTTCGCCGAGTAAGTGAGGGTACCGGAGGCCCATCGGGGGGAAGGGGATAAAAGGTTAGCAGCGCACTTGTTTGCATGTGTTCCATGGGCGACGGCAATTGCTTACCATCAGGGTGATCCGCCTGCTCGTCTGCTACCTATTACATAAAAAAACAAAAAACAACCTCAGCATTTGGTACACCGCAGCTAAACTAAGTAGAAGCCGCTGCGGCGCTGATTTTCAGGCTGAGCCCTGGGTACGCCTTGGTACGAACGTGCATAATATAAATAAATAACAAAAAATACATACAGAGAAAAAAGAAATGAAGTTAAACATTAAAAAAACGGATCTGAATAAAAATACATAGAATAAATGTTTGCAGTGCCCGACAGGGTCCATATTGTAACTTAAAATACTTTAAACTAAGATCTTTGTACAACATATGAAGAAGCAATAAACATATTGAATTGAATTGAATTGAATTGAATTAAATAGAAGACCGGCGTAAAACAGTGCCGTTGGTTCTTCGCCCGATCTCTATTCGATCGTGTCATACTGTAGCGCTACCATGAGTTGACATCTAAAACTGACATAACGTAAACTATTGCTCTGTCTCTTTCAAATGCATCACAATGAAAGAGACCAAGCGATAGTTTTCGATAGCGAGGATTGTATTTCAAACTCATGGTAAGGCTACTGGTGTCATTATGGAAATATGAGAGTGACGGAATAGAGAGTACATCTGTCTTTGGGCACACGTTTGAGCACTCCCAACTGGCTTCGACCAGTAAGTACAGTAGAGTTCAAAAATATGTATACACTTTAGGACCTTGTCACAATACATATTTATAAGAAAGTGGAAGTCGTTTTCTTATACAAATGTAATGTGACAAGGTCCTAAAGTGTATACATATTTTTGAACTCGACTGTACAACATGACCTGTGTTGTAGGTAGGTATACCTGACGCCCCCATTTTGCTTAGGTACCTATTATATTATTAAAATGCTACCAAAAACTTATGATATTTGGAAAATTGTAAACGAAACCTGTGGCAAACGTGGGAGAGGGGGGAGTTATGGCAATAAAGAAATTCAAATTGACTGACGAAACTTTATTTACTGAAAAATGTATTCAAACTGTAGATAAGTACTTTCCACTTACACAGAAGTTTCAGCCGAAAGCCGTCGCCTTCTGAAGTTCCTGAAAAAACTGCTCTGAAACAAAAAAAAGAACAATTTTATAAAACCAGTTCTACCTACTAAGTAAGGGCTGTTTTAGCATGGCGGCATCTTAAGGCTATGAGCAAAACCAATACTTTAGATTATTCAAAGTAGACCGGCGAGAAGCAGCGCCTGCGCCGTGTTACGCCGAGTATTTTAATTGTGGGAGAGCCATGCTTCGGCATGAATGGGCCGGCTCGACCGGAGTGATACCACTGCCTCACAGAAAACCGGCGTGAAGCAGCTCCTGTGCTGTGTTTCGCCGAGTGAGTGAGGGTACCGGAGGCCCATCGGGGGGAAGGGGGTAAAAGGTTAGCAGCGCACTTGTGACTCCTTTGGTGTTGCATGTGTCCATGGGCGGCGGCAATTGTTTACCATCAGGTGATCTGCCTGCTCGTCTGCTACCTATTAAATAAAAAAAAAGTAAGGAAGGGTACCGGAAGCCCAATCAGGGGGAAAGGGGGTTGGCATTGAGCGAACCTAAACTGGTGTTGCAGGTGTCTATGGGCGGCGGCAACCGATTACCATCAGGTGAATGACTCTATTTGTCCTGCCGCTGATTTTCAGGCGAGCCTTGGGTAGCCTTGGTACGAAGTGCTAATATAAAATAAGTAAAAAAAAAACCTACAGAGAAAAAAGAAATTAAGCTTTAAACATTGAAAAAACGGATCTGAATAAAAATACATAGAATGACATAGAAGACCGGCGTAAAACAGTTCCGTTGGTTCTTCGCCCATCTCTATTCGATCGTGTCATACTGTAGCGCTACCATGAGTTGACATCTAAAACTGACATAACGTAAACTATTGCTCTGTCTCTTTCAAATGCATCACAATGAAAGAGACCAAGCGATAGTTTTCGATAGCGAGGATAGTATTTCAAACTCATGGTAAGGCTACTGGTGTCATTATGGAAATATGAGGGTGACGGAATAGAGAGTACATCTGTCTTTGGGCACACGTTTGAGCACGCCCAACTGGCTTTGACCAGTAAGTACAGTCGAGTTCAAAAATATGTATACACTTTAGGACCTTGTCACAATACATATTTATAAGAAAGTGGAAGTCGTTTTCTTATACAATATGTAATGTGACAAGGTCCTAAAGTGTATACATATTTTTGAACTCGACTGTACAACATAACCTGTGTTGTAGGTAGGTATACCTTCTTGACGCCCCCATTTTGCTTAGGTACCTATTATATTATTAAAATGCTACCAAAAACTTATGACATTTGGAAAATTGTAAACGAAAGCTGTGGCAAACGTGGGAGAGGGGGAGTTAGGCAATAAAGAAATTCAAATTGACTGACGAAACTTTATTTACTGAAAAATGTATTCAAACTGTAGATAAGTACTTTCCACTTACACAGAAGTTTCAGCCGAAAGCCGTCGCCTTCTGAAGTTCCTGAAAAAACTGCTCTGAAACAAAAAAAAGAACAATTTTATAAAACCAGTTCTGCTAAGTAAGGGCTGTTTTAGCATGGCAGCATCCTAAGGCTATGAGCAAAGCCAATACTTTAGATTATTCACAGAAGACCGGCGAGACCGCTTGCGTTATGATACGCCGAGTGAGTGAGGCCACCGGAGGCCCAACCAGGGAGAAAGGGGGTTTAAAGTTGGCAGCGAACTAAACTAAACTAGTGTTGCAGGTGTCTATGGGCGGCGGCAACCGCTTATCATCAGGTGATACGTCTATTCGTCTGCCACATATACATAAAAAAAAATCACATTAATTTGATTGGGAATCAAACCGAGAACCTTCATTCTAACGCCACTCGACTAATTGGTAAGTGAAACTTTCACGAACCCATTAAAATGTTAAACATAATATTAATTGAACGTCGTGTAATTAATATGTATTAAAATAAATAATGTGTACATTTTATTATAACTTGCTTCAACAAGTTTATGTGACATGTATAACTGTTTTAATTAAATATACCGCAATTAAAGAATCAGTTAACATCTACATGGAGTCGTAAATATGATGAAATATTTAAAGATATATCTTCAATTCATTCCGATATTACTACATTAAAGAAGCGAAATAGTTATAAAGTAAAAAGTACTTGTAACTAGTAAAGCTATCTAGACTTTACATCATAGTAGCAATGACTTGATTTCTATGATGGAGGCCTATGCCCTGCAGTGGGAGATTATTAGGCTGATATTTTACTTTATCCATACTAATATTATAAATACGAAAGTAACTCTGTCTGTCTGTCTGTCTGTCTGTTACTCTTTCACGCCTAAAACTACTCAACGGATCTAAATTAAATTTGGTATACAGATAATCTAGACCCTGAGAAAGAACATAGGCTACTTTTTATTGCGAAAAGGGGGTTGTAAGGGGTTGAAAGGGGGGTAAAACGTTACTTTTCCACGCGGACGAAGTCGCGGGCGGCCGCTAGTACTTTATATAAACTTTACGTAGGTATACGAATAGCGATACGAAATCTATGCTTTTTACCATTCTAAAATATAACCTACAAGGTAATTAATAAAATAAGCCTTTATGTGCAAATATCTTTTACTAAATACTTCAAATAAGGCAATCTATAAAACTACACTTTACATTTCAAAATATGAGCTAAACTATTCGACAAGGTGATGGATACTGGGAATGAACAGAAACCATTTTGGCAGACTTCCTGCAGCACGCCGGTATCATCTCACACATGGGCTGGTGGACGCAGTCGGGAATCGCGTCGTACGGAACGTAGCCCTCACACATGAGCCTTCCCAGGCACTTCGGGATCATAATACACGGCGGCACGTGCCTACATTCCATCTTCATAAACGGTTTCACTTGCGTACACACATTGTCCTTTTCCGTCATCACGGTGTACCTCTTCGGCTGCCGCTTGCAATCAGGCAGTTCCGAACACTTAGGCTGATGCTTACATTCCAACATATCCTTTTCATCACCAACACATTCAGGCACCTTCTGACACATTGGAACGTGAATACACGAGTTATCCAACTTAGGGTCGAACTCTGGCTTATAACAGCGCCTCACGACTTCACACGGTGGGATTGTGATGACAAATGCTCTGCGTAATTTTCTCCGATTTAGGTTTATATACAGTCACCTCGTACTTTCCGTCAGGCGGTTGATACTGACAGCCCTGTTCATAGGTCTGCTTTTGGATGTCAGTCTGTTGGAAGCCGCAGTGGAAACTCGCCGTTTGCGTCACCGGCCATGCTGCAGAGCAAAAGTGCTGGGGAGAAGTCTTAACAGGGGGTAAATTGAGACAACCGTTGATTAGGATACATGGAGGATTGTGAATGCAGAGGATTTCCCCATTGTACTTCTTTTCCAAAGACGCCTTTATCTGATCATGTGGCTCTTGGCAGGGTCTGTGCATTTCTCCCTGACCAGGAGAGCCAGGGGACGCCAGCGTAACCTGGACTTCCAGGTGGCGATGCAACGGGCGATTTCGCGTTAAGTGCCGCGGGTTTATCAGGATAGCATTGGCATTGGACTGGATCTGGTTCTTTACTTCTTTTTTTTATCGCAGGAGCTCCTGGTTTTATTGGTGCGTTATTAAGCTTGATGCCTGGTTGTTGAGCATTCTGTTGAGGCTGGTGTTCAATCGGACTTTGGTTTTGAAGATTATTTGGACTTGTTTTGCAAGAACATGCGTCTTGGGTTGTTTGTTCATTCAATTTTGGACCGCTTGCTTCCCTAAGGAAGGATTCCATGTAAGGGCATGGTTGTGTATTGGTTGGCAAAGGTTGTGTGTTAGTACAATGACACGACTTAACCGTAACATCTCTGTTTTGGTACTTTTTATTTATTCTATCCACTAGGTATTCCCAGAAAACAGAAGAGTTAGAGGGCACTACATTGCAGCCGAAACTATTCTTGTCACCTAATTCGTTGTTTGAACTCATGTTTTTTAAGTTACTAGATTTTGTACTCGAAAAAACTTGGAAGTTTGCTTTTGGAGGCTGATCCTCTCGTTTCCGTTTTAAGTATTGTCGTCTTAGATATGCCTTTTTAATTTCTTTTTCAATAATCTTTCCAAACTTTAATTTTGTTGCTTCCATATTTGTACTATAGGATGATGACGAGAAATCACAACTGATGCTGGAATCCTTCGTTGCTGTATTTTTTCCTGCCAAACTGTCAACATTGATGCCAGAATCTGGTGCATTGTCTAAACCGTCGTCAGTGGAATAATTGGTTCGTATTGCATTGTTTAGTTTTTTTGACGTCAAACGTTTATGATTGCACTTTACGCAGTAAACTTGACAGTAATTATCCTTAGTAGAATTTATGATCACGTGGTTGTTCTTGCACGAGTCATCTCGTTTCGAATGATTAGATCGTCCGAAAATACTGGACAGACATGGCATAATTTTGCTACGGACTAATGAGAGCCTTGAGGGTGTGGGCTGTAAAAATGCATTGGTGTCCCCTTGCTTGCGATATGTGACTTTCCTCCTTTTTAACATGGTTTGATTTTGTTTCTCTTCGACAGGTATTACGCATTCGTTGCACTCGCAGTGCCGTGGGTGTACAGCGTGGTTTTCATACACGCATTCTGTTCTGCCGTACCCTTTCTTGTGCCTTTTACACTTAGTATTTTTTTCTTGACTTTCCATTTTGTTATGCCTGAACAATTTCCTACGCAATATACTATGGTTTCCTCCAAGGCGCTGAGGGCTAATATCTTCGAAGTCAGAACTATCTGAATGTCTTTCAAGGCACTCAGGATTGTAAGTCAGCAAAAAGTCATCATCGCACATACTGTTGTTCAAACAAATGATCTAAATACTTACTAGTTCACGATTCTCATGATAGTTACGGATTTTTTTTTATACATTTTAGTTTTTTAGAATCACATCTTTAAAATTTAGGTGTGAATTTTATTTTCTTGCTTGTCAGTCAAGAATGTCAGCCAATGTCAACCACATGTCAACATGGTCAACTTGACTTTGCTTTTTCATTTTTCTGCTGTAAAAATGTATCATTCCATATTTAAAGAGGTTGCTTTTAAAGAAGCATCTGAGTCGAAATGTAGATAAGAAAGGTGTTTAAAACTTTCGCATACAAATATAGACCTACATAATTAACAAACTGTATAGTGACGAAGTAATTACTTGTTAAATAAACTGAAACTAGATTGTTTTAACAAAACATCCCAAAGTCTAAAATCATGCACATTTATTTTCAACCGTTTGCACAAAAAAACAAACCAAAATAACTGGATATTTTTATACGACACTGTTAACAACAAATACGGTATAAGTTTCACATACGATCATCACGTTTCTCTTATTATAAGTGCATAAGGTTGATAATGCAACATGAGAACTTTGTAATTACAAAATGGTTGTTTTGAAGGACAACGCATACTCCGCGGGGGTTCAAAACAAAAAGTTCAATTGTATGAAATCTGGTCCGCTTATTTTTAATAATGAGTTTCATACACACGTGCAATGTTATGAAGTATTTCAAATTTATTTTGAACTTTGAGTAGAGTATCATATGAACTAAATTCAACTGTTTTTGTGGAAGATTTTTTTAATGCATTTGAAATTAAGGCCCTCTAGAGTACTTAGGTCTTGGTTCTACTTGAGCTACAAGAACTCTTTGGGCAGAACAAAACTTCAAGACAGAGAACTACTTAATTTAAAGTTGCTCATAAGGAAACTATGAGCCCGTTGTTGTCTTTCTTTAAACGATCTTATACAGACACACGCTCTCTACCCTTCGGTATTTCATCTACGTGGCGACTGAATTGTCGTTAAATTTGGATAATAAACAAAACATCTTTATGAATTGTAGCCTATGTTATATTCTGATACATAAGTTATATTATTGTGAAGTTTTATCAAAATCCATTTTGTAGTTTTTGTGTGAAAGAGCAACAAACATATACACATACATATCGCACCTTTGGTAACAAAAGACCGAAGTAGGTACTACGAATCCCTAGTCTTAAAAATGCTCTTGTCTTACCAAAGGTATCTACATCCTCACAAACTTTGCAATATTAGTAGGATTCTTACTGCCACACTCTAGAGACGTTAATTAAACCTTAATTGTTACTTAAGTAAACAACATACATTTTTTAATATATAATCATAAAGACTATCTATAATTAAGATAATGACCTATTAAGATTAAATGACATCTCTGAGTGCGGCAGTTAGTCCTTCACAATTTTAATATTAAAACTAGAATCTGTTGCCAGGATCCGTTGCGGTTACCTCTTCCCTATTTACATGCGTATCATTATCTAAAACCATTACCCATTCAAAACCACAGCTGGCTAACCAACACTGTCCGAAACTTAATAGCCGTTTTAATCGGGATGCTAACACTAGTGATGTGACTTCGCATATTCAAACGGTTGTATTTGAAAGCTTCTCGAATATACGAATGGATCAACTGATGGTAAGCGATTGCCGCCGCTCATGAACCTGAGTGTCTACTAAAACGGACTGTGGGACCGTGGGAGAGCCTCGCTTCGGCATTAATGAGTCAGCTTGACCGGAGTGATACTACGGCCTCGCAGGAGAATGGCGTGAAGCAGCGCTTGGGCTGTGTTCGTCGAGTGAGTTTCGACGAAGGAACCGGAGGCCGATTGGGGGAGAGGGGTTAAAGGTTGGCAGCGCACTTGTCACTACTAGTGTTGCAGGTGTCTATGGGCGGTAGCAATCACTTACATCAAGTGATCCGTGTGTTCATCTGCCGCCTATGACTTTTAATCCTCCTTTTAAAAAGGCCTCCATCATAGAAATCAAGTCATCGCTACTATGTAGGGATCTCCTCCGCTCCGTTGGTCTACCTAGTGGTTTAAGTACCGGTCCATAATATTGGAGTCCCGGGTTCGATTCCCGGGTCGAGCAAAAGTATGTTTCGAACTAGGGTTTGGGATCACCTATCCGCATAAGGCAAGCGTGGTGATTAAGCCTACTCCCATCATAGTATTTTCAAGTGCGATAATTTTTTTTTTATGTGATAGGTAGCAGACGAGCAGGCGGATCACCTGATGGTAAGCAATTGCCGCCGCCCATGAACACATGCAACAAGTGCGCTGCTAACCTTTTATCCCCTTCTCCCCCAAATGGCCTCCGGTACCCTCACTCACTCGGCGAAATATAGCACAGGAGCTGCTTCACGCCGGTTTTCTGTGAGGCAGTGGTATCACTCCGGTCGAGCTGGCCTATTCATGCCGAAGCATGGCTCTCTCTCAATTGTAAATGCGAGCGCATCACTAACCGGGATGTTAAAAGAAAAAGGTCGTTGGCCCAGATCACCTATGATTGCTTGGGGTTACTTGGACCCCTATTATATTAATAGAGAACCCTTTTCAAAGGTACGCGCATTGGCATTCATGTCCGCTGGTTTTTTTATTCTATTCCTATTATTTTATAGTGTGACGCGTTGCTTAGTTGTGTAGAGGGAGCGATGGATATTGATACTTGTTTTTGTGGTATAATTTGATCTGGAACTTATTATCCCTTTTTTTAAAGTATAAGTAGGAAAAAAGCAAGTTTAGTGGCATAACATAATCTAGGACCTATAAGCAAAAGTAGTACCTATATGTTCAGTGATAATTTGCAATGAGATTGCTATCATGTACCATGTACTACATCTGTAAGTAAAACATCGAAAACTCAAGAGAAAGATCTTTTTTATGTAATAGGTGACGGACGAGCAGACAGATCACCTGATGGTAAACGAATGCCGCCGCCCATAGACACCTGCAGAACCAGTGGGGTCACAAGTGCGCGGCCAACCTTTAGCCTCCCTTCCCCTAACTCATTCCGTCACTTACGTGATGAAACACAGCGCAGGCACTGCTTTACGCCGGTCTTCTGTAAGGCCGTGGTATTGCTCCGGTCATGCCGAAGCATGGCCCGGCCCTCCCACGGTTAAAAGTTAGTCCCCCGCCTTCTCCCCCCTGCAGTGCATAAAAAGCTAGCACTTGTGTGAAAGTTCAAAAGGGGTAAATCGATGATTGGATTGGCGATCGGGACGCAAGAAGAAATACAAATAATAACTACTAATCACACGAATGTTTGTCCACGGTGGGGATCGAACCCACAACCTTTGGCGTATATGGCAGGGTCACTACCAAATGCGCCATCCAGCCAGTCAAGTCAAAATAAATTATTACGTAAAAATAATTTAGTATCAATACCGTTTAGCCGTCGTATAATACCCCTTGCGTCTACGCAGCGCTTCCAGCATGACGTATCACCTCTGCATATTAATGCAGCGTTTAGCGCGGTAATAATAAGCGGCGCACCCGCTCTTTGTTTTACAACCGGCGCGCGCGCATGTGATCGATAATGATACCTACTGCTTTGATGATAAGGTTGCAGATTGATGTGACTAAGACTAATCAGCTTACCTTATATGTACGTTGTGTATCGGTGAATTCTTGTACTTAAAACAGTGAAACTTTATGAGAAGTGGGATCTGTAGGTATACAAATAACTATTACTATAATAATATACTACAAATAAGTAGGCTACAAAAAAAAGTCATATAAGGCATAATGAGCTGTGTTCTAGCCTATGCAAATAAAGGATACGTCTGGAAGGTTGTCTGTCTCGCTTATACCCCAGCGGTTGTCAGTTTGGCGGCTGATACAGGGTGTATCTGTGAACATTTACATCCTTTTAACCACGTGTTCTACCAACCATTCTGAGGAAATATTGTTCTATGACTTTTGATAATTCGCATAAAAAAATGTCATCTCCCCAAACAAAGTCGGTCAAGTGACTTGGTCATTTTGTATGGGGAGTCGAGGTAATTTTTGATGAATTTCGGAAAATTCTTGAACAATTATAATAAAAGTTGTTCAGAATGGTTGATAGAACACGTGGTTAAAGGGATGTAAATGTTCACAGATACACTCTGTATCTATGGCCTACTCACAGCCTCAGCTTGATATTCTTGTTAGCTATGTCGATGACTTTGACTTTGATTATTTACCATAATGTATGGTTATTCCCAGGTCATTCACCTCTCCTCTCGAAAATCCAACTCTAATCGCGTAAGCATTTTAATGAACTATCTAATTAATTCTAAAAGGCTATTAATTCTAGTTCTTTAATGACACACCTCTGGAACTAGTTTGTGTTAGTTTATGCTTAAAAAAAAGATTTAAATTAAAATCGAGGCGGCCTATTAAGTCTGACCTATAGATTGGACTTTTTTTTATTTAAATCAAGTTACTATCTAATCTAAAATAACCTATTTTATGACCAAAACTTGTTAAATGAAAGGCGTTTAATTGTGAGACTGATTTATCGATTTTTTTAAAGATAATTTAACTAGAAATCAGATAGATTCATAGATAGAAATTAGTAAGAAACTGATAAGATTTAGCAAAATAATTCTACAACTTCCAAACTATAATAACCACGGCTTGAAAATATACTTAGCTAGTTCTACGGGTTGTATCTGTGAACATAATTTACATCCCTTTAACCAAAGATTGATTTAAATCTTTGCCTTTAACCACGTCTTCTACCAACCATTTTGAACAACATTTGTTCTACGTCATATTGGATATCAATAGATAAGGGTATCAAAATATAAGGGTAAGGGAAGGGAGTGCACTTGTGTTTGTGCACATACTTGAGCACTATACCTAATATTCCTTCCTAAATGGCTGTTCGTTAAGACCGACTGCAGAAACCGAATCGATCGGAGGATCATCATCATCATCATCAGCAACCCACGCTCGTCCACTGCTGGACATAGGTCTCCCCCAATGCACGCCACCGCTCCCGATTTTCGGCCACTCTCATCCAGCTCACTCCAGCCAGCCTTCGAATGTCGTCATCCCATCTTGTAGCAGGGCGTCCAACACTACGTTTGCCGAGTCGCGGTCTCCACTCAAGATCGGATCGGATCGGAGGATATTAGTATCATAATTTAAGGCCTTGTATTTATAAGCTGTTGTATGTAGGTAACTAGGTATGCACCCCAAATTAATATTTTGTGGTTTATGTAAGATTAATAAACTTGATTATTTAAATTTCAAATGATAAAACCGCAAAAAGTGAGTTACAACGTTAGCCCTCGCAATCTTCCCGCAACACAATAGAATAACATATCTTTACCTACACGTAATTTCTAAGTCCCACCCACGAAACACATATGGCGAAAATGTGCGAACTCACCCCATCTCGGTTTATTTGCTATCGCCCTTCGATCAATCGAGACTTTGGATTGGTTACCCTACAGAAATGCGGCCAGAATAACTAGACCCCTAATGTATGACGCACTCTACCTTTAGAAACGTCTTCAAACTTGTATGAACCATGTAATTTGTATATACCCAATTAATAGTTTTGCAGCTTTAAATTAATTAAAAATTAATTATCTGTGTCTAAAAAATATTGACACATTTTCCCTGGACGAACAAAATCATGCGTTATTAAAAACAAAATTATTTTTACCGAGGGCGTCGGAGCTCAATTGATACTGGCCAGTCCACGTATGACGATATAAAAAGTTTTTATTTTTCTCCGATTTCCCCCGTTTCAACGATCGTCCCGCGGGATTTCGGCCAATCAAATTAACTTCGCGATTGACGTTCCGTTCCAGAGTTCCAATTTTGAAATTCGAATTTTGCTGGCACCTAATCATGATTGCGGTACGCGTTACTACGAATGATGTTAAAAGTGTTTTGTTTTTCTTTTAATTTAATTATGCATTCATTTATTTGTGTCGTGAATTTACGCTCACAGCGTAAAAGGGAGTAACTAAATTATCTATAAGTAAGTATTTTTTAAATTAAAAAAATACATGGTCTCTAATGTAATTTAAAAATTTTGTTATACATGAGTGATGAAGAATATTTTATCATTATAATTCAGATCTAGCTAGCATAAGTATGCTATTTATAATTAACTAAGTAGTTAATTATAAACTATCGAAATACGAATTAACACTGTTGATGGATGGTATACCTATCTAGCAGTGCATTAGTGTATATTAGGTATGTGTATGTATAATTTTGAACCAAAGCATAAACACATCGAAGTAATTACCAGCAGCCATACTAAGTCATAAGTTGGCACTTTGGATATAAAGGACATAAATAAAATTAATGTTAATCCGATAGTGAGACGACACACCTCTCTGTGGTGACACAGTACATTGATAGACAGTAATAAAATATAAGACGTACGTTTTCACGAACGCCTCATCCAGTGGCTTTGCACCTACACGGAGATAAGTAATCACGGTAGCGCAGTGGCTCTCGTACTCGCATTCTAAATCAGACGGTTTTGGGTCTCTGATTCGAACTCCGAGTTAGGCCAATTTTAAGTTTTTTATTAAGAAGTCCTCAGCGTGAGTACGAAGTGTGAAAATTGGCGGTCTTATACCCCTTCCTTCCCCAGAAGGGAGAGAAAAAGACGGTTAGCCGATGGTCCAGAACACCGTTCCTCTTCGTTGTGGTTACTCTGGTCTCCCACTGAAAAACGAGGGTATAAAAGATAAATAAAATAGAGAGTGCCTTTGTGCACATACCTTATGCAGTTTACATGTTTATCTACTGCTTATTTTGACGCTGTGGTGGTAATAATGTCCAAAAGTTCCCACATAGAATCATAAAACTACTTTGTCTTGTAATGGCCGATTTCTGCAGTGGGAAGAAAAGTATAAAAAACGTATAAAACTCTTTGCGGTAAGAATCTGCCCACGTAATAAAGTTTTGTCATTTGTAGTGATGTAATAGTGGAAATGATTATAATAGAAAAATAATTATTTGTCAAACTAAACCGTGTATCGCTTTAACCGTGGGAGAGCCACGCTTTGGCATGTATGAGGCGGCTCGACCAGAGCGATACCACGGCCTCAGAAAAGACCAAGTTGAAATAGCACCTACGATATGTTTCGTTGAATGGGGGGAAAGGGGGTTAAAGGTTGACAGCGCACTTGTTGCCGGCGGCGGCAATCGCTTACAATCAGGTGACCCGTCTGCTCGTCTGCCACCTATTACATTAAAAAGGAACTCCTCAGATCGCATTAACATAACCGCATCTACAGAATCAGATATTTAACATGATAACAGAGTCCCCGTCTAATCCCACATAATTTATTGGCAACTTTGCATCAACACACTCAATACAATGTTGCCAGCCTCACAATCGATTTCAATTACGATTCCTTAAGATCTGCTACCTGCGCAAATCTATTCGATTTTACATTTGGAATAAATTATAATAATTAATTTACATAACACATGAAATAATCAGTAGTGGACTTAAACGAAATGTTGGTAACATTAGGGTTGCAATAAACGTTTATGATTACTTGTAAGTAAATTCATCGAGTTATTTAGTAGATAGAAACTTCATTATTTTATTCTACATTTACCAAGAAAACCACTCTAGGACCCCGAGATCACGGTCCCGGTACTTAATTAACTACTAGGCAAAGGAGGCGTTAAAAAAGTGTATTTGTGGGACAGTATAATAGGCTGATACTTTTCTTTTACATTGAAGCTTCATTTTGTTGAAAAACTAGATCGGCAATATTAATAGATGCAATAATTTCATAGTTTTTTAATATAAGTTATGTACATAACCAGTATTTAAATGTGTCATGTACTGTGTATCTATGTAGGTAAATCATTTTTACGTTGATTCTGAGACAACAAAATTAGGAAGTTGTGTGTGTGTGCTAAAAACGAAAATTGATGGTATCCATCTCGACACTTTAAAACAAATATATTAGGTGCTCAAAACTTAATAAATTAGAAAAAAAAGCTAACATAAAAAAACTTTCTAAAAGATTAATAGTCAATACTTTACATCAAAAACCCGTGATATGTATTAAGTTTAAAAGATTCGAATATTCCCATTATTAATATTTTATAAATAAATCAAACTAATTTTTTTTATTCAATTTCTTATAAAAACCATTAATCACATCACTAAACCTCCTTATACATTTGACGCGTAATATTTTCTCACATTCGTCAACCAAAGAGTTCGGTATGCAAATCCCTTGCATTATTGCTCGACAGTTCCCACTGTGCGCGCGAACGGTAGCTAAAATATTTAAATTTAGAAGTCGGTAGTTGCTTTTTCTAATTCAAATGCAAACTTTTTCTTGTCACCTGCCAGTTATCAATATTCGATTGGAATAAAAGACGATTCGAGAAATTGTGGTAACTGGATAAAATAACGGAGGAATGGAGGCCGGATGGCGCATTTGGTAGTGACCTTGCCTTATGCGCCAAAGGTTGTGGGTTCGATCCCCACCCTGGACAAACATTCGTGTGATGAACACTTGTGTTACTTGTTCAGTGTCTGGGTGTAATATGTATTTATCCATCCATCATTTCAGCCAATAGCCATTTATCCATACTAATATTATAAATGAGAAAGTGTGTCTGTCTGTCTATCTGTATGTCTGTCTTCTTTCACGGCAAAACGGAGCGACGAATTGACGTGATCTTTTCAGTGGAGATAGTTGAAAGGATGGAGAATAACATAGACTACTTTTTTGCCCCTTAGCCCTTTACCCCCCCATTTTAGGGAAGTGGGGGGCACGAGTGAAGCCGCGGGCAAAAGCTAGTATATTATATTTGTGTTTCCTCTGTTGTCTGATATCTGTAACTCAAATGCTTAAGCTACTTAGTACGGAGTCAGGTCAATATACGAGGTGTTATGTGAATTTATTTTTATTATAATAACAGACATGAAGAATCTATAAGGGTTCAATACTTAGCCATTTGCCAACCGAATCCTAAAAAGGCTTATCTCTCGATACCACACATGATGTATGCGAACAAAAAACTTACGACATTAAATTAAAAACTATTATCAGCTACTTTTCGTAGATACCTGTTAAGTATATCAATTGGTAGTAAGTACCTACTCAGCATATCTTAAAAGCCATCGACACGAAGTTGTATGTACTATAAGAATGATAATTATCATTAGCCATTAACTAAAAGTGGATCTAACTTTACTAGACCTGTTTTAATTATTGTTTACAAGCCCTTTTTAAATAATGTTTAAACAGTTATTAAAATTTTGCGTTGCATTATAATTATTATTATTATAGACGGCAGTTAACGCGACGTAAATTTTTAACTGACTTCAAGAAAAGGAGTGTTCTTAAGCACATAATCGTGTAGCTTCTTATAGTCTGCGGCAAGAAAGTGTAGTAATGACCTTGAGTGCGCAGAAACCAATTTTAATAGAAAGTCTTCTTTTTTACAAGTGCGCAAAATAACGGTCATTGCTATTCTTTCGAGCTGCCAGCTACCTATACTGCTTGACGTTTCGGCTGCCTGCGTTACAGCAGCCGCGGCCGTGGTCACAAGCGGACTGGCGGTATACGACGACAAACAGTAAGTACATAACTATGAATGTGCTTTAAATTAACGTCGCGTCCAGTCCGTATACCTCCATAATAATAATATTGAAACATTATAATTATTGGCACTTACATAGGTATACAATATCAAATAGCACGTTGTCTAATAAATTATTTTTAACACTATTTTTATCTTAATGTTTCGGAAAGAAGGCAATATATCAATTTGTTACTTTGATAAGAAGCCAGTAAATAAAGTAATTTAAATAAATCAATGTCGTCAAAGTTGGCCGAAAATTTTAAAATAGGTATTAAAAGTTAAAAAAAAATGTTATAATAGTAACATAATTTAATCTGATACCTGTCCATAAAAATGGTGCATAATAATATTTTACTTTTGTAGGCTTTTTAATTTAGTCTTAGAGCTAAGATAACTGAAGTAGGCACGATAAAAAAATAAAAGTAAGTTCATATTACGCATTACAATATAATAAAAATCCATTGCATTAATTCCAATACAATTATTAAATTTACAATGAAATGAAGTTTCATTACATTCCACTTAAAACGCACAAAGAATTATTTTTTATAAATTATGAGTAAACGCGTGAACGTTAACCATTTGAAGAAAGATAGAAAGGATAAAACATAACATCCCAATAAACAATCAGCTGCACAAAAAAGAAAAAAAACACAAAAAAGATTTTTATCAAAAATTCCTTTTCAGAAACTGAGATGAAAAAACGCCGACCCCACGTCGAACCCTCCCCTGCTTCTGTTTTTAATGCCATATTTCGTGCATGGGTTCTTACGACCTCATTTGCATACGTGTTAATACGAGCTGGCAATTTTTTCTAGACAATCTCAGCTAACTTGGAAAAAACGTCGAAAGGGTTAACTTTTTTCTAACCTAAAAATTATTGTCATTAAAACGGAGGAAAATGACAAAGAAAGTTTTTTTTTTGTTTCTGATGCATCTGTTCTTTTTTGTTAGTTATTTTTTAATTCTCATTCATTAAATTTGCATGTTTAAAATAACCTTGTTCATATTACAATGGCATACATATGCGAATTAATAAGAGCGAATAGTTATTGTAATATAACGTGTTTCGAAATAATAAGCAATTGGAATCGGAATTTATAAGCATTCGACAATCAAAAAGGAATTCTGAAGGCTTCTCCTCGACCTATGTAATTAGGTATGAGATGGATAAATTGGGTTAATTTTAAGCTGTCAGTTAAAAACCACAATTGGCTTAACCCTATCATAAATATTCATTAAGGTGTAATAATGCAAGCTGCTTAAAATATCATGCATTGTCCTATATCTTCAGACATGATAGAAAAACTTTTAACTATAATAAGAATATAGATATATGAATATTTATTTAAAACACAACACGTAGCAATTAATTTTAAAAGGACTCCAAAAAATGGTTTTAGTGCAATTATTTCTGATAAATTCTATACACCTTTATTTTTAATTAGTACAAAATACCTACTTTACATGAATATTCACAATATTTTTCTCTAAGACGCGATCTTAAGTTTAATGCTAAAGTTTTTAAGCTAAAGGTCATGTCATCCCGTTTTAACACGCCAAGTCAAAACGGGCCAATAAAGAATGTTTTAAGGGTCGGTTTTTTGATCCTTAGTACTTACACTTTTGGTTTAATTGACTATAGATAACTTTGACAATTAGAACTAATGGTCAAAGTGACTGCTTATCTATCTTCTTTTCTTTATTCTACTTATAAAAAGATAACTTCTATAGACAACGACAAGGCTTATAGGTAAACCGAAAACACGAAACGCTTGCGCGATGTAATTTAGCACAGCGCCATCTATTAGTTCATTTCTGAATTACGGTCCCGAAGCGAAGTGAGGGCGGGCCACTAGTTGGTTTATAAAATAGGTACAAGCTAAGAACCGTAGGGATCCCAACGAGTTGCAAAAACTCTGACTCACGAAGTTAAAGATCTTATTAAATGGGTTCATTGATGTCAGCTGTCCTTATTACTTACTCCACTGGCTCAGCGACACAAAGTCTTTGCCTCCGAAACAAGAGAACGTCACTTTGGTAAATCTTACGCGACTTGTTCCCTGTCATAAGACGAAAGTTCTCGTAGATGATTTTCGACGACGTCTTTCCAGCGATGACTAGTTCAGCCATCAATCAGGTCAAGAGACTGGAAGAATATCGTTTTGTGAAGCTATTCTTATTGCCATTGGATAATAATTTTCACGTAAAGAAATACAAAAGTTTTCTGGTTAACTTGGATCTGGACTAGTTTATGATTCGATGGTTAAGGGTGTCTACCCAAAACCACTCTAAAAGTGTTTTGAATAAGAGCCAAGCTACGAATGAATGAATGGATCCCGCAGCCTCTCATAAAACTGACGTGTACCAACGCCTGTGCTATTTCGTTGAGTGAGTTAGATTTTTTTATATATTTATTTTATATTATAGGTGTCAGACGATCAGTGCGGATCACCTGATCGTAAGCGAAGTAAGCGAACACCAGTAGAGTCACAAGTGAGCTGAACCTTTAACCCCCTTTGGTTCTCCTAAGGAAACAGTTGTAAATGCGTTGAGTCACGTCGTTAAAGATCTAGTGAGTAATGCGTTCATTGATGTCAGCTGTTCTTATTGGATATATTACATGCCAAAAATACGCCAGCTTTCTAGTTAGGTTTTGGACTAATTGAGTGATTTATTAACGGTACATATCCTGGTTTATGGAACCCCAAAGTGAATTATTATTCGATGTCACTTTCGTAAAGTTTTCACCAAAATCTTAAAACAAAAGTTAAATATTTCATTATGAATTTGAAAAACCTTTCTTAGATTTTGGAATATTGTAAGATTCTTAAGTCAATTTCGGAGTAATCTTGGATTTGAGGACTCGATTTCAAATCCGATCGATTTTGAAATCATCTTACCTTTGTAGGTACCGCTCCACACGGAGTTTGAAAAAAAAACCATACTAGAATAAAACATACTTGTAACGCCAGATGAGTCACAAGTACGCTGCCAACCCTTAAACTCGGATCGACGTCTTTCCAGCGATACCTTTTTTTTTGTCTCTGTGAAAAATGCGTGCTTTATGCATACTCGAGCTGGCGGGAGCCATCACGGGTTATGTCGGGCTCTCCTCTGGCTATGCGCGCCCAGAGGCATACGACTAAAAACACAGCGGCGTTCCCTCATCGCCTAAGTGGGGAACGGTTATGGGTATCCGGCATAGCCTTGGACTACCACGACCTTCCCCAGGCGAAAGCCCATCTACACTGTGGGCCTGGCTTGCCCCCCTATTGAGGGGGCGACTGGAATAGCCGGGAACGCCGGGCTATTCCGGTCAGGCATTAGGTCGGCCAACAAGTCGAGATACTGGGCGAAGATCGTCCGGTAGAGACTGTCCCAAGGAAATAGTTGCGAATGCACTCTGAGTCACGAGTTAACTAGACCTGTGAGTAACGCGTTCATTGATGTCAGCTGTCCTTATTGGATTATATTTTACGCGCTTTTAACTAGTGACATAGCGGGCAATTTAGCCCACATCCGTAAGGGCATGCGCCGGGTCTTGTTAGTTTTATACCGTGGGAGAGTCACGCTTCGGCATGAATGGGCTGGCTCGACCGGAGTGATACCACGGCCTCATAGAAGACCTGCCTGAAGCAGCGCCTGTGCTGTGTTTCGTCGGGTAATTGAGGGCACCAGAGGCCCAATTGGGGGGAACGTTTTTTGTGGTTAAATCTGGGCAACAGTTAAGGTTTTTTTTGTGACAAACCGAATTTCCCGCAGCGGAACATGCGACGACTAGTTGTTATAATAATTCTGTTAAGTACAGATGGCAGACCAAGCCGCCAAAAAAAAATTATAACAATTTTTTCGTAATAATTTCAAAACGTTTTCACTTAAGCGTCATCCACACATGCCCGCATACGCGCTCGCTTTTGTTTTACTCATTGTGATCGGCTAGAACAATAGGGCGATTGTTTCGGCGCCCCGCGCAGACCTTTCATGCAAATGAGAGTATTGAGATCCACTTTTTCGGCTTTGTGTAGGTCATGCAGTCATGCGGGCTGCGTACACGTGTGACGGTGCCCTTATTTAAAAATAGACTAATGAGTGTAAAATCAATGGGATATTTTCTGTTGTTTTAGGGCTGTATTTTGAGCACCTGCAAGTCTATAGATTTGATTATGGTTAAATTTAAAATATAAAAAAATAAAGGTAGATATAATAACTATTATTGATGTTTACAGATTGAATTGGAAGAAATCATGATTGCAGATAAGGACTACAAAGGACTACAAAGTGATCATCTGCGTATAACGACATTTCCTTCTCTTAAAAGGTAGAAAAATCTTTCAGGCATGTAAAGGTACTTAGAAGTAAATAATATGTGTATACTACGAGTATATGGTCACAGAAGTAGATTTGAAAATTCCAGAGGTGCATGCTCAAATTCGAACCTACGACCTCCGCTATAGAAGACGCGTTTACACACTAAGCTATGTAACTATCGCTCCGACAACGACAAAAGCCATATACTTAGTTTAAAAGCTTTATTTCCAAACAATCTTGATCTAGGAATGCTATTTGACAGCTTTGAAACTCTCACCCTCTCACACACCCTAAGAGTGAGAAAGACAATAAGATAGTCATAACCACAAAATGGCGGGCTTATAGCCGACTGTCGCCACATATAATCACATCGTAAAGATTCCACTGAATGTCAACGATTAGACGTTCAAAAACATCAAATCTGAGTTTTAGTACATCTTGTTCGAATGGTATGCAGTTTAAGGATATTTCAGGAAATAGGTGTCCAGGGAAATGATCGTATAGTAAACTCTGGTTTTGCTATTTCGAAGTCTCACATTGTGGTATAGTATTTTGACTCTCTCTATACGCAAACAACTAAAATTTAACGAAATTAAAGTTGGTTTAATACGGAAGTTTTAATAATGGATAACACAAATGAAGTAATTTTAGTATGTTCGATCATTAAAATAAGCATAATAGAAATCAGTTATCTTCTTCTATACTATTTATAAAGAGATAACTTCTATAGACAACGACAAGGCTTATAGGTAATCCGAAAACACGAAACATTTCTTTTCTTTTCTTTTGTCTTAGTGTTAAGTAATATAATATTAATATTTCACAACATCACACACATTGATCTGACTCTGAGATAGGTAGCTCAAGCACCTGTGTTACAGATATCAGAACCAACAGTGGGATTACAAATATATACATATAATACTTTTCTTTTGTAAATACATACTTATAATACATAGAAGACAGCCAGACCAATACAAACAGACATATTCATTCACACAAATGTTTGTACTGTGCGGGGATCGAACCCGCAAACCTTGGCCCAGACGCAGCATTCACTACCACTGAACCAACCGGGTCAACCGGGTCGGTCTAAGTATATCAAGTAATTGTTTTTTCTCACAAACATAAGGAACCCTTGTCCTAAAAGCGAGGATTGCGTAACCCGTTTAACATTCAGCTCACATCACGACAGCAATAAAACCGTTGACAGTCCAACCGAAATGTGTTGCCAAGGACACCACAGATTTGAGAGCGGGAGTGTTACTGAGAATGTAAGGTTTGAATTAATTTAGATGATTCGAATTGATTTCTATGATGGAGGCATTTGCCCTGCAGTGGGACAGTATACTGACTGACGCTGATAATTCGAATTTTTCGAACATAGCTCGGGTTTGTGATCACCAATCCGCATCAGGCAAGCGTGGTGATTATGCCTAATCCTATCATAGTAGCGGCGGCTTGATTTCTATGATAGAGGCCTTTTCCCTGCAGTGTGACAATATTATAAGCTGATACTTTCTTTATGTGATAGACAGCTGACGCATCAACTGATGGTAGCCTGGTAATATATAGACTGGTAGATAAAGTAATGCCTCTTGCATTAAGTTCGCCTACTGTATAGGTCGATTCACGAAAGATGACCACAAATTACGATCTTCTACGCTTAATATCTCATGAAGTAAAGACTCAAGACAAAAAACATGGGCAATTAAACATATAATGTGTTTAGTCTAAGCCCTTGTAATGTGTCAAATTGAGAATGAGCCATTTTGAGCGATTTTGAAGTCGTTTATAAAAATGTTAGTGAATTTAGCTATGTTTAGTATTTTTTTCTATTTCAACCCAGTTTGATTCCCACTTTTGCCGCAATAGTAAACACATAAATCTACTTCAAAACATTTTTAAACATCCACCCGTATCAACATATCTTAATTATTATACAGAATCAAATCGTGGCAAAGAGCATCCACAAATTATACTTCAAAGTAAGCTAGCGTTTACAACCATGTATAAATTAATGTTGTTGATGGTTAAGAGTGACGGCAAAACATGAGCTTACATCGTGGTTTATTGCTGCTTGAATACTTGCAGTTTGCAAGTGGAAACCTAGGATTATAGGTCTATTACAATTATTATTAGTGTTATCAAACGCTTGGCAGAGCAATAATAGCTCAAATGATAAGAACGTACCTTCCATAAGTACGGGATTTATAATTTATAATGTAAAATATTTTATATGGAGCGTTTTTGATCAAGTTCAAAACTGTGATTTTCAAATCGTGATATCTCGGAAAATTTTAAGATCAAAGTAAATATTTTACCAATGTTTTTGTGATTGAGGAATCTTACGATGGCATAACAAATTAAAAATAATTCGTCATGCCTATTATCGCAATATTAATAATTTTATTTATTACCATCTAGGTACGCATACTCCCGTTGCCATAAAAAAAAAACTTATAAGACTTTTTTGCCCATACGTCATTGGACACAGTGCGCTTCCTATCCTATTTATACTACTTAAAACATCAAAATAGCATACTTAAACAACCATTACACGATAATAAACTTTAACGAGTTGACAATACAACTACAAACAACTCAGCAATGGCGGTTGGTCCAACAAGAAAACCTATAAAAATCACATTAAAGACACGGAACCGTGCAAACTATATGTTTGAGTAAAGTTCCGTGAAGATGTGCGAATTATTGTATAATATTTGGCGACTAGTCGACAACTAGGAGTTACAGATGTGGGTAAACATCGAATATCGTATAAGTATGTGAGGTAAAGAATCTTTTTATAAAGAGTCAGAAGTTTAAAGCGGACAGTTTGAGACGCAATGACGACTAAAATGGAGAAATTAGAAGGGTCCTCCTAGGCTATACTCTGATTCATAATCATGTAAAGTAAACTGACAGATGAAAATGACAAGTTTCTATGCATTTGACATTTTGCGAATGTCAAATTGAGTCTTGAATTGATTCTTTTATCCCCTTCCCCCCTGATGGGCATCCGGTACCCTCACTCACTCGGCGAAACACAGCACAGGAGCTGCTTCACGCCGGTTTTCTGTGGTATCACTCCGGTCAAGCCGGCCCATTCATGCCGAAGCATGGCTCTCCCACAATTTATGATTGTTTATGATAATGTCCCAAGTTTATGATAATGGCCCAAGGACATCGATACTTTTGTATTTTTTTTCTTGGATTGCTCATTATTTTTAAAGAATCATACCGAAATAAAATAGTAATCATGTTCAGATTTTTATGTGATAGGCGGCAGACGAAACAAAGCCCAAAAACAAAATACTTATATGGTGGCATATTTTGCATTATCATTGTTTCATTGAATGTGAATTTTGTCACTATTTTTTCTATTTTTTTCCATTATTTTCCTCACTCTAGCAACAACTAACTCCATGTTACCACTAACACACCAGTCACCGTTCGTGTTTTATCATCTACAGACCGCATCAACGCTCGTTTTGAGAATTACGTGACACTTTTAAGACGTCATGAATCTTCATTATTTTTACTAGCGACCAGTGTAAGATCAACCACCGGAGTTGAGAAGTGCCCGAAATATCCTAACGCACTAACCTGTTAGTGCGGGTGGGGTGATATAAGAATACAATTGTACAATCAATGCATCGTCTTCAATCTTCAAGAAAAGGGCTTTCCTTCCTTAAGAGCCGGCAACGCATTTGTGATGCCTCAGGTGTTGCAGAAGATGTCCATGGGCGGCGGTGATCACTTACCATCAGGTGAGCCGTCTGCTCGTTGGTCCGCTATAATGTAAAAAAGTAATAAAAAAAACGTTACCGTATTTTTCATAACGTAAAATGTTTCTTGAAAACAATATTGGAAGGGAAAGTGGAATGAAAAAAGGGCATAAAAAGGCCAAAAAGGAATTAAAAATGATACTAAACAAAATATAGAAACGATGATAAGTTGCAACACCAAAAATGTGTAGGTACGCAGCATAAAAATCATACATGAGTCTTATGTAAATATTAATAGGTTTTTCTAAACAAAAACAGCGTAGTTATAAATATAATTTAAAATACATATTAAATAGTAATAACGCTCTATGCAGCTTAGAACGGATTTGATTATATCAGACAAATTTTTTTTCTTGTTAGAATATTTCTTTATGGTATTCCGGAATAACAAGTAGATGGCACACCTGATAGTAAGTCATCACCGCCTCATATGGATGTCTGTAACAACCGAGGCAAACTTTACGTGGTTTGATTGAAAGACGACCATTTTAAGTAAATATGTTTAATAAAGAAAGAAAGAAAAGACATTTATTGACTTACAACATTTAAAGTAAACTTCCAGGAAAGTTTCCTTTTTCTACAGAAGTATTCCTGAAAACTTTCAAAACTTCGCATATTTTATAAGTTTTTAAGTCGGTTTTTTTTTTGTAAACTTTAAATTAATTGTATAAATGTTAAAGTTTATTCATTACTTTCAATTAATTAGTAACTCAGTTGCGTCCAAATGTGTCGCTTTGAAGCCCGGGTACGCTTAGACCATAATAAAATTCAAGATTTGAAAGAGTCTAGAACTTACAATGAAGTGACTACCGTCTGTACAACACACGAGTAGGTACTCGTTTAAATATGAAATAAATTTTCATAATCGTCGTTCTGAAAGACAGAATTAATTAACAACCCCGGTCCAAAGTTCTATTATAAGTGGTCATGTCCCACTAATTTACCGTTTGTTACGCAAATAATGTCTTATGTCCCCGTGACAACACTAAAACTTTTATAGTTTAATGTTCATGAAAATAGAATTTAGACGGTTTTACAGTTTCCCCGTTCAATGATCTCGGCTTAATTGGACTTTCAAGTTTGGAGATAATGAGGGGAATGAGATAATAAAATGAGTGAAGGAAAATAAAGATTAGGAACTAGACGGTAAATCTTGGGGTGTTTGTTTGGTTGTCACGATAAACCGCGTATAGTGTTGCGCACTAACCCGTGTATCATTACCGTGTTGTGCTATAAGTAGCAATAGGCATCGTAACATGTAGGTCGTAATTCTCAACTTAGCGTATAATTCCTGGTTACGTCCAGAATTGTTTGGTGACCCAGGAAAATTTAAAACATGATTTAGGATTTAGGGAGCATGATAATTTCAATGAAGCGACTTATTCGTTTTTTTTTTGTTGTAGAAATAGGCAGACGATCATGTGACACATGTGACAGTAAATGGTAATCGTCACTCATAGACATCAATAATGCCGAGGTACAGTCATGCCGCTGCCTACCGCGAAAGAAGTACTTCTTACTCTTTTCAAATCTCGACTACCGGCCTTTCTGAAATTCAAAATATCAATGGCTGTACTTAATTACTAATGACAGGGCTGTAGTCATATTTTTTTCAAGCGCATTCAAATTTGATTAATTGCGCATCTAGAGATTATTATTGTTAAAGGTGTGGTGATAAAGCGATTTTAATCAAGCGATTGACCTCCATAACCCTAGACTGAATATAGACAAGGGAACGAGACCAGAGAGAATAGAGAATAGAAAGAATAGGATCTCATGATGAATCTAAACTACTGTTTAGTCAAGTAGGCCGTTGATTGACCGGCTGATAAAACCAGTTGGCTGCAACATGCATGCATCGATGAGTTTATCACCGAAAGAACCTATTAATATGTGCAGTCCCGAACTAAGATCTCTTGACAAATTAGTTGCCAAACAATCTAACAAAAATGACGTCATTGTACCCATATATGCGCATAAGCAAGAACTCGTACGAAATAAATCAATCTGCCTTTGATCCGAAGTAAAACATTATTTCTTAAATTTAATACGTTGATTTCTAGTAAACAGATATAAATCTTTTCATTATAACAAAATCCTATAATTATAGGCTATGACAAGACAGCTAAATGTGGAAGCGATTTCGCACAAAAAACGTAATTTTGTTGTGAAAAATTATTAATCTTATCCATAGTATGGATGAAGGAGACAGTTATAATTGGTCATCTTCAAAATATTTATCGTCAAGACACCTTATACCACTCCCACGCAATAGTTCTCGTTTCTTCAACGGTTATACAATTTTCAAACCTACATCTAAAATTTAAAGTCGATAATTGGAGATTGGACACCATTGACAAATGTTAATATAAGAATCCATTACACATCTTATTTGAAAACTTTGGTGGAATCCTAATAGATGCCAATATGATTTTTCGGGTTCCGTAGACAGCTGGTCTAAAAAAAATTTGAGACTTTTCTATAGCTTATTAGATAAAAGTTCCGGGTTTGATTTTCGGTTCAGGCCAAAAAGTTATACTTGAGGTTATCGGTAAGAAATTCTTATTGCCAGCCCAGAGTCTGGATGTTGGCATTTGTATCAGGACCAACGATATCTCCGGTCGTGTCACACTGTTGTCTCATCGCAATGTGAGAGTAAGAGAATAGAGACTGCACTTTTGTTTGCGCACACACTTAAGCACTATACATTTTTTTTGGGCAGCTCATTACCATTCCCAACTCACACTTGTCAACTTCATCAGACCCCATACATATAAGTAATGAAGTGATTAATATTCATTGTTAGAAAGATTCCCGTTAAAGTATAGATCGGAGGTAATATTCATAAAGTTAACGTTTATGGGGTGTTTAAGGTATTTTGACTGTTATAGTAGGCGGAGGAGTAGCTAAACTTTTATGAATAAATAAATAAATATTTTTTTTTATTTGCCAGAAACACAGTTTCCATGTATGGTTAACAAACTAGGTATATTTTCAAACGTTTAACAATAGGGGGTTGTAGAGGTTTGAACTAAATTCGAATATTCGAAGCATATCCATGAAAAAACTAATAATCCGCAGAATTCTCCAAACAGATTTCAGTTAGTGTTTTTATGTGATTGATTGTTGACAGACTGATCTCTCACCTGATGGTAAGCAACTGTCGCCCCAAAGACACCTGCACACACAGACCTGAAACTCGTAGAGTTATCTTGAAAAATATATAAAATCATCATGTTTATTTTTAGTAGTAGACCCATGGGATCAACATATAAGTTGAGTTGTTTGAGATGTTGTGTGAATTTATTTATTCTAATTCTATGGGATTTTACTAAAACATCTCCAGCATTGATATAATACTATCCTTTTAGTACATGGATGACATAAGTTGAGTGTGATTTTGACGAATACTATTTTATTTCTTTTACCCCATTGCTTGTGCCATTCATTAGGAATTCTATAGAGTTCCGGAATGAATATGACACACCAATGACGTCATCAAAATGGATAGCGGACACCAATTTCCTAATACCACCGGACGCCCACGTCTCAATTAGCACAGGAAAATACTTATTTTGACCATTTCGACCATAATAACCAGTTAACTAATTCAAACAAAAGCTCTGCTCTTATCTACGAACCGATTTAAATACTCAGCGGAGTCGCTAGTAGATAAAATCACGTATAAATTACATAAATGTCCAATAAATAGACTTACAATAGTCTATTGTGAGTGCTATCACCGAAAATTCACTCTAATCCAATTTTTGATACGAGTACAACACTAGTAAATATTAATCGAAAACCACACGTAATTTCGTAGTGGTAAGGTTTAAAATGTTGGTTGGGACCAGATCTGTTGCCACGGCCCATGAATTTTCCATACAATGTGTCCAGTCGACCAAATTCGTTGTTGAGAAATTACGATACGTGTTGTTTTGAACATTTTAATTTTGTAACAATTTTGTGGGGCTGATTGTCATGGTATGATGGCGTTATTTTCCAATTTCAATTTCGTAAATTTGAAAATGGAAGACGATAAACGATTAAAAATGGTAGTTTTTCGCAGTGAACTGCGCAAGAGTCGCCAGAGTTATTTACAATAGGAGAGCTATGCTTTTTGTATACGAACAGTCCAAGAAAATAAAAAGTAAAAGATCAAAGATTCTTGTAAATAATTTTGACAAGAAACTATACACACATAGTACCTAATTATTTTTTGTTTTTGGTTTCAAACTATTATATTTGACTGCACGTCAAACAGACGCGCGAGTTGACGACAAACATGTAAGTAGGTAGGTAGGTAAAAACTTTTTCAGTGGCGATGTATGTTTTTAAGACAAGTGCTATATTTTAGTCCGGAGGCTTTGCAGAAGTTGCAGATAGTCTTAAATCACTGAATCATCCTATGTTTTATATACCTATCTACATACCGATTTATTTCTAAACTGATGATGATATTAGAGGAAAACCACATTTATGTTAAACCAAATGTGGACTTTTATAGACGATCTTTTATTTAGAATTATTTTTATCTCTGAATTATCATAATTACCATTATGATTGTTAAATCTAATTTTATAAATACTAGGCTTGCATGAAATACGTTATCTAGTTGTGCCTTAAATATTATTAATTTTGCAGTGACGTCTATTTATTATTAAATGAGTAGGCAAGCAGTATGAAAGTAGGTCGTTCTTCTTTTCAATCTACAAAAAGTTGTCTCAAGCAACGTGTGACTGCATGATTTAGTTCATTTGCTTCGGTTTTGTTTTAAATGACGTGAAAAAAGAATAAACAGTTTTGTCGCAGAATGGAAAAAAAAATATTTTGGCAAATTATCACTTTCGCAGAATGTAATTTTCGCAACTGCTTACTTTGTGAGAACGTGCTCTTTGATTACTCGACATCGGCAGAGTTAATTATATCTTCGCCACTACCAAGCAGCCATAACAAAAAAAAACTTAACCTGTCAAATTATCACTTTCGGTTTACACTTTGTTCGTTCGTAAATAATGTGCCACTGTCTTACAAATCAAGGAAATGCTTCAAAACGGATAAGCCCAATTAAATAACAGTACGCGCCTAACAACTGTAGAATGCTTTTTGCCATACCATAAATAGAATCTAGTTATTGTACGTCTCTAGGTACCATTTAACAGATACGATCACCGCTCTACAATTTATCTGATTGAGATTCGCCCAAACAATACGAGATGAGATAGAGTCATCTCGACTTGATGATAGAACGATTGGTTTAATGGTCAACTACCATTAAATATAAAGTAAGTAAGTCTCAAGTAGCCACAGATGAGTTTTAAGATAAGCTCTGTTGTATCTTAAGATTAATCTTATGTTTGAATTATCTAGCTTAGACAAGCTAGCTTACACAAGATCTTTGTGAGATAGTTTTATTTGCTGACGATACTTCGTTGATTTTTAATGTTGATCGACGAAAAGCTACGTTCGACGACGTAAATGACTCCCTCTCACAAGTGCTCCATTGGTTCACCACTAACAACTTGCTTCTCAATGCTAAAAAGACCAAATGTGTAAAATTTACTATGCCCAATGTAAGGCAGGTCAACACTAACATCATCATGAATAATGAACGTATTGAGGTCATTAATTCAATCGTCTTTTTGGGCATCACTTTGGATGCCAAATTGCAATGGGGTCCTCACATAGCAGCCTTGGCGGGAAGACTTAGCTCCGCCGCATATGCGGTTAAGAAGATAAGACATTTGACTGATATTGAAACCGCGAGACTGGTTTATTTTAGTTATTTTCATAGTATAATGTCATATGGTCTCTTGTTGTGGGGGTCTGCTGCAGACATACAGACTATATTTGTATTGCAGAAGAGGGCCATCCGTTTTATATACAACCTTAGACCTCGCGATTCACTTAGAGAAATGTTTAAGAACATTGACATTTTAACCGTTGCATCTCAATATATTTTAGACTGCATTTTGTACGTGCGAAAGAATATTCATCTTTTTTCGAAAAATCTGAATGTCATGGTTTAATACAAGAAATAAACATAGACTCGCGGTTCCAAATCTAAAACTCCAAAAGATTAGTAGTTCATTTGTAGGACTAAGTATTAAATGTATAACAAGTTGCCACAAAATGTTATTGACTTGCCAATTCATAAATTTAAAACACCATGTAAAAGCCTGCTTAATAAAGAAAGGATACTATAAAATTGTAGATTATCTCAACGATAAGGATTCATGGGTATAATGATCCCCATGCCTGTACATTTGTATTTTCTTTCAGTATTTTAATACTGAAATTATTATTATATAAATTTAATCAATTAGGCATTGCAGCATTGAATTTAATTTTATATACAAATTGAGTACATTTACTATTAATGATTAATAATAATTGACAAGATACTATCAACCTGTTATTGTACACCACGTCCTACAGTTTATTAGTATTTAATTATGCATACTATTCTTTGTATCTTATGAGGAGAATTGGAATGGTCATGCACGCTCAAACGTTCCTGAGGTGGTGGCGCTATGTGGCGGGTCATTACATTCCCTCTGATATGGTTGAGTGAAATGATGGCTGACACATACGTCATACTTGTGTACAGGTGCCGCCTCTGGGGACTGGTCTGCTCTGGTTTACCTCATTCTTAGCCTTTAACATTTTCTTCATCTTGAGTATTGGACTGTAGGAGGTGGTATGAGGAAAACATTGTAATAAACATTTTGGCGATTAAAAAGAGTAACTGGCGAGTTTCTTGCCGGATCTTCTCGTCAGAATCAACTTTCCGATACGGTGGTAGAATCGGCATTATGTCTATTTATTTTTTAGTATATCTTATGTATCAAGATATATATTTAATTACATTTAAATCATATACATTATCTTTAAATAGTTTTAAATATTTTCTTTATGTATGACGATTTGTAAGTGCTGTGTACAAGCCTATGCAAATAAAGAATATTTGACTTTGACTTTGACTTTGACTTTGACTTATAAAACCAACGGAGTAAGTGCTTAGTGCGAGGTGCTGTGAAGTCGTTAAATTTTGATGTTGTAATTAGACACGACTTTCTAGAAATTGTTGCCTGACTGATCTATGAAATGAGCATAAAATTATTAACTTCTACTAAATTGCAGCATATATATAAAAACTACTTAGGGTAACCGAGACAGTGATTGCCCAGTGTATAGTGATTGCCCGAATTAAGGTTAACATACATTTTAACTTATTTTCAAAGGTGTAGTTTTACATCAAATCCATTAAATAACACTAGGATACTGTTAACTAGAGTTCTAAATAAGACATTTGGCAAAATTTTCAATAAAAATATTGTAATGGCAGTTTTTGGACAGCGGGTGTCCGTCACTTCAAAAAATGCGAATTCCTTACAAAATTTGTTAAGGATACATTTTGTATTTTTGAAGTTTGTATCACTTTAATTTTCTTTTTGGAGCGTTAAAGCACAACGACGTGTTAGTTAAAGCTTTAATGTTTCATTCGAAGCAGTGATCGCGGCGTAATTTTATTCCATTAAGTATTTTAAGAGGGTGGGCAATCACTGTACCTAAAATATGACAAATTCAGTTATTGCCATACCAGAATTCAGTTATTGCCATGGGTATGAGACAGTGATTGCCCGGGTAGGTATTAACTAAATCACGTGAGGGATATAATAATCGAACCGAATATTTTCTTTATATCCTGTATCTTTCTTATATCTAGGTCTAGTTACAAGGAGTTTCGAAAAAAACTGCTTTTTACAAAAAGTTGACCTAAAAAATAGGGGAAAATTTGATCTGCTACCGAAAATCTTGGAGGAAAGGTGGTAAGAAGACAACCAAATATATACGTAATTATATTATGTATTTTTTCGTGGGAGAGCACATTTCAGTATGAATAAGCCGCTTAAACGGAGTAATTCTATAATCACAGAAAACCAAAATCAAGCGGCGCTAACGCGTGAGTGTACCGGAGGCTCTATGAAGGGGGGAAAAGGAGTTAAAATGTTGGCAGCGCATTTGTGAATTCCCCTTGTGTTGCGAGTGTCTATGAGCGGTGGCATTCGTTTACCATCAGGTGATCCGTATGCTTGTGAAGCCACCTATCTCATATTAAAATTTAATTACCAAATGATGCAGTTTGTAATAATTAGAAAAAAACTTTCAAATTTCAACTGTGGGAGAGCCACGCTTCAGCATGAATGGGCCCGATTTGACCGGAGTGATACCACTGCCTCACAGAAAACCAGCGTGAAGCAGCCCCTGCGCCGAGTGAGTGAGGGAAACGGAGGCCCACACCCGAGGGGGAAGGGGATAAAAGGTGGCAGCACTTGTGACTTCAGTGGTGTTGCAGGTGACCATGGGCGGCAGCATTGCTTATCTATATAATGTGCAGTCAAAACACGCATCACTTGATGGTAAGCGAATGCCAACGCACATACTCAACACCAGTGGAGTCACAAGTATGCTGCCAATGTTTTTAACCCCTCCCCCCCTCCCCTCACCCCCCATTGGGCCTCCGACAACCCTCAAAACTGTATCTACTTACCTTTTGTAAAATTGGTACATTCCATTTATTCGCTGAGATAACGAGGAAACTAGATAGAACAATTTGACGATTTTACAGATTTTTTGAAACTAAGGGGTTTTCTTAGTCAATGGTATCTTATTTGGATGTTGTTACTGATTTCAATAGCTTAGAAATATATCTTAAACGCACAAAAACTTACAAAAGATCTAAAATTTTAAGTATTTAATAGTATTTTTATGGAATTACAACGTGCGGTATAGTTGGCAATCACTGTCTCATTTGGTTGGCAATGACTGTGTCAAGTGGGCAATCACTGTGTTTTTAGGAGATATTTTTTGTTATACGTTATAATTATAAAATATTCTTTAGATGTTTGAATTATTGCTAACTTATCTCAATGCTAAACTATTACGTTGTCAAATAATTACACTCTGATTTCTTATTGTTAAAGAAAAGGATTATATTGAAATAAACTAGTGTCAATTTCTTAAGTGGGCAATCACTATCCGATCACCCTACCTACTTGCATATTTTGTGTTATAAGACACCAGAGATTCGAAAAGAAAAAATAAAAACAAAAAGTAATTGGCTGCCCATAAACAAATTATGACGTTCGAACTCGCCAATTCGAATTTCAAAAATCGAATGTCTCTGTACAGGTCGGCGCGTTAACAAGTCATTTAGAGGAAGGTCTTTAAGGTCATATAATAAAGGCGATATTTGATTAATTTGATTTTTGTGGGAATGTCATTGGTAGGCTTACCATTTATTTGGATAAATCCGAGACAATTTTTTTCGTGTAGTGAACTTACTTACAATTAATTTTATTACATACATACATACGTACGTAGGTATTTAGCTATTCTTATTTTTTTCTACAGTTACATACCTGCTATTTTAAGTGCTAAAACAACAATTTTATAAAAGGGAAGAAACAGCAGAGAAAGAAGTAAATCAACTTTCTTTCTTTTTTTTCCTTTTTATTTTATGAATTTTACTACTTAGTTTGAGTTTCCTCTGTTGTCTGATATCTGTAACACAAGTGCTTATGCTACTTATTACTGGAGTCAGGTCAATGTATAATCGCTATTAGCGATAAGGCCGCCGATATTGTATTTGTAAATTACTATTAAGCATTAAGTTCTGTTATGTGTTGTGCAATAAAGAGTATCTATCTATCTATAAGTTACCTATTGTGTGGATTTATTTGATGATTGATTTTTAAACTTAAGATCTCCTCAAAAAATTGTGTGCTGTGTAATTTATTTTATTTTTTATTATTGATTTATCCTAACACCATCCAAAGTTTGGCACCACTGAACATGCGAATTTTACATCGGATAACCAGGTCAAATCGATTGGAGGGACAGCCCCCGGCCAGAGCCATGGCTTTATTTGGCCCGGCGATTCTGGATAGTGTTGCGAGTCTGGTCTTGGTCAAGACCAAGACCTAAGTAAAAGTATTTTCAATTTAAATTCTAGTCATCAGGTGAGATGAGGTCAAGTGCAAACCCATTTAACGTCGTAAAGCTCAGAAACCAAATTAAAAAGAATTGTTGCTTGCCTTTTTTTGGGCCCTTACTGCCATTTATAAAAAAAAATACAAAAACAAATGTCCCATATGTGTGTGTGCAATGATGGGGATTGCAGAGTCTGTTAATCAGTGATGCGTTTTCACTGACTTTATTAAGATTGGCAGCGCACCTATGACTCTGCTGGTGTTGAAGACTGTTGTAGGTATCTATGGGCGGCGGCCATCGCTTACCACCGTCTGCTCATCTGCCAACTAACACATAAAAAAAACTAATGAAGTCACTCGACGAAACAGAATGTAGGCGCTGCTTCACGCCGATCTTCTGTGAGGCCATGGTATTACTCCAATCAAGCCGGCCTATTCATATTCATGCCGAAGCATGATTCTCCCATCCTTAAAACTTATTTGCCATTGTTGCCAGGCCTCGATACCGATACCAAGACCGGGCGATGAGCATCACTAGTCCCATATATATTTCCACCTTTTATTCTTCGGTCTTCCTGAATAAATCTGCCTTGCGCTTATTTACAACGACACCCAATGATTCGTAATGTTGGGTTGCAAGTGGGGCGATGCTATAAAATAAAAAGGGGGAATTATCTTCATAAATATGTGAAGGAGCGTTCGAGGTCGAGGTATGATAGGTATTGGGTATGAAAGTAGTATCAACCTGTTTTTTGTGCGATAGGTGGCAGACGAGCAGACGGATCACCTCACTACACACCGCCTTCAATGCACTCCTGGGTCGCCAGCCCCTTTGTGACCTGTTTGCGGATCCGTGGCACAGTTTAGTGTCCATGTGCCAGTCCTTCTGTGAGGAAGACTGCGCGTAGATGTCTGTTAAATATAGGTACATATCTATTTTCGTTTTGTAATAATTTTAATTTTTACTTATTTTCTTTTTTGTTACTGTGTTTAGTTACGTAATTATTTTTAAGATCCTGTGTAATTAAATTAAATAAATAAATAAAAATTAAATAAACTACTAACACTACTACTACTACCACTTACCATCGTACTATTACTTACCATCGGACTATTGCTTACCATCGTAAGCAATAGTCGCCGTCCATTGACACCTGCAACACTAGTAGAGTCACAAGTGCGCTGCCAACCTTTAACCCATTTCCCCCGTTTGGTAGTGACCCTACCTCACACATCAAATGTCGTGGGTTCAATCCCCACCCTGGACAAACATTCGTGTGATGAACAATTGTTTTTATCAGTGTCTGGGTGTAATATATGTAATTTAAGTAGGTATTATATTTGTGATCCGCTGTTGTCTGATATCTGTAACACAAGTGCTTAAGCCTTTGACTGCCACATTTCTAGACACAATAGAAAAAGTATTACGATTAAAAGTAAGTGACGACCCGTTTAGCGCAATGGTTTGAGCGCCGGTTGAGACGTAAGGGTCGCGGGTTCGATTCCCGCACCAGCACAAATGTTTGTTGATAAAACAGATATTTGTGTTGGGTCTGGGTGTTTGTAGTACCTTCGTTGTTTCTGGTTACCATAGCACAAGGGAAAACCTTAGTTTGGGGCCAAGACAATGTATGTGACGTTGTCTCAATTTATTTATTTATTGTTTGCCGGTTACCGGTGACCCCCATGGCGTCTAAAGAGTTTGAGCTATTTAGTACGGAGTCAGGTCAATGTATGCAATTTTGTTTGTGTATGATTTTGGTCCTGGGAAATGGTCACTGCCTGGTCGCTTTAGTCCGTATTTTTATTGTTGATGAAGATGCAAGTAAATTAGGAATGGTATGATTATTCCTTTATTCAGTCAAGAAATGACAAATGCACTGCCGAGGTGACTGACCCCACTACCAAAACGTGCATGACACATTTACAGTTTGTCACGTAGCTGTATGACGTCATGCCATCACACATGCTGCCACAAAAATATGATGTAGATAGTAGATACTTCCATAGTAGATGCATGAAGGAAAGGTTTTTTATTTCAATCAGACAATTAAACAATACAATTATTAAAATTAAACGGTGCGAAGAGTAAATCTTCTTCTCTCCCTTTTGTACCAATAATTTAGTTTTAATCAATGACATTCCACCTGTCATTGGTTTTAATTAAGTACGTAGACAATACCTATACATTTTTTTTGTACTTCTAACCCTTAATAAGGCAACAGGAAAATAGTTGATTTTGAACCTTATCTATCATTAAGTATATGTATAAGAGCGAGAATCAATAAATAAATGCGCCAGACAATCACACCAATCAACCTGGGGGACCAATTCTCGACATTGAGTCGAATTGGAATTTGGTATAGACGAATCTGTGAAATCTCTGAATTCGGCTTCAATGTCGACTGCACGAAAATTGCCCCTCTGGTCTCAAACTAGGGTAACCTTTGTACTATGTATTTTGATAATCAGGTGACGATGATCAACTGGGGGCGTTAACCCAGAACACCCAGACGAAAGAAATTTTGAAAATGTGGTTTCCTAAATTGACTTGACCGGGAATCGAACCCAGGACCTTACGCGCTTGAGGCGAACACCTTAGCCACTGCGCCCATCGCAGTGGTTGTCGAAATAAATACTTAGTACGGAGTCAGGTCATACGAGGTTAAAATGAGATTAGTTCACAATTTCGGAACCGCTTTTTGGTCAACTCATAAATTAAATTAATAGCTACCCGCTACAAGCACAGCAATCAATCCCATTGTTGTTACTTCAGTCGCCATAAAAATACTTCCAAAACCCTCGAAGCAGAACCACCATAAACAACACAATGAACTTTCACGTACTTAGTTTCTAATTTGAGTGTACAATAGAGCCACCTAACTAGTGAGGGGAAATTATCGATTGTAAAAAAAAGTTATATTTTCCGAAGAACTTTTTTTGAAGTCCATTATGGCTTATAACTTCAATGTTTAGCGATAGAAGCGATGAGGGTAGATATGTATGACAAATTACAAAAAGAAGAAAAAGATTTTTCTTAAATTTTCTTTATTTTTTTTTATTTTTATATTTGCTTTTGATCGGGATAAGCTGACAAAAATCAGCATCAGCGACCTCTCTGATCTCGCAGATGTTCATGGGCAGCGGTGATTACTTACCAGCAGGTGACCTACTTGCTCGTTTGCCGCCTCTAGTATAAAAAAAAAGTTTTTCTACCGTAAAATAGACAGAAAACAGGCAAATATAAACCAATTAAGCAATATCAGAATCGTAAAAGATTGGCGTTAAAAAAAGAGGAAGAAGGGCAGAGTGACCACTAGCCGTATCAAAAAAAAAATATTATGCTTAAGTTACATGTCTTTCAATTAAAATTATTCACTCGAAACAAATTACCTGTATGGAATGGTGTTTACAAAAAAGTCTTCCATTTAAACTGTAACCGAAATTTTAACAATTACAGTTTTAGATGTTGCTTGTGACTACCATTAAGGATCCTCAATCATTATTCAACCAATTTCAATTGCTAATTAAAAATTAAAATTAGAATATCTAATTGACATGTCACATCCCTATTCGATCGTACAATAGAGCCACCTATCTAATGCCGTATGAAAAACCTGGTGACAATAGTGATGCTAATGTGTAAATACTCCTGCGCAGTGCCCAGAGCGCGTGTAATGTCGGATCGGTGCGCAGATCTATGGGGCATGGATGGGGCATAGATCTGAGGATTGGTGCCATACCTCTAGATAGCAAAGGCCGATGCCTTATGTCGATACATAACGCACTCAAATTAGCAGGTTTGAGTAGCCAGACGACTGGTCTACTAAAGTCACTCGTTTCTCTGCAAGATCGAAATGAGGTGACTTGCAGAGAACTAAGGTAATCGACAAAGACCACTAGATTAGCAAGCTAAAGTGGCCAGACATGCTGGATATTAACAAAACGACTACAAGTCTAAGTCACTCAGCGAAGATATTGATCTGTATCAATATCGGTGCACAATTTCTCAGCGAGATTAATTCCGAAACCAGGTGACTAGCAAAGAAACTAAGGTAATCGATGTAGATCACCACATTAGCAATTTATAGTAGACAACCATCCTGGATACTAACAGAACGGCGAGTCCATAAGTCCAAAGTCGTTTAGCGGCTATATTGAAAGAGCCATGTTCGACGTTTCTCTGCGAGAACGAATCCCAAACGAGATGACTAGCAGAGGATTAAGGTTATCAACATAATACTAACAGAACGACTGGTCAACAAGTGCAACTATATTGATAGAGCCATGTTCGACGATTCTCTGTAAGATTGAATCCGAAACGAGGTGACTAGTCTAAGGTCATCAGACTAGCATACTGAAGTGGCAAGCGGTCTTGGACTAGCATCATTGCTGGTCTACATTACTGGTCTGGTACTGGTCGATATTTTTTCCTCAACCTGTATTCAAAACAAGTTGCATTAATGCTAATGAATACCTGCGTGAGTGAATAATAAGTCATCCAGTGTAGTGAGATATGTCGTGACTTATCTGCGTAAATAACTACTGATTATCCCACGATTTCTCTCGATTTACTTCTTCCATTTGATACGAAGGGGAAACCGAATCGAGTTATAATGAAGGTACTTAAGTAAGATAGATAGATAAATACTCTTTATTGCCTATCTATTAAAGAAATAACTTAGCATATTAAAATGATTAGAAAATGACAACAACTTTTTATAAAAGTTAAGAATATTCCTGATGGTAAATCTAATGTTATACTCTGAAAGATTTTTTTAGTTCAATGTTACCTTTACAAAAAATATTATAGTTATGATACTAGTTCAATAAAAATATTTATTTATTTATTTATAGAACAGCCAACAAATCTTACACCTAAATAAAACATACTGTATAACTCTAGATAAAAACTAACGATTATATTGAAACGATTTCTTGTTTAGTTTATAAAATTTGCGGCAGCCTTACAGGGTTCAAATGGCGAACTATATAATATTTTTAAGACCTGTAGGTATAAAAATACTTGGCGGTATTAACAACTCCATGTTATGTCCCATCAAGAAATGGAAAAAAAACACATACTTATTTGTCAGTTTTTTTTAAATCAATTCCAGCGCTATAACTCCTGGTGTGTGTAGGGTGTACCCGGCGACCTGCGATATAGTCATTTCCTGATTTTGATGTCGCAATACAATGTCGACGCGACGTATACTCGAAAATTTCAGTTGCAACAAATAGTATTATATACGAGTACAACAATTTGAGTTATTACAACACCTTACCTCGGGGTCCTAGGTTCGATTCCCGTGTTAAGCATAGTTGGAGTTTGTGATGTGATAAATCGATCTGCATTAAAGCCTAAAAATGTACTGCTCAATTCTGCAAGTGTAATCGTTGATTTAAGATTATTAAATCAATTATGACTCAATGGATCACGTTGCCTTTTCCTTCGCAAAAGGTCGGCAGCGCACTTGTGACTCCTCTGGTGTTGCGTGTGTCCATGGGCGGCGGTACTCGCTTACCATCAGGTGATCCATCTGTTTCATCTGCCCCTTATACCTAGCATAAAAAATAGGTCCATACTTAATTATTCTCCTTCAACTTGATTTATAATTATAATGTATGTGTGAAGCTGTCTGGTTCGTTATTTATTTTGTTTTATCTGATAACTGAGTGCATACTACATCGCAGCACACGGCAACGAGGATGTGGCGGCCGCGTCGCCTAATTCCGACTAATTTCATCCGATATGCCGCGAGTAACTTATTGTGCGCGCGCGCATATAACGTAATCATAAGCTACATTAGCTCTTCCTCTACATGGACAATGTCACCAATGTCATACTTTCATTATACAGTGGTATGGCGTAGTGGCTATCGGCTGCCCGGAGTAACTATTTTTTTAAATTAAATAAATGCGCAAGACAATCACATCAATCAACCTGGTCTCAAACTAGGGCAACCCCTGCACTATGAATACCAGATGATCTACTGGTGTTTCAGGTATTTATAGGCGGCGGCAATCGCTTACCATCTGCTCGTCTCCCACCTATCATATAAAAAAGATGACGTGAACTCAGAACACCCAAACCCAAGAAAACTTAGAAAATGTATTTCCTAAACTGACTTGACCAGGAATCGAACCGGGGACATAGGAGGGGTTTATGTTATGATATACGTGGCAGACGAGCCGACGGATCACGTGATAGCGATTACCACCGCCCATGGACACCTGCAACACCAGTGGTGTCACAAGTCCGTTGCTTACCTCTTAACCCCCTTTCCCTGGATTGGGCCCACAGTAAGTACCCTCACTCACGCAGCGAACAGCGGATTCACTGCTTCACGTCGGTTTTCTGTGAGGACGTGGTATTACTACCACGGTCTATTCATGCCGAAGCGTGGCTCTCCTACTGTTAGGATGGTACCGAACCTTTCGTGCCCCAGTCTGAAATTCACATACGCACTTGACTAGTTTTTTTTAATTAAACCCTTTAGTTCTAACACAAATCAGATTAGCGCATTTGTTCATCGCCAAAATGAGTTGGTAATGAGTTAATTCTGCGCGCGCGCAGGTCGCATCAGATAGCCCACAGCCGTGATGAAACCTATTTGAATATTCCTTATTTGTACGCTGAGATACGATCTTTAAAGCCCAGCAGTCGTTAATTCACTTTTACTGCGGTTGGTACACTCGGTTGTAAAAAAAATGTTTTTGTAAAGCGCATTGACTCGGCATAGACTCTATGATTGGCAGAAGATCGTTCAGTAATAAGAGTGGTTTTGGTATCACGGCAATAGCAGAAGATTTTTCAGTAAATAGAGTGAATTTTGTAACACTGCGTAAATTAAGTTTTTTTTATTCAACGTTGTAAAGCCCAGACAGAAGACACAGTGGAAAATCAATTGTTTTATGCCTTTTGGGTCTTACGACGGTACTAGAGGCGGTAAACATGCATGCGGGCCACCTGCTGGTAAGTAGTCACCGCCGCCCTTAGTCACTCAATAAAACACCAGTGGAGTTACAAGTTCGCTGCCAACCTTTTCACCCATTTCCCCCAATTGGATTTTCGGTACTTATGTACCCTCACTCGCTCGACGAAACACAGCGTAGGCTGAACTACCTAGATGCGCCTAAAGTTTGGCCCGCGCCAATGAATATTTTGGAAGATTGAATGTTGTCTGGAAGAAATCTCTACAAGCGGTAAGACCGCCTTATTGTTCTGTTATTAGTACTCCTTACTGCTGTTGTTTTACTCATGTGTTCTATTGCTGTGCGATATATATCTATCTAATAATTGTTTCTTGTTGTGAAGTATATCTATCTATGTTGTTATTGTTTTTCAACCTGAGTGTATCTGCGCGCGCGCACGACACCTACGCACCGCGGGTTCGACTCCCGCGAGTGAAACGGTAACAAAACGCCGGATGTGCGGTGGGCGGTCCACTGAGCGCATTGTTATTCAAAAAGCTCATGCTTTTTTTGGTGGCCATGGGTTTAGAAATTTAGGAGACTTGAAGTATAAAGGTGATATTTTTTTATGATCGGACCAGCTGTAATGCCATAGCCACCCATGAATATCTCCAAAAATCACTGATACATTGCCAGCATGTTATAAGAACGAGTACGATCTACACGTCTTTTGAAGTTTACTAAATCATTACAGTCAAGAAATATTAATATTTATAAATAAATATTGGTACTTACCTAATCATCATCATCTAACTCATCATGCAATTAAATTAATGAATGAAGTTTATAAATTTTATTGAATTAATGAAGTATATAGTTTACATAAAGGTAAGTTAATTAAGCTTAGTTTTATTTATTTAATTGATTAGTTAATTGGCAGTCAAACTTGTTAAAGCAGAAGACCATCTTTGGTGTGTGCGTTTACCTTAAAAAGGTGCACGTGCTTTCATTCTTCTCTTTGGTGCCTTATTTGAAAAAGTAATGTATCAGTTTGTATACTGTCCCACAAGGCCTCCATCATAGAAATCAAGTTATCACTACTATGATGGTATCAGGCTTAATCACCACGCTTGCCTAATGCGGATTGGTGATCACGAACCGAGCTGTGTTCGAAAAATTCGAACCATTTTTGCTTCACCCGGGAAACCTGGGAAAGCCTTATTTTATGCTGAATTAAAAAGGCTCTAAAAACAAACTTCATGGGTACCCTATTGCTGGAACAAAACCTATTGTCTTGGCCAACATTAACAAAATTATTGTTTACCCCTGTCGCGCGCCCACAGACAGGGAAGATTCACAGATCTGCTAATAATCTCTAATTAACTTTTCTTTGGTTATTATACCTACATAAAGTACCACCATTTTTTTTTGTGATAGGTAGGAGACGAGCAGACGGATCGGATGGATAGTAAGCAATTGCCGTCGCCCATAGACATTGCGAGGAGAACAGACGGCCGTTGGGGTGGAAAAGTCCTTGAGTGGAGGCCACGCGCAGGAGGCCGCAGCCGTGGCAGGCCTCCCACCAGGTGGACCGACGATCTGGTGAAGGTCGCGGGAACCCATTGGATGCAGGTAGCACAGGACCGATCTGTGTGGAGAACTTTGGGGGAGGCCTATGTCCAGCAGTGGACGTCTATTGGCTGAAATTATGATGTTAGACTCCTGCAACACCAGTAGAGATTCAAGTGCGCTAAGCTGCTAACTTGTAACCGCCTTTTCCCCAATTGGGTCTCCGGTACCCTCACTCACTCGACGAAACACAGCACAGGCACTGCTTCACGCCTGTTCTGTGAGGCCGTGTTATCACTCCCGTCAAGCCGGCCCATTAATGCCGATACGAAGCGTAGCTTGGTTGCCGTACTTTTCAAAAGGAGTTCTTCTCTTGAAGGGCTCTAAGCGTTGCTTTCGTGAATATTATTGCAGCAAACAATTGAGCAACTACCACTTAAAAGAAGGAGACTTGAATATCTTGGACATATACGTTAGAGCCATAAAGTCCTTGAGTGGAGACCGCGACTCGGTAAACGTAGTGTTGGACGCCCTGCTACAAGATGGGATGACGACATTCGAAGGCTGGCTGGAGTGACCTATGTTCAGCAGCGGACGAGCGTGGGTTGCTGATGATACGTGGTCCGAAGTATGAACCTATTGCAACTTATAATACAGGACAAGATAGATACAAGGATAAAGAAGTCCAGGAAGAAGATGAACTTCTTGGCTTAAACATCTGCGCCTGTGGTACAATAAAAGCACCCGTTCTCTGTTTAGAGCAGTTGTGTCAATGGTTCAAGTCGCCATTTTTTTTTATGTAATAGGTAGCAGGCGAGCAGGCGGATCACCTGATGGTAAACATTGCCGCCGCCCATGGACACTTGCAACAGCAGTGGAGTTACAAGAGCGCTGCCAACCTTTAATCACCTTCCCCCCGAGTGGGCCACCGGTACCCTCACTCACTCGGCGAAACACAGCACAGGGGCTGCTTCACGCCGGTTTTCTGTGAGGCAGTGGTATCACTTCGGTCGAGCCGGCCCATTCATGCCGAAGCGTGGCTCTCCCACAGTTTATGATCGCCAGCCTAGAAGATAGTACTAATAGATGAATTTTATTGAGCATCTGACTTCTTTAGTTTCCGTCCAGGGTCCTTTATTTGTTCCATTCTATATAATAAAACATTTTAATGGCTTCTTTATCGGCGAAAGCTAATTTTCACATACGTAACATACCTACAAAAATGTGATTTATTGTATCGTTAAAACTATTAGACCTAAAAATTTTATCTTTTACGCAACATGATTAATATTAATACTACGTAATAAATTACCGACATCGTTACAGACAAGAGAAAACTTGTCTTTAGCCATATTTTATACAGAAGGCATAAAATATGTCTTTACAATGAATAAAAATCTTTTTACGATTTTAAGTAGATGGTGGCATAGTTTAGTAGGTATTATTGGTCGATGATGGCTGATGGATGCAGCCAGCATACAGGTATTTGTAAACGATTACAACCTTTTAACCACGTCTTTTGACTTCGACGATGATTGTTCGCTTCTGCCATGGACTATGGCTGTTCACTTTTGCCTTAATTAATGAGGGATTGACTTATGAGATCAATGCAATCTGCGCAGTTAATCAAACTCATGTATAATTCTTAACCGTTGATCAGTAAGTCAACTATTAGTCCTATATTAGTATTACGACAATGTATGTGATGTTGTCTCAATTTATTTTATTTATTTATTTAATGCATTTCTCCGCGCTCCTCCTTGTTCTGCGAACCTTGCAATTAGGACTAAGATAAATGCCCTTTATTAAAACAACCAGCATAATAGGTTTATTAAACTCCCTTGATTTCTGCAAGTGGGACCAATGTAAATGCCCCTCACTACATAATCAAATTACTACCTGAATTGAAACAACGAGCATTTTTATAGGTTCATCAAACCCCCTTGATTTGTGATTCCCGTCACGTTGGCAGCCGAAATAATAGGCTCTAAGGTTCGTCTTTGATCAGACTACAATGGTCTATAAATATTGAAAAAAATCGGCCAAGTGTAAAACGAATGGGGATAGAAATGGTTTAGTCATAGGCAAGGTTCGGAAAAGTTTTTAGCTTTCGCGTTGCATTATACTTGATTTAGACTGGACTAAACGCGAGGATGTACAAATATAAAGACACTATAGCATTTACTGCTTGACGTTTCGACCACGTTACAACGGCCATGGTCACAAGCGGACTTAGTGTTTTATAATGTATTATTATTATTAAATTAAACCCCCAACCAGATGGTCAGATGATGTACGAAGTCACGCAGGAAACTTATGGACCAGGAAATCGCACGCCCGAGTCGAGTGGAGGTGTTGTGGAGAGGCATAAGTCCAACGGTGGGCTAAAGAATGCTGACGAAGAATAAAGATAGTACTATGAATTAGGGTCGGAAATATTATTTTGTTATTTAGACGGGCTATCTAAGTGTGGCAGTACTGGCGCTCATAATAGTAGAGACCATGTGTGTTGATCTGTGCGAACGAGGGGTTCTGTATGTGCAGGGTCAAAATTCAAAATATCTATAGCTGTAAAACCACTGACTGAAGCAGGGATCACTTTAACAAAAACTTTCAGAATAGAATTTTGTATCCTTAGTTACATAATAAGGGTTCCTTTTCCTCACCACGGAACCCCAAAAAGAGATAATCTATAGCCGTTGCTTTATATTCTAGTGCTGGCTACCTACTACTTTGTATGCCCTTTTAGTTCGGCGCTCGCCTGTCTTCATTTTATTGATGAGGAAAGGTGCGCATTCATAAGTGTTTTGTGAAGATTATAATTTAGACGCATGGCAGTGCCCTCGCCAAGTTCAACTTTTTTGACACCAAACAAAAGGGCAGTTATGTAAGGTCACAGATAAAAAATAACGGTCCTATTCATTATAGACAGATAATAATGATATAATAAGTGTATGGTTGGTTTTTATTCCGTTAATGATATTGACTTTTGTTTTAGTTGATTATCTCATTAATGTAACAGTGTTGTGTTGGTAATGATATAAAATATTTGTTGGTACATAATGACATAAAGTAATGTTTGTTACATTTCAATTGAATGTTTTTAGGGTTCCATTATTCAAAGGGTAAAAACGGGAACCTACTAAGACTTCATTGTCTGTCCTGAAACTACTAAAAACAAAATAAAACAAATTGTATATATAATTGTATAATAAAGCCCTTTTTGCTCAATGTCTTGGTAATAGGTAGATTCTTTAAATATTCACAAAATAATAAAAAAGTAAATTATCAGTCTTTAAACTGTCCCACTGCAGGGCAAAGGCCTCCATCATAAAAATCAAGTCATTGTTACTATGCAGGTATGGTGATTATGCCTGTGGATTGGTGATGATCACAAAAAAAGCTATTAGTATTCGAAGAATTCGAAACATACTTTCGCTCAACCCGTAAATAACTAATAACAACATATTTTATAATGTCTAATATCAATACAAAGCGGTGAAGTTGAAACGTCACAAAATACTTATTTAAATAACAAAACCAAAGGTACGGAACTCTTAGTGCAAATCCGATACGCACTTGGCCGGTTTTTCTTAATTTATCTAAAGAAGAAATTTCAATTATACTCATTGTACGAGTACGGTATGTAGTATAGTAGAGCAGAAAACATTAAGTGATCATCAGATATTAAACTAAAAAACTATTTAATACACTTTCACAAGACAAGTATCCTACGCACGCTAACAAACGGTGCGAAATATTTTATAATGAAATGTGGGATAAAAATACCGTTATTCATAATTATCATCGGCTTATATTAGTCCATTACTAAATATAAGTACAACGTGTTCTTTTGATATCACATAACTTTAACGGTAATTAAAATTAAATGTGATTATTTTTTTCAGAGAAACATAGGGTAAATCTAAAAAAAATTTTTGAAGTAGGTGGCTCTCCCATGGGATCAAATTCTTACTAACTTCAAAATTAGAAACTTGGCTTATTTTAACTCAAATTTACGGAGGGCTTTGATTGTCTAAGCCAATATGCTTCTTAGCGTTATAGTGACTTTGCATAGATAACAATAGTGAATTATTCAATTAGTTAAGTAAATATGGTGGTGAATTAATGATACCATTGTATCGATTAGGAGTGCGGTCAACATCAAAAGCAGCTTAATGCTTTAGTAAAGTATCTGCTTATAAAGGGTGTATCTGTGAACATTTACATCCCTTTAACAACGTGTTCTACCAATCCATTCTAAAAAAATTTTGTAGTATGACTTTTGAAAATTCGCATAAAAAAATTTCATCTTTCCATACAAAGTCGGTCACGTGACTTGGTCATTTTGTATGGGGAGCCGAAAATTTTTCGAAGAATTTAGAAAGTGGTTGAACAATGTTGTTCAGAATGGTTGATAGAACACGTGGTTAAACGGATGTAAATGTTTACAATACACCCTGTATACTGTCCCACTGCAGGGCAAAGGCCTCCATTTTTTGTGTTCTTGGGTCTGAATGTTTTGGGTTGACGCCCATATTTAATTATCGTCATCTGGTACTCATAGTACAGGGGTTGTCCTGGTTTGAGACCGGTTGATTGGTGAGATTGTCTGGCGCATTTATATATCATCAGCCCACACTCGTCCACTGCTGGACATAGGTCTCCCCTAATGCACGCCACCGCTCCCGATTTTCGGCCACTCTCATCCAGCCCACACCAGCCAGCCTTCTAATGTCATCATCCCATCTTGTCGCAGGGCGCGGTTTGAGTGTCTGGCGCATTTTTTTATCTTATTTATTTATCTTCCGCCCTTTAATGCCCCGTTGGTCCAGTGGTTTAAGTACCGGGCCGTGATCCCGGGTTCGATTCCCATCGCATTTTGAATCATTCGACGACTGACTTGCAAATACGAGTAGTTTTGTTTTGGACCAAGGAAAATTAAAAAAGGTCTCATGCGTGCATTTTACTTTATCTTATTTATTTATCTTCTCTACGAAACCCTATCTCTCAACATTTCCATACACTAACCGTTCTTTTTAGAATTTGATAGCTTGTTTTCGTATCCATCGGTTACGGTCCTATCGTTTGCCCACGGTCGTAAAACCGAGATGAAGCTAACGGTAAGGTCAAATGTAAAAACGATTTTGCCTACGCTTCACTATTTTATAGCCTGCGCGAGAGTCTTTGCCGGGCGATTCTCGACCTTATCTGCGTGAAATAAATCTTTGATCTTTCTATGGTGTCATAGGTTGATAGGTTTTAGTAGTAACTATGTAGTAATAATAATAAATTAGATGAAGAGTTATAATATGCTTATCTGTTTGGTAGTTTATGCCGTTATGACTGTTACGATCAAAATTTAATTTAGCATCAAGTGTACACATACTCACACTTCAGATAACTTCACATATTTTCTGACTGTGATTTCTAAACATTTTCATACTATCAGCTAGTGTCGGTTTTCGATATTAAATGAAAAATCAAAAGTACAGTACACAGTACAACTGTGGGAGAGCCACGCTTCGGCATGAATGGGCCGGCTCGATCGGAGTGATACCACTGCCTCACAGAAAACCGGCGTGAAGCAGCCCCTGTGCTGTGTTTCGCACAGTGAGTGAGGGTACCGGAGGCCCACCCAGGGGGGAAGGTATACCCTTCACCCTTGCAACACCAGTGGAGTCACAAGTGCGCTGCTTACCTTATAATCCCCCTTCTCCTAGATTGGGCCTCCGGTACCCTCACTCACGCAGCGAAACACAGCGCATGCACTGCTTCACGCTGGTTTTCCGATACTATATTTTAGTTTCTCAAGTGACCGGTAGAGGCGCTGTACACTTTTTCATAGATTTTTTTACGCAGACGCTAGCGAGTTCAAAAAAACTCATGGAACCCGGCCCGGGCATCGAACCTGAGCGTAGCCGCTTTAAACATCGACCCACTACCCACTGCGCCACCATCAACTATTAAATTTTATTAAAACAACTTAATAATACCAATACCATCGACAAAAACAAGCGGATACGGATATCCCACGACTTGTTTAATAAACTACCATAAATCTTGCGCCTCCCATGTAAAATACTATATGTAAATACAAAACGTTTGTCTATTCTTTACAAGGCTGTAAACCGCTACAGATCTTTATGGTCATCCATACATTTTCTGTTCGTCGCGGATAAACTTTATAATACGGTGTATGGCGAAATGTCTAATCAATCATAGATCGATATCCAACCGTTAGAGTTAAATGACCGCTGTTATATGATTATGTTTTTATGCTAAATACTATTAATTTGACTTTTAAGCTAATCAATTCTTTGTAAATTCTACTCAGAACTTTGTCTGATCTTTTGGGATTTTTATGGGTAAAGGAGGCAGACAAGCAATCGGTTCGATAGTTACAGATCGATAGATGATAGATGATCTATACCGCCTATAGAAGTCTGAAGAATTTACACATGGAAATGGCAGTAGGTTAGCCACATCTATATAGTTGATGTAGAGGTCTGCCACTAAGAGGATTTCTGCAAATACATGGACGATAAGACCTGAGATCGAAATCTGCGGTACATCATGAAGGAAGCATGATAAACAATGGACAAAATTGAATACAGGCTTAACCGAAAAATAGTTGTAGCAAACTAATAATATTTTAAAATACCTAACTGTATAATGACGAATATGATGCTATACGCTAGAAAAACAAAATATTACGAACCCTAAACTCTGTAGGTATGTGTGTGGGAGTACCCCTAAATTTTTTGTTTTTAATTTTATTCTACCACTTCATGTATGATCATACCAATTGACAGGTACATTTAAGTACCCACGTACTTCTTTACGTTCTTTACGTTTTTTAAACGTTCTACTGAACGTTTAGCATTATTACGGCTGTAGTCACAAGCAGACTGGAGACGTACCTACGTATTGCAATGTAAAGTGAACTCCATTTTTCGCATTTAGACTCTCTTTCGGTCCATTGCACGTGATGGCGTCCATACAACTATAGCAGACATTTTCGAAATCGACACAATTCACTTCTTGATAGCAACACATACACAGGATGCACCCATGGGGATCTAAAATTATTCAAGGCAGTATTTATTGCTATGCGCCCGTTCATTATTGAAACTAATTTATTTAGTTGTAAATCAAAGGTGGGATACGCAAATTGATTGTTAGACGTAGGCATAAATAGGGATTTATGTGTGGTATGGAAATCTTAAAGCTTTCACTAATGCTTGAACCACAGTGCGAAATTTTCAGCAGGATAGTAGAATATTTGGACAAGCTAATGTAATCTATACAAACCGAAAAGGGAAAACACTAACAAGATGCAATGGACGCCCAGGGCCATCTTTTGGTTAGACAATGTAACTATGTCTCGAAAAGAAGTGAGGGCTTACTTGTAAATTTTCAACCTAGGACATTTCACCATAGATATTGACATAATTTTCAACCTAGGACAGTGGTTAATGTATTGAACCTGGACGCTTATAATGAAGTCGTCCCGTAAAGAATGAGAATATACCTGTCGCATTCAAACAAAAGCGCGCACAGCCAGTGAGAAAGGGAGAAACTCCGATTTGGTCGTAGCGCCCGCGTCAAATTAGCCAGGAGCATGAAAAATCGGATCAAATTACAAAACAAAACTTTCTTAATCAGTCTAAGGGCCTCGTTCACCCTCTCTGAGTAAAGTTCCAAGTAATTTTCTTGTCAATTAAAGTAGGTTCGGAGAAAATTGGCCCCTGGTCTTTGTATTACCTAAATAAATTATTTAAATTGTTAACTAGGCCGCGGACAAGGGGCCAGTTTCCTCTAAACCCACTTAAATTGAGGAGTAAATTACTTGAATGTTTATTCAAAGATGGTGAACAAGACCCTAAAGCCAAGTGGGTGCCCACATTTACCAAATGAATCCTAGATACTGCTCAAGGTGAGTTCCCAAGCGACAGTTTTTGTCTTGAGTCTTCATACTGGAATCATATTTACACTGTGCCATAGCATGGTAATGAGCAGTTTACGTATGCGTTTACGCACCTTTCTCGTTTCATATTCATTATTTACATAGTTTTAGCTTTAGACAGTTTTCATAAAAGATGGAAAGCAAACGGGTGGTCATAAAACAAGCATGGCGTCAAAAGTGGCAAACAATTGACCTCTGTGACTCTTATGACTTTGGCTGGGTATAGAGCATACTAGCGCCGCCAATGGATTTTTTTAATAGCAGCCAATCTGATTTATAAAAAACCTAGATGTGCCCCGCGGCTTTGTAAGAGAAAAATAGTGTATTAACAGAGAAAATAATGAAAAAAAAAAATATTCAGAAGGAATTCAGAAACTTTCATGTGTTTTCGTAATCATTTAGTGCAGTAAAATGTAAACTATTTTTTTTTTATGTGATAGGTAGCGGACGAGCAGGCGGATCACCTGATGGTAAGCAATTGCCGCCGCCCATGGACACCTGCAACACCAGTGGAATAACAAGTGCGCCGCCAACCTTTTATCCCCTTCCCCCCCGGGTGGGCCTCCGGTACCCTCACTCACTCGACGAAACACAGCACTGGGGCTGCTTCACGCCGGTTTTCTGTGTGGCAGTGGTATCATCCCGGTCGAGCCGGCCCATTCATGCCCAAGCGTGGCTCTCCCACAGTTGTAACTAGGTATATGTTAAGGCGACACCGCGACGATACTAGCCCCGCCAATTATTAATTGTGAGGATTACGAGATACATTTAAAATCCAGCTATGAAAACATAAAGAAAAGCTCTACCATATTTAAAACTGTTTCAAAACTCTTCTCATAAGAGAGCAACCATGCCTATGTTTTACTTTCTTCGAAAGAAAAACAACATGGCCGGTTACGTCAACGTATACCTTGCGTGTGAGTTTACAAAACACCGGCCAATTGTTTAATTAATGCCGCTATCAACCGACATTGTTACCAGCGATGAGTCAGACGAATCTACCCGTCCTTTTCACACGCGCTTTTGCTTATCTGTAACGTGTATGAGACAGGAATAAAGATTCTATCCGGAAAGAAAATTCTCGTGCTCTCGACATTGATGTCAAAACCAACCATCCTGAACAACATTTGTTCTATGACTTTTGAAAATTCGCGAAATAATTTCCATCTTTTCATACAAAGTCAGTCACGTGACTTGGTCATTTTGTATGGGGAGTTGAAAATTTTTTCGAAGAATTTGGAAAAGTTCTTCGAAAGAACACGTGGTTAAAGGGATGTAAATGTTCACAGATACACCCTGTACAATTCTGTGCCTAGAGCAGCATATATTCTTAGAATAATAACTCTATTATTCTAAGCATATATCATTATGTGCCTAGAGCTGCACATATTATTCTGTGCCTAGAGTGGCACATATTATTCTGTGCGTGGAGTACGCTCGACTAACCTGAATGGTCTGACCATACCCAGGCTCCAAAGCGACAGTTTTAAACGCAAACCTGACAAGCTGAGATGTGGTGAATATGCTTTCAAAAGTATTAACATTTCATGAATAGTACAGTTATTTAGACTTTTAACCTAATATGTACACGTCTGAATGGTATTTATTTACTCATCCGTCCGTTAAGGCGGGGCATCAATAAAGCGCTGAGCACAGGCCTCAATAGCCTAAGACGTGAAGTAGTGTTGTCAAATAACGAAAGTTAATCTATCGATAGAAAAAATAAAATTGAGTTTGAGTTACTTTAGAATAAAATTTTAAAGGCGGTTCACAAAATACATCTCTTATCGAGTTTCAACAGTATAGTTTTTATAGTTTCAGACAGATAGACAGACATGACGGATCTATAAAGATTCGGTTTTTTGTCATTTGGTTACGAAATTCAAAAAATCAATATCCTACTACTATTATAAAGGCGAAAGTTTGTAAGTTTGGATGTATGGATGTTTGTTACTCTTTCACGTAAAACTACTGAATGGATTTAAATGAAACTTTACCACAATATAGCTTATACATCAGAATAACACATAGGCTACAATTTATAAAAATATATTGTGTGAATTGTCCAAAATATGACGGTAAGTGTCAATAATTAAGTCCACGCGTACGAAGTCGCGGGCGGCCGCTAGTTTAGAATAATAATTAATTCACACAACATCTCATACAAATACCTGGCTCTGTGCTATGTAGCTTAAACACTTTTCAAATATAGGTACCTAATACGTACGTTGATACGTATAAAGCATCCAGACACTGAAAACAAGTGTTCATCACACCAATATTCGCAACGGTTTGAATTGAACCCACGACCTTTCCCTCAAACTAACAGATGTCACGATCCAAAACGCTTATAAGAAAAGCCAGTCATAATTATGGTGCAGGCAAGTATGAGTATCACTACCAAATACGCCATCGAGCAATTTGAGCCCCGTATCGATAATATCGATAGTTTATCGATACATTACTATTTGCTAAGAGGCCAAAGTAAGCACAAAGCGAATTCTCACATGTCTCCTCCATACAGTTGTAAAGAAGCACCATTCACGCGCATGCTCATTTACACCGACACCGTTTATTTTAGCTTTCCTATTGTACACACGGGTGTCGCAAATGGCAAGCAGAAAGTATTTAAGGCGACACAGAGACGATACAAGCGCCGCCAATTGATTTATAGTAAACTAGCGGCCGCCCGCGACTTCGTCCGCGTGGAAAAGTAAATTTTTACCCCCCTTTTAACCCCTTACAACCCCCTTTTCGCAATAAAAAGTTGCCTATGTTCTTTCTCAGGGTCTAGATCATCTGTATACCATATTTCATTTAAATCCGATCAGTAGTTTTGGCGTGAAAGAGTAACAGACAGACAGAGTTACTTTCGCATTTATAATATTAAGTATGGATGTTAGGATTATGAGATATATTAAAAAAAAACCAGCTATCAAAACATACAGTTTAACAATGGGAGAGCCACGCTTCGCCATGAATGAGCTGGCTCGACCGGAGTAATACCACGTCCTCACAGAAAACCGGCGTGAAGCAGTACATGCGCTGTGTTTCGCTGCGTGAGTGAGGGTAAGTACCAGAAGCTCAACCCAGGGGTTAAAAGGTAAGCAGCGCACTTGTGGTGTTGTAGGTGTCCATGGGGTGATGGTAATCGCTTACCATCAGGTGATCCGTCGGCTCGTCTGCCACCTATATAAAAAAGTGCACTTGCGTTTGCTATACGTTCTGCGTTCGTGGCGAATCTAAATCGACCGCCGCAACCGGGAGAAACCAGCCTGACATACAGTTATCGCGGCTGGCAAACCCAACAACGAACCGGTCTACGCGCAGCGAACATAACGCTTGAAATGCACAACCGATTCCGGCGGCATGGGATGCATTATTTATTGTAATTGATCTGTTTACATCAACGTATTCAACTCGAGGCACTGACACACGGCCGTGTGGGATGGCGAGCGGCCTTGGTACAAATGGCTATGATTGACTGATGTTGAATCGTATTAACATGAAAATCATATTAGATTTAAATATCTAATAATAATAAATTAATCATTTATTGTAGGCTGTTGTATAGCTAAGGGACAATGCATGGGGGCGTAGTTTTATGTTTAGAGACAAACGGAGAGCAACGCTGAGTACCTATGCGAACATGCTCTTCTTGAGTACGTACAGTCTCAGATCAAAGTATACAAACAAGTATACAAAATTCTTCTATCGGCTTTTATCTTACTGTCATACACATCAGGTTGAATATCAAATGGAGGTAATTTGACAGATTGTGGTAACCTGATGTGTGGCCGACTGTACACAGTGAAACCCGAGCACAACCAGCTTTGGTTAATAGATCCAAAAAAATATTTTACAACAGTAGAATCACAAGTGCACTGCTAACTTTTAACCCCCTTTCCCCCCAACTGGGTATCCTACCCTCACTCACACGACGAAACACAGCGCAGGCGCTGCATTACACCTGTCTATGTGAGGCCGTGGTATCACACCGGTCGAGTCTTTCCATTCATGCCGAAGCGTAGCTCTCCCACGATTAAAACTTATACGTGTGATTGCGTCAAGGGGTCAATAACTTGATTGAACTCGTTGCCTATTTCAGCTGTCAATGAGTCAGACTCAAACTCGTCTCTAAGTTGTGTAAATTTATAACTCGAGTTAACAGCCAATTCGTATGCCCATTCGAGGCCGCGGTGCGCTCGCGCAGCTACGAGACCCAGTCTTGCGCACGGAATGCCTCAACGTCGGGAGACTAATATATATTTTTTTACATTATAGCGGACAAACGAGCAGACGGCTCACCTGATGGTAAGCGTATATCGCTGCCTATAGACACATGCAACACGTAGAGTCACAAGCGCGCTGCTAAACTTTAACCTTTTCCCCATTTGGGACGGCGGCAATCGCTACCATCAGGTGATTCGTCTGTTCGACTGACAAAAAAAACATGTCCAATGCAAGCCTCAATTCGTATTCGTGTGGTTACGAGAGCCACTCTTGCGCACAAAATGCCTCAACGTCGGGAGAATAACAATTAAATAGACGCGTCTACTGTTATATCTGGGCTATAAGTCGGGACTTATAATACAGAGTAAGATAGAAGGAAAGAGAAGAAGAAGAACTTCTTGGTTTAAAAATCTGCGGCAGTGGTACTAAGGGATCGTTCACACCAAACGTATTGTCTACCGCTGACAAACGTATTGTCCGCCGCTGACCGTCTAGTCTAGCGGTCGTCACACTTTACTGCTCAAGAGCCACACATAACAATGTGAGCACTAAGGTCCGGGCCGCATTATATGTGAAGTACGGATGTATAGTTACTATTAATTAAAGGAATCTACTTTACCGCGGGCCGCACGACTAACGTCCGCGGACCACAGACAGACACGCGGACAACAGACTGCGTAACGCGCGCTCTCTATCAGCGGCCGACAATACGTTTGGTCTGAACGATGCCTAATAATAATGAGCTTCGGCATGAATGGGCCGCATAAGACCGACGTGTGTGCGTGAACGAAGTGTGGCAGCACTTGTGACTACTAGTGTTGCAGTACCTAGTCTATAGATGGTGGCAATCGCTTACCATCAGGCGATCCGTCTGTTCGACTGACAAAAAAAAAAAGTAAGAAAACTAAAACCCAACTACGACAAAAAACGACGCTGAAAAAGTATAAAACAAGACTTCGTTGTCAATTTACAATAATTCGTACATAAAGGCGTAGACTGACAACGAAGTCTTGTTTTATACTTTTTCAGCGTCGTTTTTTGTCGTAGTTGGGTTTTAGTTTTCTTACTTTTTTTTATTTGTACTATTTTGGTGTCCAAGTGCTAGTAATATATATATATATATATTCAAAATGTACAATTCAAGCGCTTTCAAATGATACCAAACACGGCATATTTATCATAACTTTATTTTTTTACTCTGTATGTTTTGTCCGCTAGAGGGCGCCACATTAGATTTTGTCAAATTTCATATAGCCTATAACCAGCGGACAGTTAAGACGCTTATAATGATATGCCATTTGTCGAATTCTGATAAGTAGTTTAGAAGTTACGTGGAAACAGATGAACATACATACATACATAGCCTGTCAAAATCATAACCCTCCTTTTGCTTTGCCGTAGTCGGGTAAAAAGAAACCTTCGTGCTGATGATATTCTTAGGATCTGCATAACTAAAATGCCATCAGGCCACAAACATTAACTTAGATAAAAAGGTAAAGGGCACTTACTTCTCAATAACGAAGTAAAAAATAAGGAAATTACTGCGGCGCTCAGACACCTCGATTAACTTTAATTGTCACTTAAGAAAATAATATTGACCCTTATTTTTAATTAAATTTTTAACACAATAAACATGAAGGTTCAATTACGTGTCTGAATGCCACAATTAGAATCATATTTTTTGAGTGACGACATATTTCGTGTTTTTTGCTGATTATCCATTTATTAATTTATCAACTTTAAAGCGCAATACACATTGAGCCCGCCGGCCGCCGACATTATGTCGGCAACTTTTTTTACCGTGGAGGAGCCACGTTTCGGCATGAATCGGCCGGCTCGATCGGAGTCTTACCACTGCCTCACAGGAGACTGGCATGAAGCATTGCCTGCGCTGTATTTCGTCAAGTGAGGGTACCGGAGGCCCAAGTGGGGGAAAGAGGGTAAAAGGTTGGCAGCGTACTTGTGACTCTATTAGTGTTGCAGGTGTTTATGGTCGTATTTATAAAATCACGCCAGAAGATAGCTTCTGTGAGGCCGATACCATGGCCTCACAGAAGACAGAAGACTCTGGTCGAGCCGACCCATCATCATCATCAGCCTGTTGCAGTCCACTGCTGGACATAGGCATCTCCAAATGCCACTTTGATCGATCTTCGGCTACTCGCATCCAGCTCCAGGCAGCCCTCTTGCGCAGATCGTCAGTCCATCTGGCCTGAGGCCATCCTACACTACGTTTGCCTAGACGCCGACCCATTCAAGCGTATTACATCCGTGGCTACCAATCAGACAACTCATTGTCGACCCTATCTACAAAAATCTTAGGCCTTAACTTACCGGGACTGACAACCGCTTGAATAGCTTGGTTGTCAGTCCCGCACCGGAGTCCTGCGATGGCTTGTCGCTTCCCTCTCGTGCGGCAATTTGTTGCGTCCGAGGCGTTTGGAGGCGCCCGCGCAGGTAAAGAGCGACGTTCAGTGGGAACTTTTCTATAGGTATCAAAAGTAACTGTTGTCCGGACAGAATTGATCGCCTAGAACATCACTGTCTTTGTCACTGTCAGTGTCGTCTGACATTAGAACTGTCAATCCTCTGAAAATCGCGCGCTCTGTGATGGTCGATTGGTTGTTCTGAGTAATAGGGAATCTCCTTGCTTGATCGTGTCAGAAATGATGAGATCCGCAAGAGATCTAAGGTCGCAGAGAGAACAGACGGCCGTTGGGAGTGGAAAGGTCCTCAGGGCAGGCCTTCCACCAGGTGGACCGACGATCTAGTGAAGGTCGCGGGAGTCCCTTGGATGCGGGTGGCAAAGGACCGAACTGTGTGGAGAACGTTGGGACACCACGGCTGGACAAAGGCCACAGACACTTGCACTTGCTTTACACGCTGGTCTTCTGTGAGGCCGTGGTCACTCCGGTAGAGCCGGTCCGGTCCATTCATGCCGAAGCGTGGCTCTTCCAAGGTAAATGTCGGTGGTAATAACTTAATTTGTTTAAATAAATAAATTCTCACAACCTGACTCCGTTCTAGTAGCTTAAGGGCTTAAGCACTTGTAAAAAGTTAATGCAAATCTAGATTTAAATTAAATTCTCTCAGTATAAGCCATACCTATAGCCACCGCCAAGCAATACGTTACACCGGACAATATGCGTTATTGAATAGTCACGGGGACAGCAGATAGACCGCGCACAATATGGGCGCGCCGCTTGCGCCGTCCGCCGGTGGCGTGCAGCTCCGCAGCGCCATCTTCTGTGGGGACACCAACAGTGAAAATGGTCTTCGGATAATCCATTTTTACAAAAATTTTCTCCCGCGAACCTTAGCCTTGTGGAATAGTTTAGCTGCGGCAGTATTTCCTGACGGCTATGACTTAGGAACCTTCAAGAAACGAGCATATTCCTTCTTAAAAGGCCGGCAACGCATCAGCGACCTCTCTGATCTCGCAGATGTTCATGGGCAGCGGTGATTACTTACCAGCAGGTAACCCGCTTGCTCGTTTGCCGCCTCTAGTATATAAAAAAAGTCCATATATAGGTCAAGTATTACGTAAGTATAGTTAATTCCTTAAAATTTCCAAATTTATAATGTGGAAGGAATGGAACTCCCTGCCGTGGTTTGTTTTTCCTGACCACTGTTAGTCTGGGCATATTTAATTCAAGAGTGAACATGCACAGGCATCTTTTAGGCAAACACGTATCCTCCAAGTCACCGTCACTTTTGGACACGTTCAAGTTTGGCCAGCCTTCTTTTTATATTGTTTTATGTTGTCTGTTTTATTGATTTAGTGGATTGTTCATGCTTTGCTTCGCTTGTGAACGTATCCAAATATAAGCATTTCTAATTCGCATTAATCAGCCCTTTTTATTGGCATCATTAGTGTACAATACAGTCCAGACTCAACACACATTAGCCTATAGTAAAATAAAATAAAAACTTATTTTGTCATTCAGCGACCCTAATAGTGGTGGTGAAATCTATGCTGCCCTCCAAGTGAAAAAATCCAATCTTTGAAACATACTTAGCAATAAAATTTTAATTGCAAATGGCATTATGGTCCCCCTAGCCATAGGTCGAAAAGTCACGTATCTCTCAATCTTGTAGCTCAGCCCATACAAATGTACGTTGTCAATACAACTATTTGATTACATGACGGTACATGTGTCATTGTCATGCAACTCTATAGTGCCTTCAGCTTTGGCTGAATTTAGGAGTGGAACCGGTAAACTTATTCAATAACTTAAAGTATCAGCCTGCTACTATCCCACTACATGGCAAAGGCTTCCATAGAAATCAAGTCATCGCTACATTGATGGGATTAATAAGGCTTGTACATGCGCTAACGGTCTTGAGCATACAGAGAGTACTCGCGCTCCCGTATAGAAAAAACAGAATATTACTAATAAAAAAATTATAAACCCAAGAAACAACAATTCCTCGTCAGGGATTGTAGTGTACATTGTATTGTATTGTTTATTAAAAAATCAGTCATCTGAAGTGTTTAGTTTCGTAGTTTATCCAATATTTTGCATAAAATCGATGTTTACGTTATATTTTTTTCCTAATGAACTATAAACATTAAATAAAAATCCTCGTCAGAAATACAAGATCGAAATCTAGTCTATAACATGTATTTTTTAGGTATCGTTCTTAACGATTTACCGAGTTAAAACATACATAAAGTGCCCAATCCGCGCATGTACAAGCCTTAAGGGGCTATATCGACGAAACTAGCCGCCAACGAATATACACTGATTGTGACGACAATATGACATTTTTAAAAATAATTTTACTCGTACTTATTAAATAGTTAGCTGCAAAACCTTACACTAACTATTAGTATCCATAATTTAGCATTTGCAAATCGTTAAGATATCTAAGTCATTATATGCAAATCCGAATTGTTTTAAAATAGTTGTCTTAAACTTCATTTGTATAATTTGCCTATCTCAAACACAAGGTCTTACGGTAATTTAATACCGAAATAAATTAACTACTTACCAATTCACAGCATGGTACTTGAGTGCTTTATTTTCATAATATAAATTTACGATCAATAAATAGTACTTTGTTAAATAAACTAATGAAACTTGAGTATTTAGAGCGCGTCTCATTACAATAACAAGTTTATTATTGGCTTATGTTTGTACTGGGACTTACGACTACTGTTCTTTATGGTTGACTTGGTAAAAAAAAAAACAAAAAAATGATAAAGTTAGCATTTTTTACAATCTATATTCATTATCGATATTATTTAATAGTGGCCCGCCCTCACTTCGTTTCTGGACTAAGTTTTGCCATTAGTTCCAATATTTGCCAATAGATGGCGATAGCTGTCGATTGCATCGCGCCAGTGTTTCGTCATTTCGGGTTAAGTACATACAACTGCGTTACGCTAAGATGAAAGAAAGAAAAGCACAATGCTTATATTCATTTGCGGGGTCAAGACTTTAATCTTCAATTAATGGAATCGAGTGAGTGAGGGTACCGCATTCCCAATTGGGGGAGAGGGGTTAAAGGTTGGCAGCGCCCTTGTGACTCTGCTGATGTTGCAGATGTCTATAGGCGGCGGCAATCGCTTACCATCAGGTGATCGGTCTACTCGTCTGACTCCTATCACATAAAATAAAAGAACTATTTTTTGAAATTGTCTTGCTCACTAACTACTATCTTGTATGTGTTTTCTGCGGCAAACCAGGAATCCTGTGACCGGCAAACTGGTACAGTTTAATTAATAATTTCTAACTGACTGACTAAACTCATCAAGTACAGTTGTAGCGCACACTATTGACCTGTCAAACACACTGTTAGTACAACTCTATCATCTTTAGTACCGCCATATTTTTCTTAGACAAACACACCCACACACCCACACTTGGCAAACGGGCAGATTTCCATATTCCCGCGAGTGTTAGGTTTCATGTATCTGTGTTAAACGTACGTACATATATGTAGAATTTGTGGCCCCAAAATGTAGGCAAATATATTTGAAGATCCATTGATAAATTGACTGAAGTCAAATATGATTTGAAGTTTTATTGAAATAAGATCTTAGCGTGAGTCAACAGTGGTTTTAAATACACACCGAGGAACATTTAACCGCCCCTCAGCTTCATAGGTACAAATGTCCTAACACTTCATGGTTTCATAAAATTTAGGGGTTATGGGACAACCCACCCGAAAAAAAAAAAGATTTTTGTCCCATAACCCAAATTTAAATTTTTGAACCGATGTTCGGCTACGCTGCGTATTTGGTTGATCGTAAAAATTGGCCAACGGTAGGTAGGTAGGTTAGGTAGGCAGGATCAGCCTGAGCAGATCTAGTGGCCACAGTATAGGTTAGGGGGGGAATAAGCCTGGCAGATCTAGTGGCCCAGTAGGTAGTAGGGGAAAGGGGAGTTAAAAGTTTGGCAGCGCACTGGTCGCATATAAAGAAACCGTCCCGTAACAAATGAGATATACCTGTCGCATTCAAACAAAGGTGAAACACGTCGCTCATGAGAGGGAGGGAAACTCCGATTCACCCTCAAGCCGGCCGCAATCGCTTGCCATCAGATGATCTGTCTGCTACCAATCAAATAAATAAATTCAATTAAAATTGCAAGTTCTAAACCACCTATTAATTAATATTTAATGAAACGCAAAAATCAGAAATTGTATTAACAGTTTTGATCTCATAAAAACCTCATTACCATCTCGTAAAGTTTTAACTCAATAGGCCCATAGAGGAAACATAAAGAAAGCAACTAACACGATGTTTTTATGGCGTATCTACCATATTATGGTAATTTGCTGACTTTACAATAATTAAAGTGAAGAGACAGTTACCTGCTCCAAATTAAAAGTAATTTTGGAAGCCGCGTTCACACCAAACATAAAATTCCCTGAGTCTCGCAACTATAAGATTTTAATACATTTTGGTGTTTTTTTTGTTCAGTAAAGTACCGCAAAGTAAAATAAATAAGGCGGTTATTCAAAACTCACCAATTTTCTGATATACCTAAATCTTAAATTGAAAAAACACTTTATGATAAACGTAAGATCTTTTAAATTCTTTATTTTACAAACATAATCATTTAACAAGTGGTGGGATAAGGCATAAAGTTATTATGCCTTTCTCTGTTACGTTGTTAAAGTTACACTCCTCTAAAGGTGCACAGAACTTTGAGTTACAAGCCTGATGAAAATAAAGGAAGGTGTATACCAGTAACAAACTGTATTTGCTGATAGGCAGTTTATTTGTTATGATTACAAAACAAAAAAGTTTTTTTTTTTCATTTTCTTGATGTAAAAGACTTCATTATAAACACAGCATTACCATCGTAAGATCCAGAACATCAATTAATTAATTAGTAATCAATAACCAATTAGATGAGTTTTAGAGTTTTTCTCACGGAAGCGCGTATATCTTGTTTCATGTTACGAGCAATGGTTAAAGGATCTTTAATTACTTTTTTTTTATAGTGGCAGTTTATTATCGCTGGAAAGAAGTCGTCAAAAAAAGATCTGCGAGATTTTCAGGCTAATGACTGGGCATCAACTAAGTGGTGCAGGATCGACCAAAGTGGCGTTCTCTGGTTTCGGAGGCCAAGACTCGTTTCGGGTCGCTGAGCCAGTGGAGCAAGTAAGTTTATTAGCCTTCTTTTTCAAATTTGACTGCCAGGGTGGCGCAGTGGGTAGTGGCATTTTAAAGCCACGGCTGTGCTTGGGGTCTTGGGTTCAATCCCCGGGTTAGGCCAAGATTTATACCTGAGTTTTTCTGTTAAGAAATCCAACGTATCAGCCCGAAGTTAAGAAGATGGCGGTCTTGTAAGCACTAGGAAAGCACGTTAAAGTCAAAGTCAAATTGTTTTATTTGCATAGAATAGGTTACATTTATGCAAAATTTTTAATCATTTAATTAATTACATTGTCATTACTATATCTATAATCTCCAAAATTATTATTTTTATTATACTATTCTTTGATATTATATTCTCATTACTTTACCATTTTATCGCATTAGTTTAAGAGTTAATCACAATGATAGAATAAGTTAATTCAAGTGGTCAAGTATAAAATTCCTTAATGATAGCTTAATAAAAATGTCATATTTATGTCCACCTTACAAAATGCAAATTAATTACAATTCCATAATGTCAAAATTGAGATAAAATTTAAATTAATAATAACTACATATTTTACGTTATTTACTACATATTATACGTTAAGCTGTCCTGCGCCTGATGGCTCTTAGGTCATATCTCCCATCGGAATATGAGGGTGATACAATAGAGGTGTATATGCGCGCACACTTAGATCTTATAAATGTTCTGCGTCGATGACTGATCTTAAAGATTGCCCGTCATAGCCGAAATATCGGTTTGGGAGGACGTTATTAGTTCAGAAATTAAAAACTATTCCTTTATTGTTCTTGTTTATGTTTTCCTCATCAATTGAATCTGTAGGCGTATTGTCATGCAATTCATACAACTGAGTTTAGTCATAGGCTCAACTCCACAGGCTGATACATTGTTGTAAGTAAAAATTCTACGTAAATCTAACAGATGACAGTCGCTTTTTTTAATTATGCATCATGGTCTAAGCGTATCCCGCGCATCAATGCGACAGCTTTAGACTTGGACCTTTTGATTTGGACCTTTGGACTTGGACATTTGGACTTCGACCTTTGAACTTCGGCCTTTGGATTTCGACCTTTGGACTTGGACCTTTGAGCGCCGAAAGAGTAGAAAAAGAGAGAGAGAGAGAGACGTTATTAAACTACTTAGGACGGACACATGTCGATGTATGAAATGTCATGAATGTAGTGTTTGGATATTTAGTATCATTAAATCAAAAACTGACGGCGACGGCGCAATTTTTAGTAATCCTGTCTCATACGCCAAAGGTCGTGGGTTTGATCCCCACCCTGGACAAACATTCGTAGGATGTTGTTCAGTATCTGGGTGTAATATATGTACTATATGTATTTAAGTATTATAAATATTTGTGTTTACTTTGTTGTCTGATATCTGTAACACAAGTGCTAAGCTACATAGTACGAGGTCAGATCAATGTATGAGATGTTCTTTGGATTTATTTATTTATATGTTTTTATTTAATCATATTTAGTATCAAAAAATTGCTTCAACTATTGAATCAGCATCCTGTATGTATAAAGGAAGATTGTCTTATTGTATTTGTTTTTCATCACAATAATTACTTGCGGTAGAAATCCCCACAATTATCTAGTATGTGTCAACTGTGTGGTTAAAACTGCATTTTGTATTTTTTATGAATACTAATTTATGTCGGTACTTTTTCTAATCATTAGAGTTCCGTTACCAAATGAAAAATTAAAACAAAATATTTATTTGGAACAAAGTTTTACAATTTAGAAACAGATTTAACGATGCTATCCGCAAGAAGTTATAAAAACTTTGTAGCAGACAGCAACGCTTTGGCCACCAACAACCTCACAGAAGACCGCGGCGTAAAGCAGCGCCTGCGCATATTTCGTCGAGTGAGTGAGTGTAGCGGAGGCCCAATTGGGGGTAATGGGATTAAAGCTTGGCAGCGCACTTGTGACTCTACTGATGTTGAGTTGAAGGAGTCTTTGGCCGGTGGTAATCGCTTACCATGCTCGTCTATCACCTATCACATTGAATAATTAGTAATTCGAAAGGTGCACAATATCCTCACGGTGCTTTCCCTCACCGCCGAGCGACTGGTAGTTAGTCTTATATTATATGGCATATCACGTCGTATGAGCTGTGTATCTTTGATACCACATGCAGGCAGATAAGATGGGCCGTTAAGTTGAGTTGGTGTCCGGTTTCTTTAACTATCGCTATATTTTATCCTTATATCGGGCTACAGTCAACTATACAGCTTCTAGACTTAAAGTCTAGAGAGGACTAGCGTCAGGAGACAACTAGCGTCTCAGTTTGGTATTTTTTATAGCTGCCTATTTTTTTAAATGGCTTTACCTTCCTCAATAACTATAACTAACGCAAGAAAATGGTCTGGGAGAGCCATGCATTGCCGACTCCACCGGTTATACCACGGCCTCACATAATACCTAGCATGAAGCAGCGCCTGCGCTGGGATCCGCCGAGTGAGTGCGGTCAGGTGTGAAAGCAGGCCCAATTAAAGGTAAGAAGTATCAGCCTATATACCTACTGTCCCACTGCAGGGCAAAGGCCTCCATGATAAAAAAGAAGTCATCGCTACTATAATGTAATTAGGGTTAATCACCACGCTGGCCTAATGCAGATTGGTGAACACAAACCCAAGCTATGATCGAAAAATTAAAAACATATTTTTGCTCGACCCGGGAATCAAACCCGAGATGTACTATTATGTATTCTGTGCCCGAGACGAGATCGCGGCTTGGTACTTTAACCGGGAAGAAGGTTAAAAAAGGTACACACTTGTGACTCTACTGGTATTGCGGGTGTCTACGGGCAGTGGCAAATACCATTAGGTGATCTATCTGCTCGTCTGCCAAGTATCACATAAAAAGGTCCTAGTATTCCCAAGGCAGGACTCCTGTTAATATTATTGAGGCTGTAAACACACCTAATAAAAAATATTGATCAATTAAAGAAATGGCCCCTGCGCAGTAAAGATATAAGCCTAAGAAAAACCTAATTGGTTTCAATAAAAATAAGATAAAATATGTTGAAATATTGTGGTAATACATTTTGTCATGAGGACATTACGATAATATAAACTCTTTAGAGGGGTTTTAATTTATTTAAACGATAATTATTTTTAACGATAAACGATATTTAGTTTTAAGAATGAGAGATTTTTGTTTTAACGATCATAGTCGATATTCAACCTTTTTATCTCTACCATCTAGTACTTAGGTATTTAGTTTCTATCTACATTGGAACACACTTAAATCATGACCACGGTTTTCTTAATTATTAAATATATTTAGGTACACGTAAATTGGGGAACAATTGGTAAACAATTCATTAATACAAGTCTGTCATATGTAAATTCCACCAGCTCGTACTAAGCGAAATGCTTCTTCTTTCTTGGTACGAACTTCTAAGGAATGGAACAACTTGCCGGCTTCTGTATTTCCAGAGAGCTACAATTTGGGTGTCTTTAAGTCGAGAGTGAATAGGCTTCTTCTGGGAAAGCACGCTACATCTTAGACCTCATTGTCACTCTCCATCAGGTGAGATGTGGTCAAGTGCAAACCCATCTAATATTAAAAAAAAATAAAAAAATTGTGGTTTTTTATTAACGCCATGTTGGTCTCCGTTTCGAGCATAGCTCGGTTTTGTGATCACTAAATACGTATTAGCAAGCGTGTTGAATAAACCTAATCCCATCATAGTACTTAGTGAAAACTTAATTTCTGTGTTGGAGGCCTTTGCCCTGCTGTGGGACAAGTATATAGGATAATACTTGGTATTTTTAATGGGATATTTGGCAGACAAGCAGACAGGTCACCTGACGGTAAGTGATTATAATCCACAATGGATACCGAACAACAGAGGAGTCAAGTCCGTCATAGACCTTTAAAAGGAATAATATATTTTTTTAGGGTCGTATCCGTATACACCGCAGGCGATAGTTAATTGAATAGTTTTGTCGTTTTTTTGTCTGTGTTCTAGAGACATATAAGGATTATGTTTTAATGAAAGAATTTAACGGAATGTTGTTATTCTAAAAACCTTTACAATCCTGACGTTTTTTATCTCCAATTCTTAACCAGACTTTTAACGATAAAAAATAGTCATGTTGTTAATAAAGTGTGCTAGTATAGGTCAGTAATTGTCAATTGACATTATCTTGTTGAATAGCATTTCAATAAAGCTATTTCTCATTCTGTTTATTTAGCCTTGCATTTTTTGTTTGACACGTAGGTAAGTAATACTTATAACAGTGCCTTTTTAACTGGCGTACAATTTTTAGTCGGTGTCTTGAAAGTAACGTCTTTATATTATAAAGACAAGATAAACGAGACACGCGGCTTATTAGCTATCAATTGTGTCAGCATCAAACTGATCTTAACCTTTCAAATCTATCAAAAATATCTCGAGCGTTAGACAAGACACAACTCTGTCTCTGTATAAAAAATGTGCAATTTTTTGCTTGAGAACAAATAGGTACTTACAACAAATGAAAGTAGACTTTAAGGTTTTGAGCTAAATGCTCATTATATTTTGGACCTATGAACGCAAATATTATTTTGATACTGTCTGTATGCCTGGATAACAATAGTAAAACAAAAAAACACAGTGCAACAGCGGTGGTCAATATTAATTTAATTTTCAAGTTCTGATACAATAACTTTATGGCATGTTTATGGCGCCCAAAAATCATAATTCAACTATCCAATCAGGCACTTACAATTGATAAAACATGTTAGAGTGTTCCGTATCTCCACTTTAATTAGGCTATCTACGTATCTGTTAGAATAAATTTCTTGCTTACACCTGTTACAATAAATTTGGGAGTATCCATGTTTTGAAAGTAAAAAAAACACAGGTGCATGCATTCGCCTCTCTGCACCTTGTGTTTTTTTAAAAAACGTCCGTTAAAACGACGTTTTTTCGGTTCGACTTTCGTATTCGAATTCCGAACCGTGAAGATGGAGATGACGTATCTATTAATTCGTTTTGACAAGTCGAATCGCCGTTGCGTGAGCGCTTCGGCGGGTCGTTTGCCCGCCAATCAGAATCGATTATTTGAACGTTCTTTTTGCGTTCGACGTCCATTGTAGTGATGGACGGTGATAGTCGACAACTGTTAAGTTATCGAAAGTCTGATTGTGTCTAAATTCGCTATTTTAGTTAGGGACCTGTCGTTGATATTTGTGATTCTATTGGTGTTGCAGGTGTTTATGGGCGGCGGCAATGGCTTACCATTAGGTGATCCGTCTGCTAGTGTGCCACCTATCTGTCACATAAAAAAATTAATTCGTTACCGTTTAACCATAAACTGGACTTTTGTTAGTCTTTAGCCGTTGTCTGTATAGATAGTGAAATATTAAGTAATAAATGTTTTTAGAAGTTACGATTACCTTACACGGTGATAAGAACAGAATTCAATTGAAGTATGAAATTGGTTTTAACAACAGAAGCTTACTATTACAGTCCACAGTTGAGCATAGACCTCCAAATGTCCCAAAATATTCACAACTTTGTGAAATGTTCGAAAATGTTCGCCACTGCTAGCCTGTGCTAGCCATCTTGCACAAATCGTTACTTACCTATTCCATTTCACCCGAGAGCGTACTACAATTTCAAAACGTCCCACTTCAAAACTCGTTTACCCCAGGTTGTCGCATTCAAGACTTTACCAAAACTATCGATACTTGCACATCTCTATACAAATTATCCGCTATTCTCTTTTACAGACTGTGTGCTAATTGGCATTTTTTGCAACCTTACTGGTGGGGCTTAAGTGACATTAAGAGACATATCCGTATAGTCTGTATATTTAGTCAGGTCTTTGGAACCTTTTTCTAGATCCAAAAAGGAGGTATGCGCCGTAGAGTAGGAAAAATTTTCTGCAATTATATTTATGGGACCATCAAAGCCAAAATGGTTGAGGATTGGTTTTTACTGTAGTTTGAACGGTTAAAAGAATACAACATCAGGCAACAATATGTTCCGTGACAAATGTCAAATGATACCATGACTGACAATAATGGCTAAAAAATATTAACTACATAACCCCGTCTATAAGTGTCTCTCTAATCATTTGACATTGGCGGAATCACATCAATCAAGGCGCAGGTTAAAAACCTTTAAAAAATATAAAATTAGTTACTCTAGTGGTTTTAATACCGGGCCCTGATCTAAAAGTCCAGGGCTCGATTCCTGGGTCGATCAAAAAGTATGTTTCGAATTTTTCGAACATTGCTCGAGTTTCTGATTACCAAGCCGCATTGGACAATCGTGGAGATTTATCCTAATCCTATCATAGTAGCAATGACTTGATTTCTATTATGGTGGCGTTTGCCCTGCAGTGGGACAGTATAAAGGCTAACTTTTGTTTATTTATTTTTTATTTAGCCTAAAGAGTCCAACTGCTGGATAAAGGCCTCCCCCATGTTGATCCATAGATCCCTGTCCAACGCCCTTGCTTGCCAATCTTGGACATACTTATAAAAATCATCACACCATCTTTTTCTGGCTGATACCTATTTTACTTTTTTTTATAAGAAAATCTCAGGTACAGTCAACTCCAAAAAATGTATACACTTTTAGGACCTTGTCACAATACATAATGTATATGAAAGTAGAAGTCGTTCTTATATATATGTATTGTGACAAGGTCCTAAAATGTATACATATTTTTGGAGTTGACCGTACAATCTTTGGTATTACCCTAAATGCAATAGGCTATGTAAAGTGCGACAGACTAGCCACTACGCCACCGAGACAGTCAAGTTGTCGTGCAAAGCCAAGTCGTCGAAGCAAAATTCATAAATAAATAACTTTGCATTAACATGAGAATGCGCACATTAATCTTCATACGCCAAACCGTTTCCTATGCGCCATAGATTCGCGCATACTCCGCTGTCACTGCGCGGTGCGCTTCTCAGCTCGTATAGTATGACTACCGTAATCGTTTTCAATTGATGCATTAGATTTACCTACAATGTACATTGTGGTAAAATAGAGCCAAGTTCTGCAGTTTTTTTTTGTTACAATGCTGTGCACGACGCTGTGCGTCTCTTTTTTTAATGTGACAGGTAGGTATTATTCTCTTTCGTTACGGAACGGTTTCATTATAGTCACGTTATTTCTTGTATTTTTTTACTAATTAGGTTTCCCAGTGTCATTAATTAGCATCAAGTGATCCGTCTAGTTGTCTGCCAGATGGCAGACAGACCGGATGATTTTTATGTGATAGGTATCACATAAAAAAAAAACAAAGAAACTGTAATTTCATCATCATCATCATTTCAGCCAAAAGACGTCCAATTTTCTCCACACAAATCGGTCTTGTGCCACCCGCATCCAAGAATCCACACTAGATCGTCGGTCCACCTTGTGGGGGCCTGCCATGGCTGCTATTTCCTGTACACGTAACTAATGTCTAAATAGTATTTTGGGCTTACCTTTAAAATAGCGGCCGCCTACTTCCATATGCTGCCATGGCAGGGCCAATTTAATATAAAAAAATAGTTTTTTTATCGTTTCTTTGTGAAATACGACGGATTGCGAATCAAACGGGCTTGACCTTAACACTAAGTGAGTGTTCAGATCGCGTCAATAAATAAAATAGCAATTAATTTACATATTTATTCGAAAGATATCCCAAACGAAATTGAACGGTCCATCAAGATTGACATGGAGTTAGATATTTTGTACGAAAAGATATCAACGAGCGCACATATAAGATAACAAAATGTTTCTTTACAATTTCTAATCGTGTAGCTTGAATAATTTATTTGAGGAAAAAAATATATTGCAAATATTTAAGTAAATATTTTTTTATACAGTAACTCAGACTTTGACTTTTCCGCACTAAGTAGCTTAAGCTTAACTTGTGTTACAAATATAAGACAAAAGAAAAATTATCTTCTTTTTCTTTAACTTAGCGCGTAATTCCCAGTTGCGTCAAAACTGTCGTTTAGAAGCCCAGGGTACCCAGCCCATGGTTCAGGATTTCCCAAAAGTCTGATTATTTCAATAAAATAACTGCCATCTGACCTATGCAACTTTTACAGAGGAACCAGTCCAACTAAATCATGGTCAAACGTTTCAGAAACTACTCATGTACAAGTTTCATCACGATATTTGTCCTCACCGCCAAACTAATAAGCGCGCGGCCTCTACCACAGACCTCGACAGTTCGTCAATCTAATGTCATAGGCAAGGATTAATGTGGTCGTAAGGCGTATTTCCCCGTTAGTGCGCATGTACATGACACGTTTTTAGCTCTTAGGGGCAGCATAGTTTCTGTGTGTAATTTAATACTACAATAATGTTGTATCTCATAATCTTGCAAATCTATTAATTAATCTGTAATTATTACTTCGCACGTAGCACGAACACTCCCGTGCGCTCGGCCGCGCATTTTGTATGAGAGAACAATTTATTAACCCCTGACCGATGGACGGTGCCGGCAGTAAATTTGGTGACCCCTGGCCTCTTCGCCGAGCGCGACAGTCTTGCGTTTCACAACGTGTTGTTTAGAGGGTGCAGCGATGGTGAATTATGTTGTATAGACGTACTGGTCAGTGGAAAAGTGAACGAAGTACTCAACCGCTTTGAAACGAATATGTAGCGTAAATAATTCACGTAATAAAAAAAAAGTAAAAAAACTAAAACCCAACTACGACAAAAAACGTCGCTGAAAAAGTATAAAACAAGCCTCCGTTGTCAATTTATGCAATATTCACCTCCTTTTGCTTTGCCGTAGTCGGGTAAAAACGGCCTCGATGGCGCAGTGCGTAAGGTGTTAGCCCGAAGCGCAAAAATCCCGGGTTCGAATCCCGGTAAAGTTATTTTGGGAAACTACATTTTCTAAATCTTCTTGGGTCTAGGTGTTCTGGGTTGACGCCCTCAGTTAACTATCGTCCCCTGGTACCCATAGTACAGGGTTTGCCCTAGCTTGAGACCAGGTTGATTGGTGTGATTGTCTGGCGTATTTGTTTATTAATGTCCTGCGTCCGTGGCTGATCCCACCTACCTACCTACCTGGTAGTGGCCAACCTGAGATGGCCAAATGGTTAAAGGCCAGTCGGCCGTCCAAAGCAGCGCTTGAGGAGCGAAGTTGATAAAGATTTACGTGGACTCCAGGCCTATGACTGGCAGGAGGTGGCGCAGGATTGAACTAGATGGAGGCTCTTATTAGCGGAGGCTCACTTTGAGTCGTTGCGCCAGCCTAGTTAGTTAAGTATCGTGGCTGATCGTTAAAGGGCTATACGAATGGAACTAGCGCCGCCAACCTATTTACACTGATTGTGGCAAATACGGTATTTTTTAAGAAAGCAAACATTACAGACTTCATAAGTTAATTATTGCTAAAAACATTTTCATCAAAAATATCATATTTTCGCCATAATCAGTGTAAACAGGTTGGCGGCGCTAGTTTCATTCGTATAGCCCCTTAAGATTGGTCGCCGTAGCCGAACATAATTTTTTTTTTTATGTGATAGGTAGCAGGTGAGCAGGTGGATCACCTGATGGTAAGCAATTGCCGCCGCCCATGGACACTTGCAACACCAGTGGAGTTACAAGTGCGCTGCCAACCTTTTACCCCTTTCCCCCTCCGAGCGGGCCTCCGGTACCCTCACTCACTCAGCGAAACACAGCACAGGGGCTCACCCGTATCACTTCGGTCGAGCCGGCCCATTCATGCCGAAGCGTGGCTCTCCCACAGTTAAATCAATTCAGTCAAAACAATTGTCATTTGGGGGATTTACATTATCATAGTACGTGGTAGCACTAAACAAAAGCTGAACTAAATACCTCCATAGACCACCAACAAACAAAGAACAAAATTATCCAGTTTGTGGGTGGTCAAAGTTATATTTTTGCAAACCATTACTATCCGTGGATATGGATTCCTTTCCTGATTTGCAAATGATTTGCATTTCAAATGCATTATTTAAATAAGATCAAGTTTCTATAAAACACGTGTATCTATTTCTTAGTCTATGGTATTCATTGATTTTAATTTAATCTACATACCGTAGTTCATTTGTATACGTAACTTAAATAGGTATAATATAAATTGACACAATATTGTCATACATTGTCCTGGTCCCAAACTAAGGTTTTCTCTTGTGCTATGGAAACCAGAAACAACGAAGGAACCACAAACACCCAGACCCAACATAAATATATGTTTCATCAACAAACATTTGTGTTGATGCGGGAATCGAACCAGCGACCTCTGCGTCTCAACCGGCACTTAAACCACTGTTCCAAACGGGTCGTCAATCATAAAAATAAAATATCTAATAATAAAAATCTTCAATATTAGATGCTTTTAAATAACCAAAACATTAAGGACTTTTAAGCTCACTTATACCAAAAGCAATCATACATTGCCACTATTTGAAAATGGCCGAACATTGATAAAGTGCCCAGTGTGAAGCACAGGTGGAACCTACAAAGCCAACCTCTTCAGTAATTGCGTACCTTCGATTGCGGCTAGTACCGGTAATATGGAGCTAAATGCTTTTTCTACAAAAACGTCACAAGTGAGAACCCAAAAGATAGGCACAAAATGGCTTTCTGCGATCACTTTAAGAGAGATCATTGAGTGGTCGTAGAGATTGAGTGATCATTGACTGTGATAGGTGGCAGACGAGCAGACGGATCTCCTGATGGTAAGCGGTTGCTGTCGACCATAGATACCTGCAACACCAGTGAAGTTCCAAATGCGTTGCCAACCTTTAACCCTCCCAGTCTCCGGTACCTTCACTCCCTTGACAAAACACAGAGCAGGCACTCACGCAGGTCTTCTGTGAGTCCGCGGTATCACTTCGGAAAAGCCGGTCTATTCATCCCAAAAGCGTGGTTCCACGGTTAGCCTCTGTTTCAAGCGATGTAGGCAGCTGTCTATGGTATTGAGTATGTTTTTTTCACCAGTCTAGAGGGTGCATATCTACGACCGCCATAATTGGGTGGTAAACTCATTGTCGCTGGCAACGTAGCAATTAGCGTTAAATCAAATAGTATGTTCGTTTCACCGGTATTTTTTGCAATTAAAAAGGTACTGTGTCAGCTATCAATAAAAGTCAGTTGTGTTGAAAAACGAACAATAGCGGGTTGTGTCAAGCGCTAATAACTAGTTGTTTACTTACTCGTTACTGCCACATAGACGGTGCTGCCAACTCGTGTCATAAATTTGAACTTTTAGTTATGTTAGTCAATACAAAGTGCTGCCACCTATAGTTACTTCACGGGCACGCTATACTGTATTATGAGCGATATTCTTAAATATATAATACTTTCAACGGATCCGGCTACAGCGGTCGATATTAACGATCAGCTTCGTACGCAGGACATATTATAGTGCGCAAGTGTGGGCGCAAACACAGATGCGCTCTCGCCATTCTCGCCATCTTACCCGGGGACACGAGCTGCTAACCAATGTTGTTTAAAATGCTTGGTAGAAAGTTAAAGAGATGTAAATGTTCATAGATAGGTATATCTTACACAATATTCTCGCCGATCTTAGTAAAAAATTTACCAGGCACACACTCGAGGTTGTGATATTTATCAAAAATGGATGTTTACATTACAAAAACAGTTGCAGTAAGGTACATCGCAAAATAGTTCTTATGTATAATTTTCGTTTAATATCTGCCATGTTTTTCGCTATCAAAAATAACAAGAATCAGGCGCCAGTTTCCGAAATGAACGATGAATCATGTTTACTCCTTTTCCCTACAAACGAGTCTTGATGAGTCGAGAAATATAATATTCCAAGTACGCTCAGTTTCTGGCGCCAAGTCCGAAAAAAAGGTCAATGAACCGTCACATCGCAAATCCAACATGTTGCCAGGCAGTTTTTTTTAGCGAAACAACCTTGAAATCAACGCATGTTCTATTTTGGTACACATTTTTGGTGTGTAATGGTTTTTTGTGGTGTTTGTTCGAAGGAATGAGTGAACACGGACTTTTTGCGACTTGTTTTTATATCTGTAGCGAGATAAGTAAGAAAGGGTTATGGTGCAATCTTTTTCTTGAGAATAATGTTTATCAGATTACGTTATCTTTACCTCAAACTAACTCGCAGATCTAGCGCTTGTATTAAAATCAACAAGCATAATGGTATGTTTTATTACTTTTATAGTAATTAAAACTCTCACATAAAACTAAGACATAATGATGGATAACATTAACGTTCTTTCTCAGGTCCAAATCTTTATTTGGGGTACTAATATTATCATGTCTTCTAAAAGTGTCTCTAATGTTAGCGGGTAATTTCATGTTGCGTCCAAAGCTGTCTCTTTGGATGCAACTTCCGACCCCGAAATCTTAGGGAGGAGAACAGACGGCCGTTGGGATGGTCCTTGAGTGGAGGCCGCGTGCAGGAGGCCGCAGCCGTGGCAGGCCTCCCACCAGGTGGACCGACGGTCTAGTGAAGGTCGCGGGTGTCCCTTGAATGCGGGTGGCACAGGACCGATCTGTGTGGAGAGCTTTGGGTGAGGCCTATGTGTGCATGTCTTCTGGCTGAAATGATGAACTACTCATATTTGAAGCATTATCTCCCGTATGGAAGGCGCGTATGAACTGAAGTATCACAGCTCTTCGGTCTCCTCTCGAATTTTATTTATCGACCAGTTTCGCGCACCTAGTAACGGAATCGCCGAGGGAACACCGAACCATTCAATAAATTTCATGAATTTTATCTACCACGATGCATAATTGGTGTTTCCGAGCAAAAACTCGTCGTCACTGTGATGCTACAGGAGAGCGACAAAAAGCGGCCAAGGGTGAGTCGGACTTGCCCATAAAGGGTTCCGTAGCAGAAACTATTCATTATTTTTATACTAAAGGCCCGCCCTTTCTGCGTTTTGTAACTTAGTTTTGTTATTACAATCTCTGCCAATTAATGGCGCTGGGTGTCGATTACATCGCGCATGTGTTTCGAGTTTTCGGGTTACATAGGTAATAAGACTTTTGGTTGTCTATAGAAGATAGATAGATACTCTTTATTGCACAACACATTACAAAACTTAATGCTAATAGTAATTTACAAATACAATATCGGCGGCCTTATCGCTAATAGCGATCTCTTTCAGACAACCTTTGGGTAGAGGAATATTGCAGCGAATTAACAAAGGATTAGGAAGATATGACTCTATAAATAGTATAAGATTTTAATTGAAAGAATTATAATGAAAGTCATTTTAATGAACGTGATTTCAAAGGGTTAACGTTTTATTACGTATAAAACTCGTTGAATACAATTTCCGTACTCGGTAGTTTTTAAGGTAGATAATCTACATAATATTATATTGTTTTAGTATTAATAGTTCCCTTAGTGTAGAATTTTAGCCACATTTTGCCACCAGCCTAAGATTTGCGTTTTGTCCATTTCGCTACGGAACCCTAATAAGTTGCCGAGCGACACGTGCGACAAAGACGCAAGACCGGTAAGCCACGGCCACCCGTCAACTCTTATTACAGAAGTTAGTTTTTAACTCGAATAATGCAAACGTTATGGTCTGTATTGAATATACAGGCTGTTCTAAAATATGAGTTTGACTGAATGTGTTTTGGACACCCCGCCTGCTGGAATGACGGTTAAAAAAACTGGTGTTAGTTGGAGACTGAACATTTGTAACAAATTTGTGTTTTAGTCTTTATGTATGTAAAAAGTCTTTAACAGCAATTATTATTTATTGCGCAATTGCGCATTTGGTAGTGAAGTGACCCAACCTCTTACGAGTACTGCAAAGGTTGTGGATTCGATGCCCATCCTGGACAAACATTTGTTTGATAAACACGTGTGTTTGTTCAATGTCTAGGTGTAGTTAATATACGTATTATACTTGTAATTCCTCTGTTATCTGTAACAATTGCTTAAGCTAAGTACCTACTACGGATTCAGGTCAATGTATGAGTTGTTGTGTTGAAATTCCATTAGGGGGGAAGTAGCGCACTCGTGACTCTACTGGTGTTGCAGGTGTCTATGGGTGGCGGTTATTGCTTACCGTCAGGTGATCTGCCTACTCATCTGCCACCTATCACATAAAATAATAAAAACATATTAAAAAAAAATAAAGTCCACCTGTATATGTTGAAGTCTCAGCTTGATATAGCATTGGGCCTTCTTCAGACATTTTTTCCAGTGGTTATAGACTAAAACTGTAATTTAATAATAAGCCGATTTGCCTTATTAAAGTGGCCGAGAAATAAATATTATCATCATGAGAATTATTTTTTACTACTTATTTTAAATGTCAATGTGACATTTTGATATTTATAGTGTGTGGCTTAGTATTTTGTTACATAGCTGGCAAAAGAACAGACGGAACACGTGATGGTAAGATCATGGGTTGCGAAGGTCAGAGCGCAGACTTACCAAGTCACCAATAAAAAAATTGCGCCAGACAATCATACCAATCAACCTAGTCTCAAACTAGGGCAACCCCTGTACTATGAGACTAGATGACGAAAATTAATTGGGGCTTCAACCCAGACCATCAGATCAAAGAAAACTTAGATCATTTAATTTTCTAAATTGACTTCACCGGGAATCGAACCCAGGACCTTTCGCGCTTCGGGCGAGCACCTTAGCTACTGCGCAATCGAGGCCGCCTATACTCTGATTCATAATCATGTAAACTGACAGATGTCAATGTGTCATCCCCATACATTATCACTTAATTTGACACATGCAAAATGTCAAAATGCATAGAAACTTGTCATTTTCATCTGTCAGTTTAGTTTACATGATTATGAATCAGAGTATAAATGCTAGCCAATGCTACTGTTTCGGGCGCAACAGAGAATGACATGCTAGATCATTACCGATTGTTTTTACAGAGACACCGAATCAGTGCCAGGCTTTTGAATTCATACTAAGTCCTGGTTCTCGTAATGATGTCATTCCATCAGAATGTAAAAGTAATTTGTTGGCGACAGCCCTATTTATAACCTAAAATATTATTGACTTCAAAAAGAAGAAGATTTCTTAATCATCTGAATCTTGCTTATTTTTATAATTTTTTGTTTTTTTTTTCAATCAATCAATCAAATCATTTATTGCCTCAGAATATAATCATTTATTTATGTATTTTGACTATTAAATGTGCTAAACAAACTTTTATTTCCTTGCTGCACTCCTGAGTTCTCCACCATTCCTTAGTGTCGCCACCCCGCTGTTAGGTAGGCGTCTATTCGTTTGCCATCGTTTTCACTAATGAAATTTAATCATGCTAATCAATAAGAATCAAATCATTGATCTTATTCTTAAGATTAAAGCGATAAGATGAATTATACCAAATACATTTTAGAGCTATAACAAGAAATATTATGTGTGCCAATTACAGATTTAACCAATCTACTAATCCATTATAAATTCAAATACTTGTACTAAAATTTTATCTAACTTTATCTCTACGAATCGACGTTATGTTAAACGAATGTTGCAGTTAAAATGATAATTTGGTCATAGATCCTGATCTTGCCAAGTCTTTGGTGCAAAAAATGTGGTAGGTATGCGTTAATCAAATACATTTTGTATTTCTAAATGTTAATTAAGGAATTAAGACTTTTGTGTTGGTTACTGGAAGTATTTTGTCCGTATGTTCGTATGTTATGGTGGTATTTATCATTTGAGAAAATATAGTTTTATTAAAAAAAGTTATACAACTTTAAACTATTTAGATAACACATTGACAATTCAATAAAAACCCTGGAACCTTTTGTACTTGTTACCGCTGTTACATACATCGTTGTCGTTGAATATTCCAAAGATCCAATTCCATAGTTTAGCTACAACACGACGCCACATTCACCGTAACACCTACAGACGTCTCGAAATTAACATAACAATCTGTGAACGGCCGTTAATGATGATTTAAGCTACGGATCTCAAGAAATACACGAAATACCATGGTTTCGAAACCATGTGTACGCAGGGCTGCCACGTGGCACAAAATAATTAGATCTATAGAGTACGACGCCTGTCTAAACTAAGCTAAACAGTAATCACAGTATCTTCATCATCGTTTTATCTAAAAGACACTCACAAGCAGGACATATGGCTCCCCCAGTGTTCTCCGTCCGCATCTAAAGAATTCCGCTCTATTCACCTAATTTGTGAATAGGCTGCCACGGCTATTAATACTACTGTACGAGACCTGAACTCGAGGACATTTTCTGAAGTGACACATCGGCCATCTGTCTGAAGTGACACCCGCAACACCAGTGGTGCCTGTAAATGAACTACAAGCCCATTCCCTTCACCCCAAATTGGGTCTCCGTCACCCTCACTTAGCGCTGGCGCTGTTACACACAACGTTTTTTATTGACGCTGTGGTATCACTCTGGTTGAGCTGGCCTATTCTTGTTGAAGCGTGGGAGAACGGACAAAGAAATATTGAAGTTATGTTAACCATGTGACATGCAATTCACGAATTAGAATTAAATTGGTCGGAATTGGCACAAGACCGAACAAAATGGCGAACTTGACGTCTGAGGCCAAGACCCACCTAGAATCGCTAAGCCAGTGTAGTATATCTAGTGGTATTACTTACTACTATGTGTCTTATTGTACTGTCTATAGCTGTTGTTTCACTCATGTATTCTATTTCTGTGCAATAAAGAATATCTATCTATCTATCTATGTGACATGCAAAATGAATAAAGTCAGGAGTCGCCAACCCTACGTCCAAACCATAAATTCGAACTGTTCTGATGTACCGTTCGCCTTTATAGGTTTTAAAAACGTCGGACACTTGTTTATTGGACTATTCGAAAGCCATAGGATTAACATTTTTTCTATTTCGTTATTGCGTTCAACTAGATTCTTATCTAAAACTTGCTTAGAGTTGACAATTTTAAAATTAGAAAAAAAAATTTTTTTTGGCTCCAAATTTAAGATTTTTTTTTTGTTTAGATGCAAGATTGATGTAAAGAAAATCTTATACTAAGCTCGGCTAGTGCCACCAAATATAACTTATAGGTAAATAATGACTGTTGCAATTATGATGTATGTTTTTAAGTACTTTTCAAGATTGGTGATCAAGCCTAATCCTATCATAGTAGCGTTGACTTGATTTCTGTCATAGAGGCCTTTGCCCTGCTGTTGGACAGTAACGTTGGCTGATACTTTACTTCTGAAATAAGTTAAACAAAGTAAAAAAGTTCACTTCGTTCTCTACTGTGCTAGGTATACGTTTCGTTTTTTTTATGTAACTTACAATTACTATGGCACACGAAACTTAATTTCCATTTAGCTCCATTTCCTACAAAACCTACATAAATCCTACTTATTCTTGTACTGTATTTGTTTCCTAATCAACTTAAAAAATCTTATTGGAAACTAAAATATCTTATTGGAATGATTCAAAACCAGTTTTCTGTTAATACGTCACGATACGATAAGGATCTTTGCAACCAGTCCTTATTAAACTAATTGTTAATTAATACGAATATCTTTGATCTCCGTCGACACGTGAGACGCAGTGGTTTGAGCGCTAAGATGCAAGGGTCGCGGGTCCGATACCCGAACCAACACAGATGTTTGTTGGTTATAAAAATAGATAGATAATTTTATTGCACAGAAACAGATTAGGTAAATAATAAATTCACACAACACCTCGTATATTGTATCGTATTGTATATACGTTAATACATGAAATGAGTGAAAGAATAACAATAGACGGTACAATACTTAAGGCGGTCTTATCGCTTGTAGTGATTTACTGCAGACAACCTTTTGGTAGAGCAAAGAAAAACAGCGTGTTGGTAGTGCAAAGAAATTGCTAAATGAAATTAACACAACAATAAACATTCAACCATACCATAGCACAAGCGAAACCCTTAATTTGGAACCAGGACAATTGCGATGTTTCTCAATTTATTCTTTTTATTTTATCTCAAAATCGTTTGTGATAAATTGAGTACAGTCAGTCACACATCAGGTTACCACAACCTGTCAACCTCATGTGTATGACAGTAAGATGAGAGTCGATTGAAGAAATTTGACAGTCTTATATACTTCGATGTGTATCATACCTTTGTATCATACGGCTCGTGATTGGATTACTAAAGGTTCTCAAAAAATTCCAAGAAGATATTCTCTAAAATTTTATTAAAATACCACGTTTGTGCCAATGAAAACTAAGTTATTTATTAAATTCGTCGTCACACTTGACAGGCCCATCTGATGATAACATCTTTTAAAACAGTCCGAAGCAGCGACGCGTAACATTTTGTTCAAAAGTTGAATTTTTAAACACACTACGTATTAAATTTTGCGGTAGCGGCTATTTAAAACTTAACATTTTTGTTAAGTAAGGTAGCGTGGTTTAATTAAAATTGATTGATCGTTGTACAAGTCTAGTAATTTAACACCATTGTATCATGATGCATAGAATAGTGCAAGTTAATTAGAGAGGTACATACGCGTTTTGGGGCGATATTTTTTTATTATCTCTTTAAAATATACATTATGTTGGATTGTAATTTATTTTCTAGTAAGCAATCAAATCTCTTTGCTTGGAAGAGATTCGATTGCTTACTAGAAAATAACGAAGAAAAAGATTATTAGCAACCATGAATTATACTTAACCGTGTCTGTTATGGCAGTAGACTGTCATTTTTCTTATAATCCTGAGTGAATGAAAAAACTTATTACTTATTAATTCCTTTTAAATACAATGTATTTTTATTCTTTCATTAAAACAAAACTTATAATCCCTAACTCGTTCTATATACCTACAGCATTTTTTAAAAATATTTTATGGCAAAAGCTTGGTCAATTTCTTTAAATAAAATAAAGAATTCAACTATTTTATAAACAAAAAACACATGTTATTTGGCAATAATGAAAAGAATTACCGATATCCAATTTTAGAGGTCCTCAATATTAAAATGAATGATAATTGTGTGAAAATGCTTCGAATACTTTTAACATTTAATATGGTTTATTTTTAATCATTAGGTAATATCTTAGGTACTGTAAATAACCAAACACATTCTAAATAACTGATACCAATTAAATTAGCAGAAGCATTTTATGAGTTACGATCTTTGTTTAGGATGCTGTGTGTTTTAATTAAAATTGATTGATCGCAGTCCAACGCGGGCGAGAAGTTCGTTAATTAGATGATTTGGGCTCAGTGTTGCCAAATAATTAATATAATTAAATGAAGATTGAACGAGAAAATATATTTTTGAATAAGAAATACATGTGCATACACTGGAGGTAAAGAGAGAAAACATAAAACATAGAGAGGGTGCCACAGACAAAAAAAAATAGCTCAATGATTTAATATTCCAACAGTGCATAACATTTTGGGGAAAAATATTTATCTGCATAAATATATACAGATTACATTAAGATATAAGATGCCTTTAAGATACTTATGAAGTAAAAAAATGGCGTGAATTTATTTTTCGCTTAAAAACGTAAAAAGAAATGTCTTCAGCTAATCAGCTTTTATAAACATGACTTGCTTTTTAGCACAAAAAAAACAGTGATTTCTATATTGGTCCTTATAAAAATAATTTAGTTACTAGAATCTGGCATCCCCATTAAGTTATAACGGTATCTGTCGTAAAACAAGTTTACAATCACACGGCCTTGGCTCGGAACCGAAATAGATTTATATGTACAATTCACTAACAAACACATAGGTATTAGTTGTTAGTGCTCTGGTATACGAAGTGGTATCTTATTAAAGTAAAGTAAAGTATTAGCCAATATACTGTCCCACTGCTAGGCAAAGGTCTATGATGGAATTAGCCTTAATCACCACGCTTGCCTAATGCGGATTGGTGATCACAGACCTGAGCTATGTTCGAAAGATTCGAAACATACTTTTGCTGGACCCGGGCGGGGCGTTTCTTATTATTCTGTGATAAAACTGAGAAATTTCTTTAGCAATAGTAATTTTATTTTATTTATTTTCTTTATTGAGGAAAAAATACAGCTGTTACATCCATCCATACTTCCATACTAATATTATAATCCATACTAATATTATAAATGCGAAAGTAACTCTGTCTGTCTGTCTGTCTGTCTGTCTGTTACTCTTTCACGCCAAAACTACTGAACGGATTTAAATGAAATTTGGTATACAGATGGTCTAGACCCTGAGAAAGAACATAGGCTACTTTTTATTGCGACAAAGGGGTTGTAAGGGGTTAAAAGTGGGGTAAAATGTTACTTTTTCACGCGGACGAAGTCGCGGGCGGCCGCTAGTTATACAATATCTTAGAATAACTTTAGTAACACATCAGCAATTTCAATTTTCTACTGCTAATTAATACATTTTAAGTTGTGTAAGAGACAAAAATATGCGAAAAAGAATATAATAATAATTTATATAAAAGTATACTCTGTCGACGAATTCGTGAAATTTATTCTTGAGGAACTGTTACGGAGTTCCATAGTATAGATGTAACTAGTGGCCCGCCCTCACTTCGCTTCGGGACCGTAATTCAGAAACGAACCAATAGATGGCGTTGTGTCCAATTACATCGCGCAAGCGTTTCGTGTTTTCGGTTTACCTATAAGCCTTGTCGTTGTCTATAGAAGTTATCTCTTTATAAATAGTATAGATGGGGCTACCATTCTCTGCGGTGTACGCGGCAGTGGGCCATCAATTAATTATATGACTTTCTTGATGCATTATGTTTAATGATTATTTTGTCTAACAACGCACTAACTGTAAGCACCTAACATAATTATCTGTGCTCGTTAATTCTAATAATTTGCAATACCGTTTTTGTGGTCCATAAAAATTCAAATAGACTTTTACGGCATAAAAGAATTTATGCAAGTGGTTAGCTTTGTCAGGTGCTATTATAAAAACTGTTATCTTATTCCAATTGTAATTTATATTTACCTATGCTATTTATCGTCGTAAGACCGAAAAGCCTTTTAAGAGTCAAAAACCATTGATTTTATATTGTGTCTGCTTTTCGATGCCTTTCGACGTTTAAAACAATATAAGTAGGTACCAATATTTTACAATAAACGCACTTAATAGGGCCATCAGGTGGAGTGAGGTCATTTTAATTTTTCCCTTAATATAAAAAACAACATTACATTATGTCATATGATTTTACCCTACCGTGTGCTTTGCTTGACATAATCTGCCACGCACATACATAATCTCCTCATTGTGGAACGAACTTCCCACAGCGGTAATGCTGAACCGGTTCGACATGAAACAAGCCCATACCTTCCTAAAAGACTGGCAACGCATCCTTCTAGTGTAACTATTGTCCATGGGCGGCGGTGATCTCTTACCATCAGATGACACGCTCGCCTTCAATTACAAAAAAAAAAAACAATTTGAAAAAGACAAAAAGGTTGTCAACCCCTGTATAGAGACGTAAAAGGGGTTGGTATTTCTACCTGAGTGGAGAGCGGCGCCGCACCTGTGGCACGTTCGTCCAAATTGTGACATTTGTAGTTTTGATGTTAACCTCGTCTAAAATTAACATGATTTCGATACAAGAGTCCGAAGAAAGTTTTGAATTTCAAAAAGCGCAGAGAAAAAAGGTTTGTTTGTGATTATAACAGAACTACATGCAGTGGCTCATTTTTTTTTTAATGAATGAATTAATTAAACATTTATTTGGCACATACAAAACAACAATTAAAAAAACTTAATGAAAAGGAAATAAGAGAGAAAAAAAAAAGAAAAAAGAAACAGACATTGTGCCAAATAGGCGCCCGCTCAGCAAAAGTCGCGCCGTGTCATTCCTGACACGTCACGACGCTGGTATTCTGCGGGAGACCCTGTAGCATATCGTGTGCCTGCTTGATGAAACGCTTCGACCGGAGTGATACCACAAACTAACAGAGGTAGAAGACCGGCATGAATCAGCGCTGTGTTTCTTCGAGTGAATGAGGGTACTGGAAACCCAATCGGGAGGAAACGGTTGGCAGCGCACTTGTGACCTGTAACTTTTGTTCTTGCAGATGCTTATGGGCGGCGCCTGTCGCTTGCCATCAGGTCTTTCGGCTAGTTTGCATCCTATTACATAAAAACCGGCCAAGTGCGAGTCGGGCTCGCGCACAAAGGGTTCCGTAGCAGCAAATAAAGGTTCAGCCATCGTTTTCAGTGTAAGCACAATAACTTAACCAAAATTACAGTTAAATCAACCTATCTCAAAAACTATAAGAGATACTTTGATCAAACCAAAAATCGTTGAAAGAGTTAATTAGCATGCATCACCTCTATTTTTTTTAGAATTTTATACCCCGTAGTTATAAAAATAGAGGGGGGGGGACATACTTTTTACGACTTTGAGAGCTGATATCTCAAAAACCGTTCACTTTAAGAAAAATGTTTTTTAGAAAACTTTATATCATTTTAAAAGACCTTTCCATTGATACCCCACACGGGTATGTACATCGAAAAAAAAAATTTCATCCCTCAGTTACATGTATGGGGGGCCCCACCCCCAATTCTTTTTTTTACTATTTAGTGTCATATTTTTGTAGCGGTTCATACAACACATATTCCCATCAAATTTCATCACTGTAGTACTTATAGTTTCCGAGTAAATCGGCTGTGACAGACGGACAGACGGACAGACGGACATGACGAAACTATAAGGGTTCCGTTTTTGCCATTTTGGCTACGGAACCCTAAAAAGCAAACACATAAACTACTATCTAATTGCTCATAGTATACTGCGACAAGTTTTATTTGACACGTGGCAAAAATCTAACTAACTAATCTAACGTGGCAAAAATCTAAGAAACTAATGATGTTTTCGTAGCAAGTCACTTGGGGATAGTAGGTTTGCCACTTTTCTTTTATTGAATTTTAGTAGTACAACGCCCTATCAAATTCACTTTAAGGGCACTGTGATACTTATTGAAGGGCACTAACATCAATTAAGTAAGCGTTTACACCGTGAAGGGTTAACGTCAGTAAGATTAATTAGTTAAAAATAGTAACAAATGTTATCGGCGCCAAATTAGGTGCACCAATCCCCTGAGCCCATTCATCATACAGTCGGCTAGTGTTCAACAACTTATCAATATTGTAGTGGTGCGACGTGGTCGGTATCGATAAAAATGTTCGTTTATGTAAATGGTTTCATAATAAAAGTTGGTGAAAAATGTACGGGTAGTTCGATGATATATATATATTTTTTTAATTTTATACTTTAAAAATAAACTTGCCCATGAAACTTTGAATGCTCATAAAACCAGCTAGACGTTATATTTTTAACTGAAAATGTTGGCCATTGGTTCTCATTTACCAGTATTTTGGAAAAGTATAAATATTTTTTACTATATCGAGATTAGTCAAATACCCTATTAAGTACCTAGTTAATGATGTTATGTAGGTAAGTCACTTATAGTAAATGTTCTCTGTGGTATGTACCTTTTTTTTTTCTGTTTATTAGTTAAGATTATTTGTACCTAATATTACTATTATCTGTAATTGAAACTTGTAATAATATTGCAACGCCTGTAAAAGGTAATTAAGTTCCAAAGCTACTATTACTACTCTTTAAGATCTGTATGTACACTTAATTAGCAATAAACCATTTGAATTTGAATTTGAATTTGAAAAATAAAAAGTGGTGAATGGCCACTTTATATACAGGATGTTCCTCCTAGTTTAGGCGGCAAACTTCAACTTCCGTTAGTTGAAACAGATTGTTATAAGTCATTTGTAGCTCTAACTTTTTTACAATAAAGTTTTACTTATTTATATTTTTTGAGTGAATTTGCTAGATTTGGGACTATGAGTAAATGTTTTTTGTCCTTGAGCGGTGCACATTGAAAGAATAGTTTACCGGTGCAGTACTTTTTAAACATTAGCTGCAATTTCACAATTATTATACAGTTATTTTTAATTTTGATGCAATGTTTGACATGCTTAATTCCGCAATGAGGAAATTGAGCACTTGAGTTAAAGTTATCAGACAGCAAAGCAGTTATTAATACAATTTTTAATACGTAATATGTTATACTTACACATTGAACAAGTACAAACTTTTATCACAGGTAAATATTTGACACGGGTGTGGAACGAACCCATGATCTTTGGCGTATGAGGCAGGGTGGCTACTAAATGCGCCATCAGGGCAGTTGGTACAGATGAGTATACGCCAGGGATTGACTTCAAACTGTCCAAATGATCCCAAGGCATGGACGTTTCTCTAGTATTTTACTCGCAGTAATTTAGGTGACAAATTATTATCGATAAAAATTATCGATAAACGTAACATCTCTCCAATCAATTCGTGCTCAACAATTTCGTCTCAGCTCAACACGTTACTACAATCAATCATAGTGTTGCGAAATAAAAACGTCAGTTAATCAATTAGTATTAAAACGTTATTCGGTGATAGTCGTATGCGCATGAAAGTATCAAATCATAGGTGACAAGATATAATTTATAGTGTTGAATTATGTTACGTTAAATTAGGTGTGAACACAGATCAAATAAATATGTCCTATAACCGTAACCGTAAAAGAGTCACGCTTCGGCATGAATGGCCTCTCATAGTTAAAAACGGTGAAGTTATATAAAAGTATGTTAATATAGGGCTTTGTATGTGGGTGTAGTCGCTTTTTCCACTGACGGCAATTTACAATCAAATTATCACATTGTATTATCCAATCACAACACACAATCTGCCATTAGCATTATAATTTTACTAACGAACAACAATAAAGAAGACTTTCACCAAAATTTCGCCGATATATTATAATATTTTATAATATAGTGGACGTTTGAACATTTTGTAAGCGTAGGCTCGAGAAACGGGCATTTGATTGTAGAAATTGACTTAATAGCCTTAGAAGCATACATTATAAGGTAATTCAAAAATTTAGCAACACTAGTGGCCTGCCCTCATCAGGAGGTTAGTTTTAAGCCAAATAGATGGCGCTGTAAGTAAATTGCAAAAGTGTTTCGGTTTAGTTACTTATAAGCCTTTTCGTTAGCTGCTCCTATTGATTGTAGCGTGATGAAAAGAATAATTTAACATGCTTAGGAGTATGAAAAATAATTGTGCCAAGTTTCGTTAAATTAGTATTAGTAGTATTTGTTTCTATAAAGAACATACAGACAGACAGACAAAAAAAATACTGATTGAATATTTGGCATCAGTATCGATCACTAATCACCCCCTGATAGTTAATAAAGTATCAGCCTATATACTGTCCCACAGCAAGGCAAAAGTCCTCCATCATTGAAATCAAGTCATCGCTACTATGATGAGATTAGGCTTAATCACCACTAGTGATTACAAATCCGAGCTGTGTTCGAAAAAATCCGAAACATACTTTTGCTCGACCCAGAAATGGATTTCAATCTCGGGTGATCTCAGGATTACGGCCCGTACTTAAACCACTAGACCAACGGGTTTAGGCTACGAGTATAATCGAATAAAAAAAGTAAAGCATCAGTCTATTATATAGTGTCCCGCTGCAGGGCAAAGGCCTCCACCAAGTCATCGCTACTATGATCAGATTAGGCTTATTAATACCTAATTTTTAATATTTTTTAACGAGTGACATTTGAAGGTGATTTTTTCATATTATCTCAATGTTTAGGTACCTATATTCCCAGAAGTCCTATTGATCATGATTACTCCCTAGTCCCTCGTGTACTGATTGTCTGGGATTATGATAAATGGTAATTATAAACGCACGATCCACTGACATTTCACGCTGGATCGAAGTCATATTTTCAGCTGGAGTAATAAAAATGACACTTACTAGAGAGGTCGCTAGATAAACGTAGTATAAGTTGTTATTAAAGCACATATTTATTATAGACTGTATTTCCTCTCTGGCGCAGTGGGTCGCGCTGGGGTCCCGGGTTCGGAACCAGCTCAAAAAAATTGTACCTGAGTTATTCTGAAATTCTCGGTGTTACCCCGAAGTCTAGAAGTTAGCGGTAATCTAGACCTTAGAAGCATTAGGGCGGAAGTGGGTTTTGGCAACTTTACAGGACAGAGTAAAATAAAAAATCGATTTAATCGGCAAATATTTTAATAATTACAAACAACATACAAATGATATCTTTGCAATTATTTAACCTAATAAGTAGCTTTCCTAGTTTTATAATTAAAATTTATAAACAAAGTTTCTAAACAGTGAAAAATTAACTTTTTTTTAAAAAATGATGACATCCGCCTTTATGCCACAACAATAATTAATTATATTTGTTCAATTGATCAGTATGTGCCCATAAGGCTTTATGCCTCCAATTTTTGTAATTTAATGTAAGGTGTTTGTCTAAGTATAACGTTATGCCTAAAAAAAAATCAATATCTCTTAAAACTAAACAAGGCGAAATTGCAAATGCGACTTTATTGTGTTCATTTATCAACTAATTTTTTTGGCAAAAAGGCGGATATCCTTACCAAAAAAACTATTTCAAAAGTAAATCCTCCTCATCTAAGCGTGTACTTCCCAGTTGGGCAAAGAGCTGTTGTCCGGGGTACACTTGGGCCATGATCCAGGATTGGGGGAGTCTGGTAATTACAATCTATATCAACTGGTATCAACCGTCACACGACCATATTCCCTCTTTGTTGGATCTTCTGTTGACCACCCATCCCGGCGCCTACCAAGTGTCTGTCAATGCACCACTTGGCTCTTCCTACCACTGCCTTGTACGGAGCACTGTGCCTCTCAACAGCACTCAGCGGGCACTCGCCATATTTGGCACTATCAGTCAGCAGACTGAAACGTTATGCGTAGTTTCTTCGCATCCTACCCATGGTGGCAGGTTTGCTTTACGTTGGAGGATCCCGATGCCTTGGCAGAGTCTGTAGCCGATGTTATACTGCAGGAAATGGAATTATTTATTCAAGTTCTGCAGTACCAAATACTAGCGTCCCAAGAAAAGGTACAACTTTGCTGCTAGTTTTTATAAGAAAAATATCACCAGAGCAAAGTCATCGTTCATTGGTAACGCGCCTTCCATCGGGCACCCGCGCTTTTAATTGCCAAGGCCATCCTCGGGAACTTTAGTCAGTCGTCATTCCCTCCACTACACAAGCCAGACGACATTCTTGCCCACACTGCAAAAGAGAAAGCCGAACTTTTGGGCACTTTTTGTGCATCAAACTCGACTTTGGATGATTCTGGGAACTAACCACCTACTGTACCGTCCTGTACGAGCTCAATGCCGAACGTCGAAAAGATTTTGTACGTAAGGCTCTCTTTTCTCTTGACATCCATAAGTCGAGTAGGCCGGATGGTATCCCTCCATTTGTACTGAGGTTATGTGCTCCGGAGTTGGCTCCGGTTTTAACGTATCTTTTCTGGCTCTCATAATTCATTGGCGTAGTACCGAGTAACTAGAAGTTAGCTCTTGTCCACCCCCCCCCCCATACCCCCCCATACCTAAAAAGGGTGATCGCTCAGACCCGTCCAATTATAGACCTATATCCAATACCTTAATCTTCTCTAAAGTAATGGAGTCCATAACGAACCGCCAGCTCCTGAAATACCTAGAGAAGAACCGCCTATTAAGCGACCTACGGCTTCCATAGTGGTCGTTCTGCTGGGGACTTCCTGGTACTTCTAACTCACCGGTGGGCGCAGGCACTACAGAGTAAGGGTGAGGCTCTGGGTGTCAGTTGGGACATAACGAAAGTTTTTGATCGGGTATGGTACAAGGCTCTGCTCTCTAAACTTCCTTCATACGGTCTTCCAGAGAAGGCGCAGCTTTAAGGTCGTTGTCGACGGTTCTTGTTCAGACAATATGTAATGAAGCTCGTAAACGCTGGTGTCCCCCAGGGCTGTCTGCTATCCCAACGCTGTTCCTTCTGCAGAGGTATTAATGATATGTTGTCACAGAACAATATTCATTGCTATGCTAATGATAGCACTTGAAATGCACTATATATCCGGTATATATATGCCGGACGTGCAAATGTTTCTCTGGAAAACGTCATTGAGTACCGGAAGTCACTTGTGTTTGAAGTCGAAGACATATTGAATCTTGTTTCAAACTGGGGGCGACTTAACTTAGTCAGTTTTAACCCCTCAAAAACACAAGTGTGTACAATAATTGCTAAAAGACGTCCCTTCAAAGTGGCAATAACTTTTCAAGGCATTTCCCTTAAGCTTCTATAGGGATTCTTGTCATTAACATTTCAAGCGATGTCACATTTGGCGTTCATCTGGAGGATAAAGCTAAAATAGCTTTAAATAACTAGGTGTTCTTAATAGTGCCGGTGAGTTTTTCACGCCGGCTCATCGACTTCAACTTTTTAAGGCACAAGTTTGGCACCATATTGAATACTACTCCCATCTCTGGGCTCGAACACCTCAGTACCTGAGTATTTCCTGACGGTTATGACTTAGGGACCTTAAAGAGAAGAGCTTGCTCTTTCTTAAAAAAAATCATGAAGGTAAAACAAAAATGCCGAAATGTAAACAAACAATGCGTGCAAATACCAAAGTGACAGAAAGCCAGACATAGGATCGCGTAATGACCAATCACAATGTATCTTATTACACTTAAACTGATTCAGTGTCAGTCATTGGACACGCCGTGATCAAGGGATAATGCCCGATGTCGCTCATTTTTGGCGCCATATTTCGAATAATTCACATCCATAACGACTTATTTCTAAATTAGCCCACCAATCCATTTACAAAGTTACTTAAACAAAAGGCATAAAGTCGTATATCTGGATCCGATTAACATTATTCAAAGGAATCTTAGAGGCATAATGTCGAAAGTTTACTTATGACGAATATTTTAAAACACTGTTTGAACCATAAAGGCGTGACTCCTTTTACGTAGCCTTTGTGTAAATATTTTTTTTAAGCATAAGGGCCAAATTTTGAATCCGCCTTGAGAAAGTAGAGGCAATGTAGACGCAAAGAGATGGAAGTGTAAATTAGACCTTAAGGTTCTAATGATTTTAGAAAAGCTGTCAGAACCGACATTATGCACTAAATTATCTCAGCCCAGAAAAGGGATAGAAATACATCTCAAAGTGATATAGAAACAGAAAGAAACGCTTATCTTCGTTATCCAATAAAAACTTTTTGCCCGATCTGCACATCCGCCCATATGCTTCTGAGGTCTAGTAATATACCCCCGTGCCTCGAATAGCACGTTAAGGGGCTATACGAATGAAACTAGCGCCGCCAACCTTTTTACACTGACTGTGGCAAAAATATGATTTTTTGAAGAAATAAAACATTGACAGACTTAGATCCAAGTAAATGGATTTTTTAAGATGCAATACAATATTTCTAACACGACCAACACGTAACAATAATGTTAATTATAGCTTAAAACGGCCACTTTTAGCAATAATTGACGGTTATTGTTATTTGTCGCTGTATTTTATATATTGTATTGTATCGATAAAAAATAAAAAGTACCTACTTACTCCATTGTAACAGCGACCCGAAATGAGTCTTGGCCTCTGAAACTAGAGAACGCCCGTTTGGTCGGCCCTGCGGTACTTGTTACCAGTCATTGCCTGTAGTTTTCGCAAATCATTTTCGATGTCTTATCAAACAACAAATCCCCTACATATACATTTTTTCAAATACGCATTAACATTAACATGCGTCACCCTGGCACTTCGAAAAACACAAGCTTTCTTCATAATGTTTTGCAGAGGGTGGATATCAAACCCACGACCTTTGGCATATGAGGCATGGTCACTACAAAATGGTCCATCAGGCCTGTTGGTAGAGATTTATGCCAGGAATTAATTTCAAACCGCATAAAATACCAAGGTATAGACTCGTCTCTAGCATTTTACTCGCAGTAATTTAGGTGACAAATTATTATCGATAAAAAATATTCGATAAACGTAACATCTCTCCAATCAATTCGTGCTCAACAATTTCGTCTCAGCTCAACACGTTACTACAATCAATCATAGTGTTGCGAAATAAAAACGTCAGTTAATCAATTAGTATTAAAACGTTATTCGGTGATAGTCGTATGCGCATGAAAGTATCAAATCATAGGTGACAAGATATAATTTATAGTGTTGAATTATGTTACGTTAAATTAGGTGTGATCACAGATCAAATAAATATCTCCTATAACCGTAACCGTGAAAGAGCCACGCTTCGGCATGAATGGCCTCTCATAGTTAAAAACGGTGAAGTTATATAAAAGTATGTTAATATAGGGCTTTGTATGTGGGTGTAGTCGCTTTTTCCACTGACGGCAATTTACAATCAAATTATCACATTGTATTATCCAATCACAACACACAATCTGCCATTAGCATTATAATTTTACTAACGAACAACAATAAAGAAGACTTTCACCAAAATTTCGCCGATATATTATAATATTTATAATATAGTGGATATTTTAACATTTTGTAAGCGTAGGCTCGAGAAACGGGCATTTGATTGTAGAAATTTACTTAATAGCCTTAGAAGCATTAATTATAAGGTAATTCAAAAATTTAGCAACACTAGTGGCATGCCCTCATCGTTTCAGGAGGTTAGTTTTAAGCCAAATAGATGGCGCTGTAAGTAAATTGCAAAAGTGTTTCGGTTTTGTTACTTAAAGGGCTTTTCGTTAGTTGCTCCTATTTACTGTATATTACTGTGAAAAATATTTGTGCCAAGTTTCGTTAAATTAGTATTAGTAGTATTTGTTTCTATAAAGAACATACAGACAGACAAAAAAAATGCTTTTGTGATTGAATTTTTGGTATCAGTATCGATCACTTATCACCCCCTGATAGTTAATAAAGTATCAGCCTATATACTGTCCCACAGCAAGGCAAAAGTCTCCATGATTGAAATCAAGTCATCGCTACTATGATGAGATAAGGCTTAATCACCACTAGTGATTACAAATCCGAGCTGTGTTCGAAAAAATCCGAAACATACTTTTGCTCGACCCAGAAATGGATTTCAATCTCGGGTGATCTCAGGATTACGGCCCGTACTTAAACCACTAGACCAACGGGCTTAGGCTACGAGTATAATCGAATAATTATTCGAAACATACTTTTTGCTCGAACAGGGAATCGGCACGACCCAGTAGGTACCTACTTACAACTAGACTAAGATTGTGAAAGAAACATAAAGCAGCGTAAATTAGCTGCAGGGCAAAGGCCTCCACCATAGAAATTAAGTCATCGCTACTATTATCATATTAGCTTATTCACCTTGCCTAATACTTTTTAAAATTTTCAGCGAGTGATATTTGAAGGTGATTTCTTCATTATTTCAATGTTTAAGTACCTACCTATATTCCCAGAAGTCCTATTGATCATGATTACTCCCTAGTCCCTCGTGTAATGATTGTCTGGGATTATGATAAATGGTAATTATAAACGCACGATCCACTGACATTTCACGCTGGATCGAAGTGTAAGTGGGGCAGACATATTTTCAGCTGGAGTAATGGAAAATGATACTTACTAGAGAGGTCCCTAGATAAACGTAGTGTATGTTGTTATTGAAGCACATAAGTTATTGTAGCGCTGTACTTCCTCTCTGGCGCAGTGGGTCGCGCTGGGGTTCCGGGTTCGGAACCAGCTAAAAAAATTTGTACCTGAGTTATTCTGAAATTCTCGGTGTTACCCCGATGTCTGGAAGTTATCGGTCTTAAACCCCCGTGCCTCGGAAAGCACGTTAAGATGTTGATACTGCGCCCGATCTCTCTTCGGTCGTATCACACTGGTATCCCGATCGAATTAAGAGGGTGAGGGAATAGATAGTGCATTTGTGTTTGCGCGCACACTTGGCTTGGTACGTGGCTTATTTTTAAGATTGGCCGCCGTAGCCGAATATCGGTTGGAGGATTTTATATATTACATGTAAGTTATCCATTGGATGTGATCGTAATGATATCAAATAGATAACTTACGACACAAATTTCTAACATTACCCGTAGCAATAACTTCCCGATCTCCGAATTCTTTTGTAAATCATACGCTTTATCCGCATAGGCGTATCTCATGACATCTTGTCCCACGCGCGGAGATTACCACAGATTTTAATGAATTACCGCAACATTCGGCGCGCTGTGGGCGTTGCGTGTTTACACGTACAACATTTTGTTTACAACGTTGTGCAACTGTCTTAATGAACTGAGTTGCGTCACAGAATTTAGGGATGCGTTTTAGTCGCTTTTAATTGTGTTTTTGTTTTAGTTTAGTAGGAATTGGCAATATAAACCCATACACTATAAAACCAATCAGTCAGTATGGAAATGAAATATAGCGATGGCATTTCTATATTCAAAATGTCTTTAGCTGGCTGTAGGTACTACTAAATGAGAACCTGAGTCTATAGAAATTATCTCTTTACAAATAGTTATCCTAGAAGAAAAGAGACAAAAAAAATTTTGCGACGAGGTCTGTTTGATATTTTAATCATAAATCTAATGTTACAAATATAACCTTCGTTTTTTCCTTCTTCTTAACATACCACAAGCAGTATTCCTGTGGGATACGTCTTTTGACCCCACTGGTGATACGGTTGCGTGTGTCCTTGGGTGGCAGAAATTACCTAACCTAACCAACAAGTGACTCGTTTGCACGTCTGCCACCAAAAAAAGTCGTAAACAAAAGTTGTTCTGAATCATTAGTAGATGGAATTTAAGAGATTTAAACGTTCATCGAATCTAATATCATCGACAAAACTAAAGCGCATCGACTTCGCTGGCTCGGCCACCTTAAGAGAATGGGAGAATATCGTTCGGCAAAAAGAGCCCACCTTGGACGGAATGGTCGAAAGCTAGTAGCTACCGCTGGAGGGATGAAGTGAAGAAAGATTTGCGTGGAGTCCAGGCTGATGATTGGCAGGAGGTGGCGCAAGACCGTTCTAGATGGAGGCTGTATTTGAGTCGCTGCCCCAGTTAAATGTTCTCGGATACACCCTTGATATTCCAACCTTATCCCTTCACTAGAGATTGCAAAACTGCCACTTCAAACATACTCGATTCAAAGGTTCATTCATTCATTCGAATGGATGTTAATGTTAATTATTTATCGACGTGTCGAGTGTTTGTGGAAGATACATTGTGTCGAAAACAGATCTGTTGTAACTATTATTGTTTAGTTGCGATTATAATACTTATGTCGGAATCAGAGCCTGTTTCACAATATACGGATCTAGACATGCGGGAGTGTGTCAAGCCAAAGTAAAAAAAAAATGGCGACAGGTGGGTCTCACCATTGAACTTGGCTCCTATTTAGATATCATTTGTTTTGACGGTGAACTCGACAAATAAAACTTTTTTTACCTTGGCCATTTCACATTTATGTTTTCAATGGGATAAGTTCTACCTATATGCTACTTATTAAATAAATAAATGCGAGACAATCACACCAATCAACCTGGTCTCAAACTAGGGCCCTGTACGATGATGTAGGTAGTAGTACCAGATGATGATTATTAACAAGGGGCGTCAACCCAGAACACCAAGACCCAAGAAAACCTAGAAAATGTAATTTGCTAAATTGACTTGACCGGGAATCGACCCCGGGGTCTTTCGCGCTTCAGGTGAACACGTTAGCCATTGCGCCACGATAAGCACTGACCAGAACTGTCAAATAGCGAATTGAGAATTTCTGAACAGTAAACTCAGGTAAAAATTTTGGCCCGACCCGGGGATCCAACCCAATCACCATCCAACCCCATGGGTGATCCACTACCCACTGCGCTACTGAGGCAGTAAATACAAGTCGGCGCAGATATGCGTGTTTTTTTGAAAAGTGGTAGGCCTATAACACTTTTTACCGTCTTGTAGCAAACTTTTATTTTTTTGCTAACTGTACAGACAAATTCAAGAAGCAAACAACAGTAGCACAATTCGTAACCAATGAAAGGATTATAAACGTTTTATGTGCGGTTTACGTCCTGTTAAAATAATCTTCCTTGTTCACCTTATCACGAAACGCGTTTATAGAAAATATCCAGATAAAAATTCGTTCCAGCCCCTTCTAGCATTGCGTGTTGGAACAGGATAGCATGAGATTTAGTACGGTGTTAATTCAAGATTGCGTTTAGTGGATATTCTTTAGCGCGTGTGTCTACGCTTCTTAATAGCGATTAAAAATTATGATCACTATATCTACAACGTTTTTAATCGTTGTAAAGCCAAGCTTTTTAAATAGTTATTGCCATTTTTATGTGGCAGACGAGCAGACGATTCTCCTGATTGTAAGCAATTTCCACCGCGCATACACAACCTCAATAGCCACACAAGTGCGCTTCGCTTTAATCCCCTTTTCCTTCGATTGGGCTTTTGGTACCTTCACTCGAAAGAACAGTGCAGGTGGACTTCGAAAAATAAATAAACATTATATTTACAATTCTACCACCAGTCGATTTTGACAAGAAGATTTGACAAGAAACTTGTCAGTTAATCTTTTACGTATGAGTACAATATTTAAGTAACCTTTATCTTAAAATCTAACATTATGGAAACAGTAACTATAAATTTATAATATTCTGTCATAATGAATTTTTAACAGCCCCGTACAGTCTCGTGCACTAATAAGTATACAACTTCATTCAAAAATGAACCTTATAGTCCTAGCATAAGAGCTTAGGTGTTTACATTTTATTATTGTAGACTGTACAAGCCCTAGGTACTTTTTGCTAGCGGCCTACGAACATGTGCCGCAACACAGGCAAAAAGGTAAGTATTACGTTTTTCCCATCGATCGGTTTCCCAACACGTCCCATACAATGGTGCCTTGTCAACATTGACTTGTCCATCACCTGGTGGCAGATCAAGATCCCATTGTGAGGAGCGAACTGGGAATAGGGCGAACAGCTAAGGCGAGCCTTTGCCGACTTGGGCGATGCGTGACTCACTCATGAAGTTCTTATAAGGTTGACGGCTGTACAAGCAACGTAAAGACAACATAGAGCAATGGTTCAGTCAGGATTATTTTAATTGTTATGAGGCAGACGGGCAAACGGATCACCTGATGGTAAGCGTTTACCACCTGCAACACCGGTAGAGTCACAACGTTTAAATGATGTTAAGGTACAAACCTACCAAAAATATAAAAGCGATTGACAAAGGACAAGACTCTTTATTGTTTACGCCGATGCGCATTTTCTGTCGAGATAAATTTGAATAAAATGCATCGATAGCCTAGCACGCCTACACGATAAGATTGTAATGTGTCAATTACTTATAAAAATAACAGACGAATTTAGAACCTCTTTTTTATAATTTGGTTAAAATTAGAAAGAAACTGATTTTATTGTACAAATATCAAATTTATTTAGCCTAAGGTCCTACTGATAATAATAAGACTCTTAGGGCCTCGTTCACCACCCCTGAGTAAAGTTTCAAGTAATTTACTTGTCAATTAAAGTGAGTTCGGAGATAATTGGCCCGAACAAACAAAACGAAACAGACTTTTGGGGTGCTATGCGAAACTGATTCCTTAGTATCACAGTTTCGCATAGCAATTAGAAATATTACAATACAAATTTCTGCATTCCTCATTTCATTCTCATAGCAAGCTTGAAGTGTGGGCGAAGAACAATATCATAACTCACAAACACCCAATATTCTCACGGATCTGACCAGATTGTAGCTATTATCTCGTAGATACCCACTGGTAGGGATGGCAGTGGTTTGGCCAAGTTGGGAGAATATTTCGTACACCAAGGCAGGCCATGATGTAGTAAATTTCCTACTTCAGAATTTCGTTTACATTTTGTGTCTGTACGTCAAAAACATAAAATCTTAAAGTGTATCTGATAGATGAATTATCTCAAATTCCAAGCACAAAAACGAATGGGTATTTGAAAAATCCATTTTTTTCTTTACTTGATGTCATTTAAGTATAGGTATGCCAAATAATAGTTTTTTGTATTGACAAATTACTGCTGGAACTCAGAGACGTTAAATTATCTTAATTGTTTACTTAAGTCAAAATTGACATTATATTACCGATAAACTACCGTAGTAGATAGCATTAGAGGTGATGAGTCTCTAAGGCAGAAATAAGTGGTGAAAACACGATTGCACTTTAGGATATACCTGATTGTTTACATCCATCAAACTATCATAATCTATTAACTACACGCCTCTACCAAGTGAATTGTAGAAATACGCACATAGATTAGAAAACTACGAATTATGACTCTCCGCAAGGAAGTCGCCTACTCATCCATCGACAGTCTTTAAATTGAATCATTCAGAAGATTCCAAAATTGCCGTGTCTATAGTTTACAGACAACATATTGTGCAGCTTTCATTCTACAACCTTTAGAAAAATTTGCATTATAATTGGACTTTAATTTAAACGGGTCAGCTGTTTTGTAATTCCATACTTAAAGTGCATCGGTAAGTTTCAGGCCGCACTGACATACATTAGTATCGATATAAAAAAGGAGTCTTAACTGTTAAATTATAGTTCTCAAAAAGGTATAATCAGAGAGTAGCGAAAAGTGAATATAATAAGCAGGAGTTAAAGGAAAACAAGTGGGATTGCTTCAGTCGTTCAGTATTCCGTATGTAAGGTAGGTACTGTTACAATGAGGTGGAGGCGGTATTGTTTTGAAATATCTTTTATTGCTTTTCTGAAAATAATACTTAGGATACTTTACGTTCTAACTACCACAATCTGGGAGGACACTTCCACCCGAGCCCTAGGATAACGTGAGGTCCGGACCCTCCTTACTCTAACTCCTCGCGATATCGTCACTCAGTTCGGAATGCGCTCCCGAGAGCGTGTCTGTTTATTTTTCAATGCATGACAGATTCCCATTATAAAATCAGCCATAAACGGCGGCCAGTATCAAAGGAGTTTACCATCGTTACAGTAAAGCCACATTATACAAAGTATACAAAACTGTCAAATTTCTTCAATCGACTCTCATTTTATTGTCACACACAGAAATATGCATTAGGTTTTGAAAATTCATAGTTTTAAACCAGGGGTGTAATCTCGAGCACTTGACATTAAGGTGGAATTGGAAATTTGTATGGATGAATGTATGAAATGTCGGGTGCCCAAGAATTGCCCACCTACGGAAGACGCTTTATCCACGGAGCTACTGTCTCACTTATAATGCAACAAAAGAATATTCAATTATTCTTGTCATTGTAGCTGTATTTTACCCATGCCTATCTATGTGTAGATGCCTTATTTGTTAAAGGTAAATGGTTTTGTTAACAAGAAACAGATCGTAAAAGTAATTACAGGATTATTGAACCTACACGAGGAACCCTAAAAAATGTGGCCTGCTAATTTGCTACAAAACGGGCACAAAACGGACTCCGATATTGCTATACAATGTTGCGGCAACATTGTAGCTGATTCTTACTGTCTAATGGCACGTTTTGAGGTAAAATGGCTGGAATTTGCGACGCTAAGTGGGTTCTCTTGAATTTTAAATAGGTTGGACACTTGATCTAGGCGATTGGTGCTTATAATAATACCTATCTAGCTAAGAGGCTTTTATTTTGAGCTTGCGGCGTCGTTCAGACGAGTTAAGTTGGAAAATGGGATGACAGAGATTACCTGAAGTAGCGAGCACACATCAAAGGAAGCCGAAGATGAGTGAATAATAAGTTTATTGATATTTTTTAATATGCCCTCTTCTAAGAGGATAACTTAGCCAATGTCAAGTTCTATTCAATAGTTTTAGCTGGGTCATTCTTGAAGATCAATTTTTTTTTTAGGTACCGTATTTATCTTTTTCCATTTATGCATGTCGAATGTGAAGCTTCAAATTAAAATGTCACTTTAGCACTTTTGCACTTTAATAACATGTGTGTTTGTCACCTATTTGTATTACTTTTGGTTGTGCTATTAAACCAACCAATATTGGTATAAATTATGATTTTCTACTAAACTATCTTTTTGGACTTCACTAAGAAGGTGGAAGGAAAAAAAAGCAGGTGGTGGGTCGTTCTTCGTTATGAACAGATATTATAGAAATGTAGCATGTTCATCAAACCAGTTATTTAGACCTGCAGGCAGGCCTTAAGTGTGGATTCCGAAAAACTTTGCTACTTGTATTGACAACTACTGTAAACGATGTCCCTGGGCGATATATGAGTGAAATTACTGAATAGTGATGTGAAGTGAACAAGGTAGGTACTAGATGTAAATAAATACATTACTTACTTAAAACTAATACGATTGCATATCAAAAGAGCTTTTTTTTTACAAAAAAAGGGTTTATGAAAGATTGGAGCGTTTTTCCTTGGAAGAGCTACTGGTCCATGAAGGCTTACGTAAAGGGCGACGTTCTACTATCACTAAATCGAAAACTCATTGACATCTGTATTCTGCCCATTTCTACCTACGGTGCTCATACATGGTCGCTAACTGAATCCAGAAGTCCGAGCCAAAAGAGCTATATGGACCAAAGCATTAAGCTCAGAGATAGGATGATAAATACCACAATCCGCTCAAAAACAAGCATTATGGACGTGGGTGAGAAAGCCACCAATGCACCGAGAGGTGCACTAATGTTGTCACGAAATGGCAGCTTATAGACAGTCGCCTTCCAAGAGGTAGGCCCAGAAAGAGATGGCGTGACGACCTGAACCAACCCATCGATAACTGGAAAATACTGGCAAATAATAGAGAGAAGAGGAGGCTATAAGGGAAGCCTTTGCCCAGCAGTGAAGCCATCGAGAAGTAAATAAGAAAAGTAATGTAAAGTATCAGCCAATAGCACTAGCTACTATAATGGGATTAGGCTTCACCACGCTTGCTAATTTCGATTGTGATTGCTGATCAGAAGTAAAGAATACTATAGTCGAGCCGTTGTATGAACTACTTTTAAATCATAAAGTTCTTTATGATTCGCGAAATGTGTTCCTCATAACAAGGATAAGTGCAAATTTAAAAAAAGGTATTGTCAAATCGGGCATGATACAACGGCCCGACTTTATTAAAAAGCGGTCAATATCTGCTGTGGCTGTTAACAACACTGCTTCGGTCCCAATCAGACCTAAGTATTTCGCGGTAGGCGCTAATTGTGGTACTCGCAGACGGACGCAGCTATTTATCGTGGCTGGACTTAACCATCGATATTATGCCATTGCAGATCATTAACAGGCATGAACTAGTGTTGCCCAACTATCGATAGTAAAATAAATAAATAAATAATAAATAAATTGAGACAACATCACATACATTATCCTGGTCCCAAACTAAGGCTTTCCCTTGTACTATGGAAACCAGAAACAACGAAGGAACCACAAACACCCAGACCCAACACAAATATCTGTTTCATCAACAAACATTTGTGTTGGTGCGGGAATCGAACCCGCGACCCTTGCGTCTCAACCTGCGCTCAAACCATTGCACCAAACGGGTCGTCATAAAAAACTATCGATAAAACTATCGATAGTTGATCTCAAGTGTTCAAGATATTGATAGTACTATCGATCGTATTGCAAATGTTTATTCATTTTGATACTTTTGATGGTATCGATAGGAAAATGACGCAATACTATGATTTATGCCGATTCTATTGACAGTACCAGGCGTTAAACTATCGACAATATCGATAGTATTGCAATTTCTAACAGCATCTAATGCTATTGGAACTTCGCCGACTAAGTAGTTTATTTATTTTGCATGTAACATGGTACAATTATAAGATTAATAATAATATAATATAATATTTTTACACTGTCTCAAGTACCGACAGTTTTCAATTAATTCTAATATAAATCACAATACTTACTATCAATACTATCCTACTACTATTATAAAGGCGAAAGTTTGTATGTATGGATGTATAGATGTTTGTTACTCTTTCACGTAAAAACTACTGAATGGATTTGAATGAAACTTTACCACAATATAGCTTATACATCAGAATAACACATAGGCTACAATTTTTGAGGTTTCTACGAACCTGAAGTCCACGCGAACGAAGTCGCGGGCAAAAGCTAGTCGGACATAAAACTATCAATAGGAGGCAAAATCGATAGAATATCGATATTTTATCGATAGTCTATCAATAGCCAACACTATCATGATCGAATGCCTGAGAATGTTCTCAGTGATAAGTGGTGACGTTCGCTGTCAATGTGATAATGTGTATGTCGCAGCCGGATTGTATAATCCGCCGTATTACATTACGGCTAGCTAACATAGCTCGGGTTTGTGATCACCCATCCGCATTACGCAAGGGTAGTGATTAAGCCTAATCCTATCATAGTAGCGATGACTTGATTTCTATGATGGAGGCCTTTGCCCTGCAGTGGGACAGTATATTAGAAGAAATTGTTCTAAAACCACCCGGGCTAGGGCTCCGAAATGTCCGGTTCCATAATGTTTGAGGTGGACATAGGTGGCGCTGCCGGAAGAGAGGCCGCTGACCTTGCGAGTCAACAGGCGAGCCGTCAACTCGCCAGACAAACAGACGAGTAGTGTGGTACATGTGATAAACTGGCGCGTTGAGAAAACTAGCATTTAATCGACTTTATAATTTGTTTCATTAATATACACACAATAGTACTTAGAGCAGTGGTTCTTAACCGGTGGTCCGTGGACCACTGGTGGTCCCTGAAGGCATTCCAAGTGGTCCGCGAAGACACCGTAACAAACAAGTGACGTGACGTGATGAGTGGAGTCAACATAACGCAAACGGCGCCGCGACGCATGTCCGAAGTATGTGGTCCCTGACACGACAGAATTTTGGTAAAATGGTCCCTCATGACTTAAAGGTCAAGAACCACTGACTTAGAGAAATGAAATGACGTAATCAAAATGTACAATTAAAAATAAATAAAAATCTTTTAATTGTGGTTCACCCTCATATGTTTGTAGAGATTAGTTTTTTAACCGTGAGAGCTACGCTTCGCATGAATGGGCCGGCTCAACCTGAGTCTCTCAGAGGACCAGCGTAAAGCAGCGCCTACGCTGTGTCGAGTGAGTGTGGGTACCGGAGGCACAATGAAGGAAATCAGGTGATCCGACTGCTCGTCTGCAACTTAAAAACACATAAAAAAGTATATAGTATTAGTATTTTTGTATGAGTTAGGTGGCAGACAAGTCTGATTACTTACCTGAATTTGAAATTGAACATAGTTTTGCTAGCAAAAAGAACTAACCCTCATTTTAGGTGAAACGTTTTCTAAAGTTGAATTATCTCGGAAGTAACTTTTTTCTGGGTTGATTCTAGCTAGCATAACAATGTCCAATTGTGCATCTAGAGATTATATCGATGGTTTTTTTTTCGAATGAAAAAGGGGAGGGCAGATTGAGCTCACTTTTCTTCATCTTTTATGGCTTGCACCACTCCCGAACTGGCTTTGTGGATAGTACTAACAGGCTGTGTACACGGTCTCAGCATACAGCGATGTTCTCACGCGCCGGTTCCGGTCAGCCCTCGGTCGCAGGAGAAATTTGTTGGGTCTGGCGAACTTAAAATGGAAATCCGAAGGATAGCCTAATGGGACCGGTTGATATAGGGCATGGGAGCGGTCTTGTGCAAAGTTGTTGCTTCCCGCACATAGATGCGATTCGGCTTATTTCATACAGGGTGTACAGGTAATATTTAGATCCAATACAGTTAAAGACTGTGCTGTGTTTCGCCGAGTGAGTGAGGGTACCGGAGGCCCACCCAGGGGGGAAGGGGATAAAAGGTTGGCAGCGCACTTGTTACTCCACTGGTGTTGCAAGTGTCCATGAGCGGCGCTATTGCTTACCATCAAGTGATCCGTCTGCTCGTCTGCTACTATCACACAAAGAAAAAAGAACTACGACTTTGGTCAACCATTCTAAACAATCATAATGTTTCTACTATAACGATTGGAAATTCGCATAAAATTTGATTACAAGCATTATTAATGTATTTAATGTACTTATTACGGCAATAATATTGAGAAGATAGTATAATTTCACACTTCTTATTCAAGGCTTCGTTGGTCTAGTGGTTTAAGTAGGTACCGGGCCGTGATCTCGGGGTTCCGGTTTTGATTCCCGGGTCGAACAAAAGTATGTTTCGAAATTATCGAACTTAGCTCGAGTTTCTGATCATAAATCCGCATTAGGCAAGCGTGGTGATTAAGCCTAATCCCATGATAGTAGCGATGACTTGATTTCCATGGAGGCCTTTACTTTAGTGGGACAGTAGAATAAAGCTGATACTTTCTTTTACGTCGTAAGGGCCAGACAAAAGACACAATGAAAATCAATTGTTTTATGCCTTTTAAAAGGCTCTTACGTCTTAGAGTGTTAATCATTGCATACTATCAGTTGTGCAATCTGCTCGTCCCGTCATAAAGAGTTAGGTACGTATGTACAGCCACACATCAAAGTATACAAAACTGTCAAGTTTCTTCAACCGACTCTCATCTTACTGTCATACACATTAGGTTGAATATCAATTAAAGAAATTTGACAGGTTGTGGTACCTGATGAGTTGACTGTACGTTCCATTTCACGTGATATTAGAAACTGTCTCGATGCCTTACACCCAAACAGGTGATTTGTAAGCGCAGTGAAAACGCGTCATCAATTAACTCGGCTCATGCCGAGAACTCGTACAATAAGTAAACAATCTTTCACGCGACTAACGTTATTACCATCCTATGCATTTTAAGCGACCTTTATCAATGGAGAGCAATGACAAAGTTGGGTACAGAAGGGTAACTAAAAAAAACACGCACCCTTCCTCTCTCCTTCCTCTAATTTCAAAAATAAGAAAATGATAAAACTAAAGAAAGAAAGAAAAAACGTTTATTTGGTACTTAAACTAAAATCATTTGTTAGATTTAAGATTAATTTATGATAATTTAAAAGGTATGGTTAGGCAATAAAGTGATTTTTATTTATTTAAAATAATATTTATTTCTAACCGTGGCAGAACCACGCTTTGGCATGAATGGGTCGGCTCAACCGAAGTGTTACCACGGTTTCTCAGAACAGTGTTTCGTCAAGTCATCAGAGTACCGGAGGCTCTATTGGGGGGCCCTAAAGGCAGTTAAGGGTTGGCAGTGCACTTGTGACCCTACTGGTGTTGCAGGCGTCTATGGATGGCGGCAATCGCTTGCCATCGTGTGATAGGTAGCTACTTTTTGCCCCTTTCTAACCCCTTACTTTAAGGAAGTAGGAATAATAGACTTAGGTATACCGTCTGCCAAGAGTCTTCGCGTTTTATATAAATAACTAAGTGGCCCGCCCTCACTTCGCTTCGGGACCGTAATTCAGAAATGAGCCAATAGATGGCGCTGTGCTCAATTACATCGCGCAAAGCGTTTCGTGTTTTCGGTTTACCTATAAGCCTTGTCGTTGTCTATAGAGTTATCTCTTTATAAATAGTATAGAAAAATAGCCATACAATCACACCAACCAACCTGGCATCATACTAGGGCAACCCCTGTACTATGAGTACCAGTAACTGCCAACGAAACCTCTGCACATTCTCACTCTATGACTACATGCAGCAAATTGATCTCATATTACCATATTAATTGCAGTTAATCGCGGGAAATTGATTCCATATTGACTTACGATTAATTAATCCATTTCCATTAAAATAATACCTGGCGGTTTATGAGACTGTTAAATAATTAGGGTTATTAAAACACTGAATGTTTTAATACCAAGTTATGTGCAATCTTCAATGATAATTAATCTGCAGAGTTTATTTTAATCTACACAGTAAGGAATTAAAGAAAATCACACACGTTTTGAGCGTTTTGAAAATTGAGAACTTAAGAACCAAAATGATTACAGGAGAATTACTTATGTGACTTAACATACATAAATACAAAATATTATCATACACAAGTGTGTATGTTAACTAGACTGGGAATCAAAATCACGACCCTTGTGATAGGATATGATAGGGGTTATTACTAAATGCCAGGTCAGGGTCAGTCTAATAAATTATTAATCCTAATTAAAATAGTAAACCCACGGAAGCAATAATTCACGACAGATTAATCTGTAACACACGCACAAAAATACCGAAATATTTTTTTAATTAAATTTCGAAAATTGTACGATAATAGGTAGGTAGGTAGGTAGGTACGTTTCATTACAATGCAATTTTCATAAAAATCCGGTAGAAGGCGTTAAATACTATTGAGCGGAGTTCGTGTCAGACCTGTATGAATCACTTTGAGACTATATGGAGTTGTGTCAGTACTGTATGAATGTGACACCATACAGTTCTGACGCGAACTCCACTCAATAGTGGTTTAGTTTTTGATTTTATTCATCTGTTTTTGCTGTTGACTGTACAGTCGGCAGCAATGAGATAGCGATATCCAAGGCTGTCAAATAGGTAAATTCTGCCAAAATGATAAAAAATATCGATACACCCGAGACGCTCTAACAGATTGAGAAAATTTTATTCGTCAAAAGTAACGGATCGCGCATGTCATCTTTCAACCGAAGAAGAAAAACTTCTTGGCTTAAAACTCTGAGCCTGTGGTACAATAAAAGCACCCGTTCTCTGTTTGCAGCTGAGTCAAGGGCTCAAGTCGCCATTCCATGTCGTGATATTTCGTTAGAAGATGGCACTTAATGAAGAAGACAACCGATGTCATTATAAATGCCACGTAACGCCATCTGTCGGAATACTTTTGCAAAAACTCCAAGTACAAAAAATCGACTATCAAAAATAAAAATAAAACTGATTTTTACGACCAACTTTCATTTATTTACCATTGATTAATCTTAAACACACACAAGAGCATACAGATTTAAATTTCGAATTCAATCAAGAAAACTATTCACAGATAGAATTTTTTTTTGAATAATTTCCATCAAATCCCGTGACACAATTAAGTATAATCGGCGCTCAATTTTTCACTTCCCAAATTAGTTCTTTATTACTTTTGCTGACCTCTTAATTAAGGTGGTTCTAATAAATCACACTTTACATTACACTTTCGTTTTCACCCCATTCATTTTGAATGGGTATTTTTTAACGACATTACTAAGTTAACATAGGGTTGCCGCAGATTTATGAATTTAATTTCCGCTACACTATGATTGTAATCTTAAAGTTGAGTTCAAATATTTCTTAAAGGTTAACCTTTACTTACGTTTAGAAATACCACATTAGTCTTATTACAAAAAACAACCAAGACCGACCATGTTAACCCTCCAAATATTGCACTTTTTTGATCACGTAGCTAACTACTAGGCTACTAGGTACCACTTAACTTGGACTTAGCTGGCTTAGTCACAAGTGCTAAAATTAAACAGAAATTGATTGCTGTTGTAACGAAAAACATCCATACTTTATACTTTAATATTATAAATGCGAAAGTAACTCTGTCTGTCTGTCTGTCCTGTCTGTCTGTCTGTCTGTTACTCTTTCACGCCAAAACTACTGAACGGATTTAAATGAAATTTGGGTATACAGATGATCTAGACCCTGAGAAAGAACATAGGCTACTTTTTATTGCTAAAAGGGGGTTGTAAGGGGTTAAAAGGGGGGTAAAAAGTTACTTTTCCACGCGGACGAAGTCGCGGGCGGCCGCTAGTACTGTATAATTTTAACATAATTAGTTGCTTAAGGACCATTTTTGACCGTGTCTCTCCGCTTATGCATAAATGGCTCTACGGCAGTGATACCACGGCCTCAGATAAAGTCGGCGTAAAGAAGTGCCTGCGCTGTTTCAGCACCCTAGTGAGTGAGATTAAGAGGTACCTATAATTTGAGGGGGAAAAGGTTAGTAGCGAACTAGTGACTCCACTGGTGTAATGGACATCTATGTACAGTGGCAATAGCTTACCATCAGGTGATCCGTCTGCTTGTCTGCCACCTAACACATCATAATAAAATAAAAGCCCCACAACCAAACGGTATTTACGACATGACTACTAAAGTGCTACGCTTTTGTTGGATAGATATATTTACGTTCATAACGGGATAGTTTCGGTGTAGACTTTCTGGTTATTTACCCACGTTTGTCTGAAATCTACCACAAAACATTAAAACACTTCGTTCCAAAACACTTATCATATAAATATACCTACTATTTCATTAATTAGACCCTTAACCATTAACCAGGCTATGTACCATATGAGACCACCAGATTTTGAACTTTATGCAGTATGATAAGGTTGAAAACCAATGAAAAAAAATATGTCTAGTTGCCTGGTTAAGGGTTAAATTGTTTACATCGGAGCCAAGACTTCTTGGTCATCGCACTCCAGGCAAATGAAACTGGCAACTATTAAAATATACATAATATACATGTGTACAGTTAAATCTATGAATAACATACAAATATAAACCCTACTGCACGGTCATTAGAATCGTGTGTAACAAACATATTTTTGGACTTGACTGTAGCCCGCTAGCAAACTAGGCTTGGACGACATTTTTAAAAAAGTGTATAAAAAGTGCAGTGACCATGGTTTTAGAAATCAGTTTCTAACTTGGGACTAATTAATGTGCCCTGTGCTGTGTTTCGCCGAGTGAGTGAGGGTACCGGTGGCCCACTCGGGAGGGAAGGGGATAAAAGGTTGGCAGCGCACTTGTAACTCCACTGGTGTTGTAAGTGTCCATGGGCGGCGGCAATTGCTTAGCATCAGGTGATCCGCCTGCTTGCCTGCTACCTATCACATAAAAAAAATAGTAAATGGTCACAACATGCTCATACATTGACTTGACTCCGTACGTAGCTGAATCAGAATCAGAAATTTATTGCCAGATTGAGTAGTACAAGAGCTTAAAAAACTTGAACTTTAAAAGCTTGAAAAAATTAGTAGTCACGGGCAAGTCGAAGGGAAAAGACCTGAGAAAGAAGTACTATACGTTAGACAGACCAGATCCGCACCTCTCTCGGATCCATAATCCACGACGCAATCCACACCGCCGCAGACGGACACCAATGACGGTCAATAATTAGGCAGAAGGTTATTATTTTTATTTATTTTTTATGTGATAGGTAGCAAACGAGCCGGCGGATCACCTGATGGTAAGCAATTGCCGCCGCTCATGGACACTTGCAACACTAGTGGAGTGACAAGTGCGTTCTACACAAGAAAGGACCCCAGTAATAGGGGTATCGACGCAAGAAGAAGAAGAAACCTATAAATAAACAGTCAGAGTATATAAGTACAGTAAAAAGCAAGCGTACGCCTTCTTAAAAGGTTAGTAACGCACTTGCGACTCCTCGTTGCTCGGTGATCCGACTGTTCGTCTGCCCCCTATCTCATAGAAAAAGTCAGTTTTTTATTTTATAGTCCTTTAACTAGGACCCTAACACTTGACTTAACCTGACATCAATGTCAGACGTTATTTGGATTGTTCAAGGAAAGTCCAATAACAATAGTTCGTGTGGTCACCTCTATAAAGAGTGTAACACACCGAACTGAGTGTATGCAATCAGCATGCAAATGCGCTCTCACTAGACGGCGCAAACATCGAATATTGATCGACGCATTATGATAATGCGTGAATGTAAAATGTTGCGACGCCAGGTACAATGTTGCTAGAGGATTGGGAAAAAAGTAACAGGCCCAATATAGATAAACAAATTTCTTTGAACTTTTTACCACGTTCCTCAGTTTTGTGCAACGGTTTGGCTACATCATTCTTTCTTGACAGCTACGACTTAGGGACCTTCAAGACAACAGCATGACAATGACAATGCCGGCAACGAATCAGCGATTTCTCTGACTCAACTCCAAAATGATTTTGTTACTTTTAGCTGTAAGCATTTTTATACCGATTATTGTGTACTAAATAAACACTTTCTATTCTAAGTATTATATTCTAAAAAGAGTTGTTCATGGGCGAGCTTGCTCTTTTGCCGTCTGTATTAACCAGTGGTAAAACACATTGGCATGGGTGGGCCAGCTCAAATGTAGTGATATCGACATCACATAAAACTGATGTGAAGCAGCGCCTGCGCTGTATTTAGATGATGATGACTTACTGATGACAAAGCCCAAAGAAATGCGTGGCTCAAGTTGCATAGGCAGAGCACACCCCAAGAGTTGAGGCGAAAAGGTTCTCGAGTGGAGCCCAACTGGAGTCCCCCACAAGATAAGCCGACGATTTGGTAAAGTTTGCGAGTTTCATCACCGCCGAGCTAATGGTAGAAGTACGCACATAGATTTGAAAATTCCAGAGCTGCATGCTCGTATTCACAACTCCCCGTATGGAAGGCGCGTTCCTACCACTAACCCAACATCACGCGTGTGGCGGAAAGTGAGTGGACTTTTATCAAAATGGCTGTTAGTTCTACAACTTCTATCGCCAAATTCATAGCTTACAGAAATAGTAACATTTCTCTCACATAGCCACATTCTCCGTGCCGATACTCATTCGTGAATAGACCCTAAGGATTATTTGTGCTGGAACATAAAAGGAATAGCAATATTTTTATTACCTGAGGGTACTGCACAGTTCAGTTTATTATCAATAATATCACAGAATACTATCTGGGATCTAAAGTTGGTGTCATACTGCGATAACATCGGGCCAATTATAAGGTTGTGACTTAGGATCGTATAGGAGTAACATAATAATATTATGATTATTAGTTACCGTGATACCTAACATAGGTACATTTAATTTGTTATGAACAAGGACCGAGCCACCAGGCATGGGAAAGTTTTTCTTTATGTGATAGATGGCAGACGAGCAGATGGATCACCTAATGGTAAGTGATTGCTGCCGCCCAAACTCAAGTGGAACACCAGAAGAGCCACAAATGCGCTGCCAACCTTTAATCCCCTTTCACCCAATTGAGCCTCCGGTACCCTCACTTACTTACTCGACGAAACACGTCAGCGCAGGCGCAGCTTAAACCGGTCTTCTGTGAGGCCGTGGTATCTCAAGCCGGCCCATTCATGCGGAAGCGTGAATAGATCGACCTCAATTCTACATACAGTACGCCATCTAGCGGATTTTTATAACCAACCGCAAGGGGAATTCAGCGGGAGACAGGTATTAACCATTGGTCATACAATGTACGTAGTAGGTACTAATTATAATATGGCATTACTCTTACATGAAATTCGAAATAGCTACCGGTGCTCTCGACGTTTCGACATCCAGACTAGACAATCCACTTCACGAGCCCGATAAAGATATTTTGGTCAATGAACAATTGAATTTCAATGTTGGTAGTGGGATTGACAGCTCTGCCACCGTCGCCATTGTATGCTAATACGCGGGCGATAGAATAGAGACAACTAGGATTTTTACTAGTGACCGACCGGGACTGGATTTCCAGCCGGAACCGAAACCGAAATCTCGTTTGGTCGAACAAACCTTCCGTTTTGGTTCCAAAATTTGTTGAAATTGAAATCATAAAACGAGACATAATATGTCCAGTCAGCCACACATCAGGTTACCATAACCTGTCAAATTTCTTCAATAAATATTAAGATAAACAGTAAGATGAGAATCGATTGTAAAAATTTGTCAGTTTTGTATACTGTAGTGTCCATGAGCGGCGGCAATTGCTTACCATCAGGTGATCCGCCTGCTCGTCTGCTACCTATACCATAATAAAAACTTTGATGTGTAGCTGTACGTACTTACAATTTTCTCTATTCTCTTAAGTTTGATTAACCTGCAAAAAGTGAGAGTAGGCCGGCCACGTTTGTCGTTAGCTCACAGAAGTGGCAGAAGTAGTAGTCAGCTGGCCACGTTTGTAGTCGAACCGAAAATTGTTAAAGTAGATACTTGGAGTTGGATATAAATCTGTATCAAAGAGGGCAAAGAGGGCTTACATCCAATAGTACCTTACACTTTCCGCCGAGATTTCATAAATACTGTCCCACTGCAAAAAATCAAGTCAGCGCTACTATGATACACGCTTGTCTAATGCGGATTGGTGATCACAAATCCGAGCTTTGTTCGAAAAAGTCGAAATATACTTTGATCCGGAAAAAGAACCAAAGACCCCGAGATCCTGGCCCGTTACTTTAACTACTAACCAACAGATCTTTAGGGTGCTGCCGAAACTGAAATCTCTTTTGTAACCGAATTTAACCGAAACCGAAACTTATGTCGGACACTAATTTTTACGTGCCATTTCTGGGAAATTTAGAATGGGCGTGCGGGTTGAATTTTAAACAGTCTTGGAGTAATTCCGACTTAGATTAGGTAATAAAATACTTTTTTATCTTATTTTAAATAGGTAATGTTGTTTAATAAATTTGGACTCACAAATGTAATACTTATTAAATAATGTATAGTCATTTATTATCACGTCTATAGTAGGTACCTATTTGTTAGGTAGGGCAAAACTAGTCGCAGAATGGATGCCCCAGAAAGTGAAAGGCGCGCGTGTACTTCAGAAAGGCGTCTTCCCGGCAGACCGAGGTGATGATGGCGTGATGAGCTCGACGCGTGTCAAAGAGACTGGTCTACCGGAGTAAGTGGGAAAAGGGTAAGAAGGCCTTTGTCCTGCAGTGAGACATTACGGGCTCCTAAAAATAAGCTTGGTTGTGTTAGGTGCAATAAAGTCAAATACTAGGACATCCTTTGTTTACAAAACAATTTAATCGTAACATTAAATAGTATTGTACGTATATGCCATTTTTAGGAATTTTGAAATACCTATTTTTGTAAATGACAAGCGTGTTCTTCGTGATGGCTAAATAACTAAGGCACTAAGTGTTAAACATTCGAGAAAGAGAAATTATTATAATAGGTAGCTTGGGAAAGCATCCTGCCCAAAATAACGTTATGAGGATAGAACCTAAGCAAAAACTAGTAGTAAATACCAATCCGTCTAGACTTCACTTTTCACCACGTATGATCTTCCATAGACGTCATTTTACACTCGTCATGGTAATATATTTATTTAAGGCTAAGTAGCTCATAAGTTGTAGTTTTGGGTACTTAAAACCATAATTGTGGGATAAGGTACGTGCTCGTATCAGGAATGATGACATTCGCTGGAGAGCTAAGGTCAGAAACATAGCCTAAAGAATTGAATGCCTCAAGTTGCAATGGGCTGGACACATTGCGGGGAGAACAGACGGTCATTGGGGCGTAAAGATGCTTGAGTGGTGGCCACGTCAGAGTGTCTGCCATGGCAGAGCCCCTACAAGGTGGATCGACGATTTGGTGACGGTCGTGGGAGTTTCTTGGATGCGGGTGGTACAGGACCGTTCTGTATGGAAAGTACAAAAAAAATTTTGTAACTTTATTAAAGTCACACAACACCTCATATTATATTATATTGACCTGACTCAGTAGCTTAAGCAATTGTGTTACAGATATCAGACAACTAAGGAAACACAAATATAATATTTAAATACATATTAACACCCAGACACTGAAGAAACACAATTGTTCATCACATGAAGGTGGGGATTGAACCAACGATCTATGGCGTATGAGGCAGGGTCACCACCAAATGCGCCATCCGGCCACTCAATGAAAATGAGCTCCCCACTGCATGTTGTGACCGTTTTGTCATTGCTATATATATCTAGCTAGATCTTGACCTTAGGCCCGTCGAACCGGGCGTCATCACAATATAAGTAGAACAGAAATTTCTGAGGATAACCTGGCCTTAACATAGGAAAAGCTCTATTCCGCCGACCAGCCATTTGCGGTCGTTTTCTGATGGGGTTTTCATATTTTACTGTCGTCTCTAAGGTATTTGTTTCCTGTAATAACATAGCAGTTTGGTTGTGGAAGCCATTCACCGGTTTTCTAAGGCATTAGTTAGTACAGGTTCCCACGGGATGGATGCTTAGCGTAGTGTTGTGAGGTAATTATCGATAGGTTTATTCGAAAGTTTCTTGTTGATTTGATTTACAACGTATTCATGGCGTATTTGGTGTTTTTATACGCTTTGTGTTAGCGAGTTTTCAGATGAGCAAATTTGCAGCAATGGAAAATGTTTACTACTTGTTGTTTTTGTATGATTTACACTCGTCATGGTAAATATGCTTATTCAAGGCTAAGTAGCCCATGAGTTGTAGCGTCTTTGGGTACTCGAAACCATAATAATTATGGGACAAAGTACGTGGTCGTATCAGAAATGATAATATTCGCTGGAGATCTAAGGTCGCAAACATAGCCCAAAGAATTGAGTGCCTCAAGTTGTCGGCCATGCTCGACCGGAGTGATACCACGGCCTCAAAGAAGACCGGCGTGAAGTAGCGCCTGCGCTATATTTTGTCAAGTGAGTGAGGGTACCGGAGGCCCAATTGGGGGAAAGTGGATTAAAGGTTGACAGGTCACTTGTGACTCTAGTGTTGCAAATGTCTATGGGTAGCGGCAATTGTTTTATCATCGGTTGGAGGATAATGAAGGATTATTATTTTTACTTATTTATACATCTCATACAAAATAATTACGCAAAATAATGTTGTTCTTAGTCCATATTCATTACTACATCCACTTAAGACATTAGAAAACAATGCAATGCAAGATATATCCAATCATATAGAGGTATACTCTCCATCTCCTAATGCACCGTTTTAATTAACGAGAAACAAATAGCACCAAACCCATTAGCCGTAAGTGAACACATCACGAAAAACTCAGAAAACAATGTTACTCGACGAATTAGAAACGAAATAAATTAACTGGAAACGTGTTTAGGTGCACGGTAGGGGAAGGCCAAGGCCATGAATAATGATAAATAATAGACATTAACAGATCCTTCGACTTAACCATAAAAGTCATTTAAACAATAGAATTAAGATACAAATAAGAATTTTGAAAAACACTTATTTAGAGCACATAACGACTTGTATACATCGCCGGCTTCAAAGTATAGTGGCGTATAAACCTTATATAAAATCACCATAATATTTAAACTTTTCTAGCAAAAACATGTGCGGTTTGTAAAGCAACTCTGTAAAAAGAATTGACACTTTTTGATGAGTACCCCAACGATTAAAGCGACTTTTAAGTTTCAACTTGAAACTTAAATATACGTGAAGTTAGAATACTACCTAGAATCGAAAGTGCGTAGGTAAGGACACTCAGATGTCAGAGCCAAATCAGATTGTCAGAACAAATACCTTCGACAATGGATACCAAGTTTATTGATGATCTTCACATTACAAATAATAGACAAATTATGTAGATGGAGAAGACCAGAAGAATCATGATGACCCTCCCTCACTTATAGGAATACGAAAAGCGGAGGAGTAACAGAAGTTTCAGTAATAAGCTATTATTACACTATAAAACCTATCACTTTTATCGAACATCACTTCACAAACTTGGCTCCACTCTACACCAATTTTGACCATTCAATCTACAAACAGAATTTGCAGTTCGATTCGTCTTACTTTGGTGAAAATAGAGTTCAAAACCGTTGTTTCATCATGCAACATTTTACAATGAAATTATACTCTTGTACATTAGAATAATTGCATCGGACAACTCCCAGTCGTGGTTATTAAAAAAACATTAGACTGTGTCATATTAATTAGTTTATAAGAAATGTGTTTGTTAAACAGTATTGTATGGGATTTCGTATGTTTTCTCTTGTTTTACATTTGGTTACATTAATTTGCTTTTAAATATTCGAGTAGTTGCTAATTGGTTTTATGAAGGTTCAGACGCCGGTCAAAGCTAATTATATTATTAAATATTTTATACTAGCCGCGCCCGCTGTTTTATTCGCGTAAGAAAGAGACCAAAGTATGCTACGTCACGCTCCATCCCTTCAACTATCCCGCTTAAAATATCACGTCATTTGCTCGCTCTGTATTGCCATAAAAGACGAACAAACAAACAGACACTCACCTTCACTTTACCATTTATAATAATCCAGCTGTTGCCCGCGAGTTTGTCCGCGTTAAAAGTTATTAATTACCTATGTAGCCTTCCTCAATCCTTTCCCAGGCTTGACTTTGAGGTCATACCTACCATCCATCCCCCATTTTGTCGCCAATTATAGTACTTAGAATGATAGATAGAAGAAGAAGTATAATGTAGGTCATATAGGTGTTCACCGCAAGTCGTCAGTCTGTTTTTGACGTTTGAGGATTTCCCATAATTGCTATGACGAGCCACAGACCACAATAGTTTCTGCATGCTTTGACGGGTAACTACTTACTTACTAATACGGTTATTGTGTGGAAACTGTAATGGATGGCTATCAATTAAACTCATTTTCATTGTAATGACATCAGCTAGGTATACCATAATTTTATTACCTACTGTGCTCAGAAAATTTTAGTTCGAAATTTTCTTTATCAATAAAAAAGAGCATCACTAATAACTATCACCTTGACAGTTGCGGAAGAGCAGAGTCGGCCCGGTCATGATGAAGCGTGGCTCTCCCACGTTTATATCGCTATATCGTCGGAATAATTTCTTTTTAATACGAGGTATGTTTGGTTAAACGACACAGTAGGTTCTAAAGTAGATTTTAAAAGTTTTGGAAACAAACTATGGATTCTATAATAAGTACAATTCGGCCTGTTAAATAAAAGACACAAGGTCTCTAATTAAATTATAAGTTAAAGTGACAGATTTATTCTTGTCTCGCTCTTATGTTACAATGTTGTCGCAAAGATTAGTAACTTGAGAACCGCAGACGCGATGCTGAAGACATGCCTATTCGATAGTAAGCAAGTACAGGGTGTTGGCGACTGGCTGTGGTGCAACCGTATCTTTTAAATTCTTAAACTCCATGCATATATTTTTGGTGTCAAATTGGTTCTCGTTTTACTGGTATCAAATATTTATTTCAATCACTTTTCCATTTCAAATTGCGTTTCATCCACTTTATTATATTATTTATTACACAGTCCTACGCACCAGTGGCCATCTAAGGGTGTATCTGTTAACATTTATCACATGTTCTACCATTCATTCTGAACAACATTTGATCAAAATTTAGACTTTTTATACAACGTCAGTCACGTGACTTTGGTCATATTAGAGGAGAGTCGAATAAATTTTCGACATGTTACCAAAAGTCGTTAAGTACCTACTATAAAACATTGAACTCAGAAAGTTTGGTAGAAAATATGGTTAAAGGGATGTAAATGTCTACCATCCTGTATAGTAGGAACTACAACTAAAGAAGAAAACTAAAAAAAATATGCTACTCCAAAAAATCACACTTATGTGTCTGATATACCTATTCTTTGACGGCACACTAAATTGTATAATGAATGAGAAGAAACGAGGATATTACGATGAAAGCTGTCTGTCACCCGTTAGCAGTGACGTGTCGGCGCGTGCGCAACGTGGCGACATATTTTAAATGTCAAAAAAGTAGACTTCTGTAGTTATAAAAGTGGAGTGGTAAAATTAAAGAACTAGTTACACTTAGTTCAAATTATACTATAGTTCAAATATAACAGCTAGGTCGTAAGACCCAAAAGCCTTTTTAAAGGCAAAAACAATTTATTTTCTAGTGTCTGAGCATTAGGAAGTTTAAAAAAAAATAAAACAACTTAAAACAGATCAAATCAAATCAAATCAGAATCCCTTTATTCAATTTAAGTCCTTTACAGAACATTTATGAATGTCAAATTTTATAATCTACTGCTGATTCGGAAGGCACTAACGAAGAAGGCACTAACTTATAGGGGGAGATCACCTTATAAGATGAATTCCGAAATTGGACTGCTGATTATAGTGAACTAAAGGAGCAATGAAATTAAATAGAAAGTACGTAAGTTCTTTTTGTGTCACTCTTTTCAGTTCACTCAGATCTTCTCTACAGATCTAGTCATATTAATAGCGAAGCGCATTTTGGTCACAGTAATGTTAATATGAATAAAAAATTCGTACTTTTTACTTTAGACTTTACTTCGAAGTATGCAAGGAATTATTTATTTTTGTCTGATGAAGACTTGTAAGGCATTTCTCCTTAAGACCCTGGGTAATTTTTTCATTTCTAGGGATAATTACTAAGTTCACATTTTTCTTCTTTCTACCGAAAGTAAGATCATTAATTTCTAGGGATTAGGTTGACACAGCATTTCTTGAAAATAAAGTCGACACCTTTAACCTTTTTTAAGTTTACAACTTTCTTATTCAATGGCATTTTTTTTATTATTATTATTTTGAGCGGGCGGTTATGCAGGTCCTGTTCAGAACAGTGTCACTGCGACCAGTTTGATCTATTGTGACCGCTGTGCTACAATTCAGTCCCAAACCCTACACTTTTAAGAAAGTGTATTAGTTAATTTTTATTTTTGGTATAGCAATTCTTTGCAATTTATTCTTAAGTAAATATTGCACTTAAAAAATTCCTCGGAGGGCTCAGGTGGGACTCGAACCCACAACCTTCCGCATACCGGGCAGACATGCTATCCACTTTACACTATCCGAACCCCTTACTAAGCCGACGAATTTCGTAAGTGCTTAACTCGCCATGAGCTGACGATAGTCTCATCAATATTGTAGGTATACTTTACAATATCCAGTGGAAACATTATTACAAATATTTGACCACTAGTTAAGATGAAACTGCTAAACGAATAATTTTTATTTTTGGTATAGCAATTCTTTGCAATTTATTCTTAAGTAAATATTGCACTTAAAAAATTCCTCGGAGGGCTCAGGTGGGACTCGAACCCACAACCTTCCGCATACCGGGCAGACATGCTATCCACTTTACACTATCCGAACCCCTTACTAAGCCGACGAATTTCGTAAGTGCTTAACCTCGCCATGAGCTGACGATAGTCTCATGAATATTGTAGGTATACTTTACAATATCCAGTGGAAACATTATTACAAATATTTGACCACTAGTTAAGATGAAACTGCTAAACGAATAATTTTTATTTTTGGTATAGCAATTCTTTGCAATTTATTCTTAAGTAAATATTGCACTTAAAAAATTCCTCGGAGGGCTCAGGTGGGACTCGAACCCACAACCTTCCGCATACCGGGCAGACATGCTATCCACTTTACACTATCCGAACCCCTTACTAAGCCGACGAATTTCGTAAGTGCTTAACTCGCCATGAGCTGACGATAGTCTCATCAATATTGTAGGTATACTTTACAATATCCAGTGGAAACATTATTACAAATATTTGACCACTAGTTAAGATGAAACTGCTAAACGAATAATTTTTATTTTTGGTATAGCAATTCTTTAAGTGCAATATTTACTTAAGAATAAATTGCAAAGAATTGCTATACCAAAAATAAAAATTATTCGTTTAGCAGTTTCATCTTAACTAGTGGTCAAATATTTGTAATAATGTTTCCACTGGATATTGTAAAGTATACCTACAATATTGATGAGACTATCGTCAGCTCATGGCGAGTTAAGCACTTACGAAATTCGTCGGCTTAGTAAGGGGTTCGGATAGTGTAAAGTGGATAGCATGTCTGCCCGGTATGCGGAAGGTTGTGGGTTCGAGTCCCACCTGAGCCTTCCGAGGAATTTTTTAAGTGCAATATTTACTTAAGTGTATTAGTTGTTTGGGACTGAGATCCCTAGCTTCATTGGGGCTTAAAATGTGCTTTCCCAGATGTATGCTACGTTTGCGCATCAGTGGTCCGCATTCGGTGATGATGTGTATAGGGGTCTCATCCACCTCGTTACACATTCTACAGATTCTAGTGTCGCTCACTATTCAATGGCATGATTGTCAGTATTATTAATACATTGTATCTACCTATTACCTATTAAGAAATTCGTATAAAAAGAAAAATACTATGTCAGCATGACATAGGCCTCCCCCAACGTTCTCCGCACAGATCGGTCCTTGGCCACTCGCATCCAAGGGATTCGCGACGTTCACTAGATCGTCGGTCCAACTGGTGGGAGGCCTGCCACTGCTGCGGCCTGCTGCACGCGGTCTCCACTCAAGGACCTGTCCACCCCAACAGCTCCTCTTGCAAGTCTCCGTCCTCTGTCAGTGTCTGGGTGACGAGACGATTGAGATTTTTTGTTCTAAAAAGCACATTTTTTTTAAAGTAAATCGCGCTATCTTATGGTCATATGGATGTTACTTCATGTTGTTTCCATTTACTACGCTGGCTCAGCGATCCAAAGTGGATCTTGGCCGCTGACGTCAAAGTTCGCCATTTTTTGCGGTCCTGTGACAATTCCGTACATCATCAATCATGCACGTTGAGTGCTTTGAGGTCCTTGGCGACTTCGTCCCTCGCGGTATCTCGGACGACCCACAGGACGTCGCCCCATTGGTTGTCCCAGATAGGCTCCATTCATTAGCTTGTATTTAGGACCCATTTTTTTATACACTAAACTAGTGGCCCGCCCTCACTTCGCTTCGGGACCGTAATTCAGAAATGAAACGATAGATGGCGCTGTGTCCAATTACATCGCGCAAGCGTTTCGTGTTTTCGGTTTATCTATAAGCCTTGTCGTTCTCTGTAGAAGTTATCTCTTTATAAATAGTATAGATACTGCACAAACCGGGCTTCCAAAAATAATGAAAGTCATTCAAACTTGCCGAGACAGAGACAAATCGCAGATCCTTATTCTCTGTATCAGGATCGAGACAAAGACGCAGACATTGTGATTATAACTGGCGGCGCGTGAGATGGCGAGATAGACGGATATAGGGCCGTCTGAATTTATACGCCGCACTCGCCTCTGCCTCATCAGTTGTCCGCCGCAGCTGAAAAACTATAAGTAAGGAACTAGAAATTTCTATCAATTTAAAATTTTAACGTTCGAATTCAGTCTGTTAAGTTACTAATCAGCGTGTTGTAGTCCACTGCTGGACATAGGCCTCTCCTAATATTTCCCACTCTGATCCAACTTTCACTACTTGCCATCTATTTAGGACTCTCCAATTCTCGTGTGTTTATGATTCTTATCGAAAATAGATGTTTATTAGTATACTTTTCATTTAACTACAGTTTTTATTTAATATTCTGCATGTATTTTATATTGAAAATATTAATAATTTGTGGCCTAATTTTAATTCAGTCAATGTCGAAAAAACAAAAAAATCAAGAAAAGGAACAAAACATTTTTTTAGTCGGAATTATTTTAGTAATTACTAGGAATACCTGTTCTGAGAGACAATAATGATCAGTAATCAGCAACGGATACAATTATAGTGCACAAGGTATGCGCAAACACAATTTCACCCTGCACTTATTCCCTTGCTCTTAATTTCACGAACACGATTGACACGACCGGAGGTGGATCAGGTGCAGGATAAATAGTTAAATGTGTAAATCAAATGACAAATGTCTAATTCGATTTTAATGTCGAGTACACGAGAATAAGCCCCCAGGATGTAAGTAACTTGACGAATTTAGAGTAAGTACCTACACTCTGATTCATAATCATGTAAAGTAAACTGACAGATGTCAATGTGTCATCCCCATACATTATAACTCAATTTGACACATGCAAAATGTCGAAATGCATAGAAACTGGTAATTTTCATCTGTCAGTTTACTTTACATGATTATTAATCAAAGTATAAGTGATTGCTCCGTCCAAATATTAGGATTCAAACTTACTGCACTTTCGCATTGAGGTACGAATTTTAAAACGCGTCCGACAGACATAAGTCATCCCCGCTCATTATAATGAAGTTTCATATAGTATGATCGCGATAAGATAAGGAAAGCAAGCTTACACGGCCGGTGGCACACCACAGCCCAGCAGATTTAAACCTTACATAGCAAATGATAAGTCTAAATTTACAATAGCAACCTGAGAAGAGGTAGTGGCATTTAAAAATATTTCACTTGAAGAGTACAAACTTTGTTGAAATTACAAGTGAGGAGATATTGTCATGTTTGAACAAGAAACTGGTTGGGGACTAAGGAAATGTTTTGCTTTGACATAGAGAGCGTTTTTCTGCAACTTTTGGACGGCAAAAATAAATAAATAACTTTTGAAAAATCGCTTAAAAAATTTCAACTTTCCATACAAAGTCGATCACGTGACTTGGTCATTTTGTATGGGGAGTCGAACAAAAATTTTAAGAATTTCGAAAAGTTACTAAACAAATAGGTATTGTTCAGAATGGTTGATAGAACACGTGGTTAAAGGAATGTTCAAAGATGTATCTTTACAGGGTACAGGGTGTACCCTGTATGTGAATATTTAGATCCTTTTTACCCAAGTCTTTAATTGTGGGAGAGCCATGCTTCGGCATGAATGGGCCGGCTCGACCGGAGTGATACCACTGCCTCACAGAAAACCGGCGTGAAGCAGCTCCTGTGCTGTGTTTCGCTGAGTGAGTGAGGGTACCGGAGGCCCATCGGGGGGGAAGGGGATAAAAGGTTAGCAGCGCACTTGTTGCATGTGTTCATGGGCGGCGGCAATTGCTTACCATCAGATGATCCGCCTGCTCGTCTGCTACCTATCATAATATGAAAAAAAAAAGTCTCCTACCAAACATTCTGAACAACATTTGTTCTAGGTGCGACTTAAAAATAATGATACTAAACCACCAATAACGCTTAAGTTGGACCTCAGCCTAACAGTACGCCATCTAGCGGATTTTACACGCGATAGCCCCCATTAATCAAACGCCACGCCCAGCCGTGGACAGCGTCGCGTGACGTCGCGTGACGTCGCGTACTACACAGCAATCGCCAGCCGTTTGTTAGATATTACTATCGGCCACTTACTTTTAGCATCTGTCATTAAACCCCCCATTCAAAAACGAACCTTAAACTAACCCATTTAAATCCTCTTTCGATTGGAGTAACAATCTAGATTTTATCATTGGAGTACTTGTGTGGCCAAACTATTTACTCGTATATAATTAGTCGCCAACTATGGAAGATAAATATTAAAACACCATAGTGCTTATTAAAATTAAACTTGCTATGCATGCAAGTCTTTAGTAGGAATATTGATTCGTAGTAATGGTTTATTTCTTGCAAAAAAAAAAAGTATCAGGTCAAACCGTTAGTTTAGTTTTTGGCACTATGTAAAACGACTAAGCCAAAATGTTAATACAAGATGTATACCAAATCAACACAAATTACAAATTGTTTATTAAGGGCAGTTGATTTTAATATTAAACCCTTTATTACAAATGTGATCTAAAGTTAGTTTTGTGACTTTTATAAAAGTGACAGACAGAATTATTTATAACCGCGACTAACTTTATAAGTACTCGTATTAAAATAGGCAGAATGGAATAGTATGGAACGCAGTGTCCTCTCCAATTAAGTTTACAAGTTTTTAAGAGATAGGAAATAGATATATGAGACAGACGAGCAGCCGGATCACTATAAGCGAATGCCGCCGCCCGCAGAAACCTGCAACACCAGTAGAGTCACAACTGCGCTGCTAACCTTTAACCCCTTTGCCCCCGATTACGCCTCCGGTACCCTCACTCAGTCAACAAAACACAGCGCAGACGCTGTCTTACGCCGGTCTTCTGTGAACTCGTGGTATCAGTAGGGTAAAGGCGGAATAGATGCTGTAGTAGGATAGATGCCTCAGACAACATGTAGCGACCTGTGCAAACACTACACTCAGCCCTTAGTGTAGCCCTTAGCATCGACTGGTGGGAGGGAGGGAATACGCTTGTATTTAAACGAAAGACTATGAATTTAGTGACCGCACAGGTCGCCATATGTTTTTTGAGCCATCTCTCCTACTACGGTATCTATCTCACCTTTACCCTAAGCTATGACAGTTTTGGGTGGAACCGAAAATACCAAAAGTGATGGTAAACAAAAAGTGATCATAATCAAAATCGTTGTAGTACAAGAGACTAAGTAAAAATGGCAATTTATTTCACAAAAAGATTGAAATCCTTGAGTTTGCGAAAGCAAAAGATAATTGTAAAGATACGAGCAACAAGTGTGCCTTAATTTTACTTTGAATAATATCTTTTTTGGGGTTCCGTTTAAGATTAAAGCTGACAGATAGCTGCCCAGTTACATCATACTGGTATTAGGATACAGGTATATTGATTTATATTAATTTTAATGATGTCAAAGGTGGCAGACGAGACGGATCGTCTCATGGTAAGCGATTGCTGCCGCCCTTGGACACTGTCGATACCAGTGGAGACACACACTCGGTAGGGGCCCACGTTAAAATGCGCTCAAGGTGGAGGAGATCCTCACAGGCGCTGGACAGGGCCCCGGCCCAGACAAAGCTAGGCCTCAATGTGCAGCTGTCAGCCGTCGGGTAGCAATATATTTTTTTTTATGTGATAGGTAGTAGGAGAGCAGGCGGATCACCTGGTGGTAAGCAATTGCCGCCGCCCATGGACACTTGCAACACCAGTGGAGTTACAAGTACGCTGCCAACCTTTATCCCCTTCCCCCGAGTGGGCCTCTCCGGTACCCTCACTCACTCGGCGAAAACAGCACAGGGGCTGCTTCACGCCGGTTTCTGTCAGGGAGATTATATATTACATATATAAATATATATATTAGCAGGTAGAATATGGCGATTAAAAGCCAGCCCTACCCGCCGTTGCCCAGGGACACCAGTATCCCTCCAGTAGCAGTTCCAAACAGAGCAAAAATACTACCGAGAGGGCCACACAAAGAAGTCGGTGCACTGTAGTCCCCTGTTATCCACTGACCTACGGAACATCATTTTAGTGAGCCCAATACAGCTTTAATCTTGATTGGGCCACATTTACTGCAACTCTGCCCTTTACCCAACAAAAGGATATTCGTATCAATTAAGACAATCTAAACACTCATTACCTGAGAAAGCAATTTCAAAAACAGGTTCAATTAACATAAATGTAATGAATTTTAATGTGAGGAAAGGACAGGCCGTTTTTTGGAAACATTTTATTTTCAAGTAAAGGGACTACGGTGACCCACTGCTGGGCAAAGGCCCACAAATACCGCCATTGCACTTTATTTGTAGCGATAGTTTTCCAATTGCTGGAGAAATTGTCCAAGTCATCACGCCATCTCTTTTCATAGTCGGTGTTAGAAAACTTATTTATTATTTTTTCTTTATTGCACGAAATAATAAGCATAATTGGCGGATTTAACGCTATAATACAGCATTCTCTACAAGTCAAGCATAGGGCAAGTCAGAAAAATTTTGCGGAGTAAAATTAAAATTAATATTTACCTTTTTACAGATAATGTTTATACCTAGATAGCTATACTATAAGATACAAGATTATGTTCCATCTTTATGACTGTACCGATTTGGGAATCAAACCCACGATCATTACTTTCCAACAGATGCCCAAACCACCACACTAAACAAGTCAAGGGGGTTATTCTTCTCAAAACCAATTTACTAGTTTTACTCTATAGACATTTCTGCTCATCTCGGCGTCAAGTAAGACACCAAGACACCTCTTACCTTTATCCAATAGGGTATTTGACTAATCTCGATATAGTAACAAATATTTATACTTTTCCAAAACACTGGTAAATGACAACCAATGGCCAACATTTTCAGTTAAAAATATAACGTCTAGCTGGTTTTATGAGCATTCAAAGTTTCATAGGCAAGTCCATTTTTAAAGTATAAAATTAAAAAAAAAATTATATCATAACTACCCGTACATTTTTCACCAATTTTTATTATGAAACCATTTACTTAAACGAAACATTTGATATACTTAGCTACCAAGATACGAGCGTGTGACGTTACTTGCCTGTAGCCATTTGTATAGAGCGTTTTTGGGCTTGCCCAAAATATGTGCTCTTAAAGTTGTGATATCTCGGGTGATTCAAATCAGAATCGAGTAATTCTTTCAATAATGTTTCTTAAATTGAGAGGTCTTTTGATTAAACACATAATTTTTTTTTTGTCAAATACCTCATATTTCTCATAGACACTTCACAAGATTTGAGTGCTCACATTTTACTGATTAAGTTGGTAAAGTCCTTCATTTAAAGCCATTCGCGAACATTCGCACCTTGACGTGCAAAACGTCTCCCACCTACATGTCCGTAATTAGCTCATAATTGAGAATAACCCGCGTTCCTATTGTTTTGCTCATCACTTAATTTCCGAACTAACAAACACCACGAAAATGCATGCACAGTAAGGAAATTGAACACTCTATTCAATCAATCAAATGAACTAGGAGTAAAATTTATAAAAAAAAAACGCCGTTAAATTTTACTCATTTTAATCCCAAAGCCCTCATAATAGGTAACACAAATAAAGCCCCTTTAGCATGTTAGATCATCAAAATAAGCAAAATAAAAAATCAGCTGTTCCATACATTATCGCCTGGTGCAATGAATATTGTGTTGTATGGAATAGCTAATTTTTATTTTGCTTATTTTGATGATCTAACATGCTCCGTTGGTCTAGTGGTTTAAGTACCGGGCCGTGATCTCGGGGTCCCGGGTTCGAATCCCGGGTCGAGCAAAAGTATGTTTCGTATTTTTCGAACATAGCTCGGGTTTGTGATCACCAATCCGCATTAGGCAAGCGTGGTGATTAAGCCTAATCCCATCATAGTAGTGATAACTTGATTTCTAAGATGGAGGCTTTTGCCCTGCAGTGGGACAGTATATAGACTGATACTTTTTACATGCTGTTAGATCATCAAAATAAGCAAAATAAAAATCCTGTTACCTACCTATTACAATAGTTTCGGGATTAAAACGACTAAAATTTGACGTAAACTTTTTTGAAAGAGGCGATATACTCTTTGCACTAAAGGTTACAGAACTTAACGCAAACTTACCGCAAATCATAGTTATATACAATTTAAGCGGTCTTATCGCTAATAGCAGTCACTTTCAGATAACCTTTAAGTAGAGGAAAAGTACAGTGAATTTAAAACAGGTGAGGCAGTGGAGATCTGATTCATGAAACTCCTTCAGTCTCTATTGATGGACACACGCCCAATGACCCCAAGCAGTAATACACAAAGTACATACGTGGGTGAGCCACGCTTCGGCATGAATGGGCCGGCTCGAGCGGAGTGATACCACTGCCTCACTGAAGGCCGGCGCAAAGCAGCGCCTGCGTTCGTCGAGTGAGTAAGGTTACCTGAAGCCCAATGGGGGGAAAGGGGTTAAAGGTTGACAGCGCACTTTTTAATCTACTAGTGCTGCAGGTATCTATGGACGGCGGCAATCGCTTACTATCAGGTGATCCGTCTGCTGTTACCTATCACATTAATAAAAGTAAGTACTTTGTTCGTTTTTTTCATGTCTCTGCTGGACTTAGAAGGACTGTGCACGTGTGGTTATTTGATAAGACAGCTAAAACACGAAGTTTTAAAATGTCTATGTTATTAAAATTCAGCGAAAGGGTTTATGTCACCGAGTAACTGCGAATTCTTACCTGATTAGGCAGGACATTCGAGGGCAGCTTAAGTTAAAAAAACTGTTGAAAACTTTCTTTTTTTGAAGTCGGTAAATATCATCGCGGGTTCAGATGGGATATAAACTTATACCCTTCTAAGTACTGGGTGGTGATTCCACTAACTACTAACCGAACCACTTACTTAGCTGACGAATTCTTGTAGTGCTTGATTCACCATGAGCTGACATAGTCTCAGTGCTTAAACGGATTAAAATGTTGGAATGAAGATAACTCACTGATATATCATTTTGCTATTAGTGCAACGGCCAAGCAATTAGCAACAATGTTGCTTACCACAAAATGTTACTCTCAAACATTCAAACTACTTATCACTTTATGTCTTGATGTTTACAGTCCAATTTCAATCAACAAATACTTGCAAAGTTCAGTCTACAATATCTAAATGCGGCAACCCACTTAGCACTTTATCACAAACGAGGAGAGTGCTAATTGAAATGGCTAATTTAAGCGATTCTTTAGGGCTAAGTGCATGATCTATTCTGATTCTGAAGACGCCTGAAGCAGTCCGAGCAAAAAGTTTATCAATTAGATGCGTAGGTGATAATTAGCCAACCATTAATATGGTATACATTAGTGTCACAGGACCAATATTTATGGTTACAGTTAAATGTATGTTACAGACAAACATGTTGAGTAACTTCATTATCATATAGTCGTTTTATACACGTCTTACTTAGTAGTTCGAAACTAAACCAATAGATGGCGCTGGGCGTCGATCAGATCGCGTTAGTGTTTTGTATTTTGTGCTTGTTGTCGTAGTTTGTGCAGCTTTGTCATTGACTATAGAAATTAACTTTCTCTTTAAAATTGTGGTTGCCTGTTAAATAAAAACGATGTAACATTTTTCCAAATGTACTCCTGACCTATCGTATCAAATTTATAACGAAAGCGACTTTATCACTATTAGCGGTCTCTTTCAATCAAACTTTAGGTAAATACTCTTTAAACAGATGTGGAGGGTAGAATCATGTAATTAAAATACAACGTCTTCAACTCACACCATAACTTCCATTAATTCAGACCACCAATCTCTTGTAACCCAATAAAAAAAAACTATGACTAGGTATTAAAACTCGTTACCGAAGACTTAATTTATTTTCGTACTAAAACGCCGAGATGCTCCACTGATAAATGCAAACCTTTAGGCCACTACAATAGTGATGTGACACCAGTGAAATTTTTTGACTCAAGTCATTTAAGGGAGTACAATTTTTTTACTTGTTTTTTTTCTCTCCATATTTTGCTCGGCAGTGAGCATTAGGAAAACATCAAGAGGAAACCTGCCCGTTCTAAGATACTTAATTTGTGAATCGTATAACCTTGATTAGGTTAGTAGTCATAGCTTCTTTGGTATTACCAGAGTTCCAAATCCTATCTTGTCCAAGCATACCCCAGCTCATAAGCGACGGATTGATATTTCTATTTTTAGATATTGAGTGTTGTTTCATGTTCAATCTATTTTTTTGTATAAATTCTTCACTAACAAACCAATACGTGCGTCATAATAATTGTATAGCTTCATGTCAGATTTTAAAACAAATGCTTACGTTATTTTTCTCACTCGAGTCACTTACGTAAACCGTCGCATCATTACTTCACATTTTCATTAATTCCTTTTGAGTTACGAGTGATTGCTTGATAGATCGACTGGCAACCTCAAAATGTATGGAGTAATGTATTGAATGCTGCCGTCAATAAATATTTACGATAATGTTGCATAATGCAGTTTCCCTTTGAATTTTAACGAATAATTATACTTTAAAGAACTTGCTGATAAATCGCGGTGCGTTTATGTATGGTCGGAAGAATGGGAAGGCACGTTTTGGGGTTTATGTCTTGTAATACTCTGAAAGGAGTGAGCGAAAGAGTAATAGTCCTCTTGACCGAATTTTGTGCGACCGATTTCAAGGACTTAAAAGGGCAGAAATGGGAGTTGAGAAAACTGATTAAATGCGAGGTCGACGCGCACAGAGGGTTCTGTAGTAATTATCATCTTCATCGTCTCAGCCATAGGAAGTCATAGGAAGCCATAGGAAGTACTGCTGAACGTAGGCCTCCCCCATCGACCGATTGGAAGCGGTCTGCATCCAACGGGCACCCGCGTCTTATTCGAACCCTTTTTATTTTGCACTGTACTTGTTGATACTTAATTGTATATAATTATATACGCCAATGGTCGTGGCTTCGATCCTCACCCTGGACAAACATTCATCTGATGAACACGTATGTTCTGTGTTTGGGTGTAATCTTCTATACCATTTATAAAGAGATAACTTCTATAGACAACGACAAGGCTTATAGGTAAACCGAAAACACGAAACGCTTGCGCGATGTAATTGAGCACAGCGCCATCTATTGGTTCATTTCTGAATTACGGTCCCGAAACGAAGTGAGGGCGGGCCACTAGTATATAATATTTAAGTATTTGTGAATGTGATTCCTCTGTTGTCTATAACACAAGTGCTTAACCTGTTCAGTGACACTTCTAATTGTTTTTATTTTCGGGGTATTATTTTGTTTTTTTGGTAGGTATAATATTTATTGAAATATTGGTTAATTGTCACTGAATAAACTTATTTCTATTCTATTTTATTAAGCTACTTAGTACGGAGTCAGGTCAATGTATGAGATGTTGTGTAAAAAATAATGAGTTCTAGAAATAAACGTATTGCTAGATCAACTTTACATTCTATCTGTACATGTATAATTTAGCTGTCAAATACCAAGTGATATATCGTTGTCTCGTCAACTTAAGAGACTATTGTGTGGAGCTATTAAATCTGTTATCCAGTTTTTACGATAATTTATTGCGATTGAAGCAAATATAGATTGATTGGATCATCCTTTTTGTGCGCTATAGAATGATGGAAGAGGCTGCTTCTGTAATTTATTAGATGGGAAAGGTATTTTTCTTGATGAAAGTAGAGTATAGCTTATGGTTTGAAAAATTTTTTTTTCTGGGCCTATTAAGTTGTGGTCTGTGAAGATGTTAGTTGTTATTTTTTCTTAATTTGCAGAGTGAAACAGCGCCTGCGCTGTGTTTCGTCGAGTGAGTGAGACTACCGGAGGCCTAAAAGGATACGGGGTAAAAGGTTGGCAGTACTTGTGACTCTACTGGTGTTGTAGGTGTCTATGGGCGGCGGCAATCGCTTACCATCAGGTGACCCATCGCTTGTCTGCCACATTAAGAAAAAATGTTCTATGACTTTAGCGTGTAACGTGTAATTCCCGGTTGAGTCTAAACCTGTCGTTTTAGATCACATAGATCAGATTTAAAAATCCAGATGTGCATATTCCGAGCGAATTTGACTTATGGAACCCTAGAAATTATGATGAAGTCACTTTCAAAATTTATCTTATTTTGTAGTTTTTTAGATTTTCGCTTTTCATTGTAAGTAACTTTTAAATATTATAACGGGAATTAAGGCGACGTTTATGGCCATGCTTAGTCCAGTCCGCTTGTGACCACGGTTGCTGCAACGTGGCCGAAACGTCAAGCAGTAAGGACAATACTTAACAATAAACGTCGCGTTAATTCCCGTTTCATTATTTTATAGCTATCTCATTTTATCCGCAATCGCATAGGAATCCGAAACTAAAGTCATCGGCCAATAGCACGTGGGAACTTCTAGGCACGACAAATTGATTATTTTCGTTATTAATAGTTATTAGGCGATACCGGCTGTCATACGGTAATGAGAGCTTGCGAGCGTTTTCTGGGCGGTTGGACGTGGAACCTTGAATGTATGGATGTGGGATTGGTAACCAGTAGATGCGGGATATTCAGCATGCTAAAGTGACAATGGGCTGGCCATATCTGTCGAAGAGCTGACTACCGTTGGGGTAGAAAAGTTCTTGAGCGCAGACCGCGACTCGGGAAGCGTAGTGTAGGACGGCCTCCGGCTAGATGGAGTGACGATTTGCGAAAGGCTGTTGGTATAGACTGGATGCGTCTCGCCGAAGACAGGGTGAAATTGCGAACATTGGGGGAGGCCTATGTCCTGCAGTGGACTGAGACAGGCTGATGATGATGAGATGCGTGATAAGGAACGTGTATGAGAACGTTGTTTGAATTAGGATGACGTGTGAGAGTGAGATAGAAGACGAATGGCAGACGACGAAAGGTGTAAGGACGTGTAAGTAATGAGAAGATTAACTATCGTCGTAAGACCTAAAAGCCTTTAAAAGGCATAAAATAATTGATTTTCCATTATGACAGCTGTTTGGGCCATACGACGTTATTATAAGAAGAGCTTCGTTGGGGTCCTGGGTTCAAATCCCAGGTCGAGCAAAAAGTATGACGTGTCAAATTTTTCGAACATAGCTCGGGTTTGTGATCACCAATCCCCATTAGGCAAGCGTGGTGATTAATATATTAGTAGCGATGATTTGATTTCTATGATAGAGGCCTTTGTCTTGCAGTGGACCAGTATACAGGAGGTCCCACGGCCATGCCACAGGGAGGAAAAGTATCTTTAATTATGTAGATGGAACATTCTACTGAAACAAGACATTATAATCACAATTGTCGTAGAGCCACTCAACGTTATCTTTTGACGTTGCATGAATGGGCCGGCTCGACCGATGAGATACCACAACCTCACAGAATGAGACCGCGTAAAGGTCTCTAAGCCCATTTTGAGACTATATGCAAGAAGTTCTTGCAAATTACGAAGCCAACTGCCTTTTGTTGTAAGTTGTAGTTATCAGTATACCTACATTGAAAGTTCAGATAAGTTTTAGTAGCGAACGGCACGAACACACTTGAACATCGACAACTTATCCGACTGGAATAAAACGAAATAATGATGAAAACATTTTACCTATGTTATGATAAACCATTTTTCTGCTACGGAACCCTTGGGCGAGTCCGACTCGCACTTGACCGCTTTTTTAGCATCATCATCATCATCAGCCCGGAAGTACCCACTGCTGAGTATAGGTCTCCTTTCTTTTACGCCAAAGTAAAGTTTTTTAGAATACCAGGGGCCAATTCTCGTACTCTTGACATTGAAGTCTAATGCACTTAAAAATCATAAGACACTACGCTTCGCCATGAATGAGAGAGCCACGCTTTGGCATGGGCTGCAGCTCGACTGGAGTTATACCACGTCTCAAAGAAGACAGACATGAAGCAGAGCCTGCTGAAAGCCCATTTGGGGGAAAGGGGTCGAAAGGTTGGCAGCGAACTTGTGACTGTACTGGTGTTGCAGGTATCTAAGGGCGGCGGTAATCGCTTACCATCAGGTGATACGTCAGCTTGTCTGCCACCTATCACATAAAAATCTACTTTAATCTCAGAGTGCATGAGAATTGGTTCCCATTACCACATCCAACCGTTCACTCCTCCGCGCCATACCTGGGAGCGCATGCATATCTATTCATTACCATCTACGAAGCTACAATCACCAATTCTATGCACTCGTAATGACCCTCTTGGCCGTCTTACCCACACGTTGAGGGTCCTCCTAGGCTGGGGTGCGACCTTTCACTCAAGTGAAATGATTCAGTTCTTTGAATCTCGTTTACACAGTAAATCTCGGTCTCGATGGCGCAGTGTCTAAGGTATTCGCCCGAAGCGGGAAAGGTCCCGGGCTCAATTCCTGGGACCTTTAAAAGGTAAGCAACGAAACGCACCCTAAGGCGGTTATAAGGTGAGTCCTTGTCAACTGAGCTAGTGAACTTTTTGAGGATTTTTTTGTTATAGGCGGCAGATGAGCAGGCGGAACACCTGATAATAAGCGAATCGGCGCCGCCGCACAAATAGATCCCTGCAATACCAGTAGAGTCAAAAAGTGCCCTGCCAACCTTTTCCTCCCATTAGGCCTCCGGTACCCTCACTCACTCGACGAAATACAGCGCAGTTAAATGAAGATTATCGCCTAGTAAAACTATGTATTGAACTAACTCATTTAAGTATTACACTATTCGACATACTCCTTAGCTATTACTCATTCCCTCGGGTGAGCCTAAATATCGATTAGCGAAATATATCGCTATTTATCGGCAAACGGCAACAGGTTTGCTGATGTCATATTAAGAAAATAGTTTTAAGATCAACGTATACAAAGTTACCAAGCGTGTATCTGTGAATATTTAGTTAGAGTTCTATGGAATCATCAAGTCTCAACAATCAAGTCGGTCACGTGACTTGTCATGTTGTATGGGGGTCGAAAATATTTTTGATGAATTTCGTAAACTCGTTGAACAAAATGGTGGGCAGAACATATGTTCTACGTCTGTGAATATTTATAACCCTTCATCCTGTGGAATAAATAAAAGACTAGTGACCCGCACACACTTCGTTTCGAGACCAATTAAATAGATGGCGCTGGGTGTCAATTGCATCGCGTAAATTTTGCTTAAATGCCTTGTTGTGGTCTACAGAAATGATCTCTTTATAAATAGTATACATAGATAGTAGATGTAGCAGCAGTGAGTAATATTACATTAAGTACGGGTAGCTATTACCAAAAACAGGGCCGTCATTGACGTTCTTCAATAAAGCGGCCCACGGTTAGCCGCATTGTATGACTAGGTATTATTATGACAAGTGTTACCACAACACAACATTATCTTTACAAGGTAAGGGTTATTTTTATTTATGACCAGCAGGAATTAAGGATGTATGGCCCTGTTTTTAATAACCGCTAGCCGTACTGTAATATGACGGAGTATACGATCCGGCTGCTACTTAAAGATTAAAGATTTATTTAGCTTATTAATATTGTACTTACTGTGCTCATTACGCCACCCGACCCCAATCACCCCAGGGCACCTGATCACTTGAACTGTGACTGAAGCTACGGGGAGCAGCTAATAAATCGATTATCTATAAATTTAATCGATTATCTTGGACTTTTAATCTATTAATCCATGAGTCATGCCGTGAGATTACTCGGCTAGCTATAGTCTATATCGATAAAGAAGAAATATTTGTTTGTATGAAACAAATAAACTCAGAAACTACTAAATTGCTTTCACAAAATTCTAACTCCTATGTCACTAATTGAAATATCAACAAAGGCCATACAAAGTGAACTCGAATCATTAGTCAAACTCTAATTAGCCACTGGATGTATAATTATACTAATTAGTGTACACCTGTGCATTTGCTGAACTAAAAGATTCAATAGCGATAACTCAAACAAGGGAGATAAGTTCGTTTTTAGGGATCCGTAGCGTAGCAGGAAAAACCGATCGCCTTAAATCACTTTACTAACTGTTACCCCTTTTAATGAGGAAATTGAATAATTTAATACATACAGAAAGACCACGCCTATCTTGTAAACATTATCTCTGATAGTTTGGTATATCATTTCAGAAGAGCCAATTTTTTTTTGTACTTTTCAGGCCGTGATTTTTTGCAGTCGGGTTTTTTACAAACGATACCTAAATATAAAAATATATATAATTTTGTCAATTTGATTTAATTGCAATAAATAATGTAACGCGTAAATCTAAAATAATGACTTCTAAACCACGCTACATCTAGGAACTCTAGAAAGCTGGGACAGATTTCTTTAATTTTTTTTAGATAATAAAAATAAATAAATTGAGATATCTTACAACTGTTCCAATCAAATCCAAGACTTAAGGATTACTCAGATTTATGAGCCAAAACCAGGAAGGTTACGGCTTTAATTATTGTGATTTGGTTTCAAATTAAATAATGTACGGAACCCCCAACAAGCACGATCGACTCGAACTTTTTAAGTTTTTTTCTTGTTCCGAAACTAACTGTTGTCTTCGGTCGTAATTATGGTTCGTTAATTTAAGTCATGTTTAGTTATCGCCTAGATAAGGCATTGTGTTTAACAAAATGAAACATACGAGTATTGTGTAAGGTAAAATATCAGCAGGACAGTAATATTATAGGTAAGTAACGCTATAATAATAATAATAGATGATACATTTTAAATCTTCAAGAAACGAGTGCATACTTTCCTAAAAGACTGGCAACGCATCCGCAACCGCACTCCTTCTAGTATAGGTAGCTGATGTCCATGAGCGGCGGTGTTTACTTACCATCAGGTGAAATAATGAGTTTAGATGTTATGTTGCTAGACCCTTACAGGGGCCTACTTACTTGTTTACTATTGTCAACTTATTTATTTGTAACCTCTTGATGTATCTAATGTGACGTGCAATCAACAATTGAATTTCCATTTTCATTATTGTGATTAAAAGGGGCCTCAATTCGTGACATCTTACGAATCGTCTCCAGAAATCCCATCAGTACAAAACATCTTTAAAATAAAATTGGCCATAAAAGTCCATCGTTAATCCATCCTCACTGGTACATTTACTCCATTCTCCTACTAATATCCTACCTTAATTCCTCTAATAAACTGCATTGTGCATAACACAGTTGCAGTTGCAACAGCTAAACGTATGCAAATTCCTTTCAAATGGTTGAAATCCGTTTTGTAAATGCAATAGCATTGATGTAATGTTGCCAACATTATGCCTATGGTACTAAATTTGTACATTTTGTAATACTTTGGTACAGTCGAGTTCAAAAATATGTATACACTGTAGGACTTTGTCACAATACATTTTTTAATGATTTATAAGAAAGTGGAAGTCGTTTTCTTATACATATGTACTGTGACAAGGTCCTAAAGTGTATACATATTTTTGAACTCGACTATACCCATTACGGGGCAAAAATGCAAGTCCGTAGGAGAGTACGATTGGGTACGACGGTCTCACAGAAAACTGGCGTGACAGAGCACAACGCCTATGCTAAGTTTTGTCTAGTGAGTGAGAAACCATAGGTGCAATATGGAGAAAGAGGAGTTAAAAGGTTGGTAAGTAGTGCTCTTGTAACTTCACTGGTCTTGCCGCTGATGGATACCCATCAGCGGCAATTTTTAGGGGATCCGTCTGCTTGTCTGCCACTTTTAACATACCTAAACCAGACCGCGAGTGAGTCGCAAATGAAAACGTTCTGAAAACGGACTCCCATGCGAAACTAATTGGGGACCCATCTTGATGACTTTGGCTCTCCTATTAGATTTTCAAAACCTTGAAATTATTATTTTTTGAATCGTTCGCGGTCCCATAGGATTTTAAAAATTGACATTTAAAAATGTTTTTGGTAATTAGTGCATTTTGATGATAGAAATTGGCAACATTGAAAGCTGGGCGATTAAGCCGGCTTGAGACGTGTCAAATCATGTCCTTGTCGGATGATTGTGTCTTGTGTATAAGCGTAGGTGACTACCTCGATAGCCCAGTGGATTAAATTATACTGCTGCGCTTGTGGTTCTAGGTTCAATACCCAAAATTGGCCGTACCTAAAAAGTTTCCTAAAGGGCCGGCAACGCATCCGCACTCCTTCTGGTGTAGCTGATGTCCATGGGCGGCGGTGTTCACTTACCATCAGGTGACCCGCTTGCTCGTTTGCCTTCCTATACTATATATAAAAAGTTTTGTATTGGTGGATTTATTTTTTAAATCGACCTAATAATTCCGTTTCTTTTTACCACAGCTTCTTTTCTAAAATAGAAACATTTCTTGTTCTTTTTTTTAGTTTCTTTTTGTACTAAGTATATAAAAAACACCATTAGGTAGTTATTTTATTACGTTAAGATTAATTTAGAGCCACGGAGGTCGACCCCACTCGTATTGAATTAAATGAAACATAATAGATGGTACTTTTAGCCCCGTGGGGTCAATCCGGCAATCAATCAGTTGGTTTCAAAAGCCCTTATTATTATAGAAACGGTGTCCGTGTCTGTTGATCATTTGACAGCCACAGAAAACCGGCGTGAAGCAGCCACTGTGCTGTGTTTCGCCGAGTGAGTGAGGGTACCGGAGGCCCACCCGGGGAGGGGAAGGGGATTAAAGGTTGGCACCGCACGTGTAACTCCACTGGTGTTGCAAGTGTCCATGGGCGGCGGCAATTGCTTACCATCAGGTGATCCGCCTGCTCGTTTGCTACCTATCACATAAAAAGAAAAGCCTCGGTAGCGCAGTGGCTAATGGGTCACTTTAAACCTCTGCCTCGTTTTAACCCGGGGTAAGCTTAGATGTCCATTGGATGCGGGTGGCACAGGACCGATCTGTGTGGAGAACTTTTGGGGAGGCCTATATCCAGGGACGTCTATTGGCTGAAATGATGATGAATGATGAAGCTTAGATGATTCAGGATCTACCGTGGGAAAACCACGCTTCGGCATGAACGGGCCGGGTTGATCGGAGTGATACCGCGGCCTCACAGAAGAACGGCGTCAAGCATGCGCTTATGTTTCGTCAAGTGAGTGAGGGAAAGGGGTTTTGCACCACACTTGTGACTCTTCTCGGGTTGCAGGTGTCGATGGGCGGCGGCAATCGCTTACTACCAGTTAATCCGTCTGCTCGTCTGGCCACCTATCACTAGAAAAAATATCATTATAATGAAACGACTGCCGTCTGACCTTAGCAACCCTTTAACAAGAAAACCAGATCAACCGAATCATCGTTAAACGTCTTATACATTTTATCTAGTCTTGCATTTCAACAATCTATATTATTTATTAGTTTAATTCTATAGACCACGACTAGGCTTATAGATGTACCCAAAACACGAAACACGTGCGCGATGTAATCGACACCCAGCGCCACCTATTGGTTTCAACTAGGTACTACAAAAAAGATAGAAGATTTTGGGATCATAAGTTTAATTTTAAGTTTCTGTTATTTGTTCCAAATAAATATTTAGCCATTCTATTCATTAAGGTTAAATGACGTCTCTGAGTGCGGCATCTAATCATAAATCAGAAAAGCGAAGATGTGGCTGATAGAAATGCAAATAAATACGTCACCTAATATATTTCGAAAGACATTTGATGCATTCCGTGGCAAACTTGCCTGCAATCCTTTCGCACCAGGCAATTCAAAACTTATTACGAGAGAAATAGAGTTGATTATGTATTTTCTAAGAGTTGTTACTGTGTGTTTCAGAATAACAAAGTAGAAGCTAATTTAAGGTTAGTGTAAATGTTAACATTTGTCATGTCAGAGTAACAGATCGAGCGTCGGATTTTCAATTCAATAACAACGTAAGGGCGTTACATATTAACGAAATACACTTGGCTTCAAAAATATCGCACCAAGCGTAGACGCTATAAAAACATAATTCATTTGCTAATATAAAATGACTAGCGGCCGCCCGCGACTTCGTCCGCGTGGAAAAGTAACTTTTTATCCCCCTTTCAACCCTTTACAACCCCTTTTTCGCAATAAAAAGTAGCCTATGTCCTTTCTCAGGGTCTAGATTATCTGTATACCAAATTTCATTTAAATCCGTTGAGTAGTTTTGGCGTGAAAGAGTAACAGACAGACAGACAGACAGACAGACAGACAGACAGACAGGCAGACAGAGTTACTTTCGCATTTATAATATAAATATTAAATATTATAGTAAAAAATAATATTAGTATGGATGGATGGATAGTATGGAAGTATGGATTAGAGCTTTAATGTCAAAATCTTTTAACAGCCTTTATGTTTAATAATATACAGGTGGTATCAGTAAACATTTGCATCCCATTAGCCACGTGTTTTACCGACCATTACTTGTAATATTTGTTCTAAGACTTTTGTAAATTAAAAAAAACGACTTTTCTTTGATTTTCAAAAATCTTACTTTCAAAGTCGATGCCCAGCGCCATAATTTATTTCAGGTTGAATTCAAAGTCCCAAAGCGAACTGAGGACGGGCCACTATAGTTAGTTTTATCACTTTATTTTTATACTAATTAAACCTCTAACTGAGCACTGTCACAGATTATATGCACTGTATGGACATTAGGCGATGCCGCGATGGTGTGATATTTTTGACGCCGAGTGTACTTAGTCATATTTGAAAACTGTTCTTGCTAATGACAATCCCGTATGGACTTTATTTGTGGCCTCAAAGCGAAGCAATCCTTATGCCGATAATAGTAGAGCAATATAGCTAAAATATAATGTCTTAAAGTAAGGAAACGGCTAAGCCATACAGAGTGTATCTGCAAACATTTACATCTCTTTAACCACGTGTTCTACCAAACATTCTGAATAACATTTGTTCAACGACTTTCGCAAATACGCATAAAAAAAAATCAAGTGTTCATGCACAATCGGCCAAGTGACTTAGTCATTTTGTATGGGGAATCGAAACTTTTTTCGAAGTCGTAGAACAAAATGTTGTTCAGACTGGTTGGTAGAGCACGTGGTTTAAAAAAAGGGATGTAATTGATCACTGATACATCCTGGTATATTATGACTGTGGTAAGTCGTGTCTAGGTACCACCTGAAAGTTACAGAATGTGCATGTCTATGTTAGGTATTCAAATGACCTATAAACCCAACACTTTAGTATGCTGTTAATTATAGATTAAAACAATTACAGGAAGTGCACAGGCGATAAGCGGTCTCAATTGAGATTCATTAAAACCTCTATTTTTGATGCGAACAAATTAATACGGCTATTTTGAGAAGCCACAATTGGCGGTTGTTGTTGTATCTGGGGCGAGGAAATTGCGTAGTTGTGGTGATGCAGTATCACTATATCACATAAAAGTATAGTAAAGGATCGGCCTATATACTGTCCCACTGCAAAACAAAGGCCTCCATCATAGAAATCAAGTCATCGCTACTATGATTTGATTAGGCGTAATCGCCACGCGTGCCTATGCGCATTGGTGATCACAAACCCGAGCTATGTTCAAAAAATTTGATACATACTACTTAGATATTATTTCCACTCTGTATCAAAAGGATTACATCGCGCTAGAGCGGCCCACTCTCACTATGTTTACAGACTTGATTAGTTCCAAATTGTACCTACCAATAGGTATTAGGTATTTATTGTGAGAGAGCCACGTTCGGCATGAATACGTCGGCTCGACCGGGGTGATTACACGGTCTCACAGAAGACTGGCGTGAAGCAGCGCACATGATAGCCGAAAGACGAGCAAAGTGATCAACCGATGGTAAGTGATATTCGCCGCCTATATATAGGCCCCTATGTCTATTAGACATCTGCAATACCAGTAGAGATACAAGTGCGCTGTCAACCTATAACCCCTTGCCCCCTAATTAGGCTTCCAGCATCCTCACTAAATTGACGAAACACAGCGCAGGCGCTACTTCACGCCGATCTTCTGTATGTTCAGATCAAAATAGAGAAGCAAGAAGAGGAAGAAGAAGCATCTCGCGGGCCAGTATGGCAGTGCCAACGAATGTTAAGCCTTGCCGTCGCGTCCGTTGTAACTGCAACGTGGGCTTTCCTCTCGCTAATCATCAGGCTGAGATGATAATTTACTGAACCAATATTAAAAAAAAGAAACAAATGAGGAAATGAGACAGATGGTAGTTGTACATTTGCGACCTTTTGAGTCTGTCCAAGCTTTCCCTTCCACTTAATAACCTAAATGGATTTAAAGACGGGGTCAAGTGCCGCCGCCATTACGCCGATTAGCCGTGCGCAGGCGCGGGTCACACTTTATTACTAGTGATGTAGATACTTTTTGGTATCGATAAATCTTTATGGTCACTTTAACTTTCATGGTAAGTAAACAAGTAAGCATTTATTTTCTAGATAAACCTAAGTGTGGCTTAAAGATACTATAAGTCAAAGCATTTGTCTATTTATTTAGGTATCTTAATAAATAAATATTTACCTGACTACAAATAAAACAAAATAAGAACACAAATTACCAGAACATTAATAAATTAACATTATAAGAGTTTACATCGGGATATCGACCTTGATTTTTCCTTATTTTTGAGTTTCTGATAATTTGTCGCCGTTGATAATCATTACAAACTATTTTCACTTTAGTGAGTACTTTTAAATCGGTTGGATATTGTGTCAGACGCCAATCTACTTCAGCAAACCATCTTTTTGACAATTAAGTACGTGTGGTACTTATTTTTTTTAACCATATTTCTACAAATAGTAAGATAGCCATGTCTGCCATTTATTAATCTGTGTGCCTTTTTTTCTTAGATACTTGATAATATGCAGAACCAATGTCAAATATTGATAAAAAAATTATGTATTATAATATATTTATTAGAAAAAAATATACCTATTTCCAAAATCGATAATAAAAAGGAGTCGATAAAAGTATTTTCCATGTCACATCACTATGTACGGGTCACACTTTATTATACGGGCCGCAATTGAAACCGCTGGGCCCGTATCATTAAAAAATCTCCAAGACAGTTTAGGCTATTTGTCAGTTTTGTGTCTTCTTTTTAGGACCAAAATTGGTGGGTCTTTCAAATTACAGCACTGGTCATTGTTGCGCATACGCATCCAAACAAAAGAGACGCACAGCGCGTGAATGGGATGGACTTAAAAATGCAATCGTGTATTCTGTTTCGTTTTAGGTCTACTGGGCATAGAGATGAACTAATAATTTTACTAATTTGACTGATCGGATGGCGCATTTGGTAGTGACCCTGCCTCATCTTCAAAGGTCGTGGGTTCGATCCCCACCCTGGATAAACATTCGTATGATTAACACTTGTATTTGTTTAGTGTCTGGGTGTAAAGCTATAATGCATTTAAGTATTATGTTTGTGTGTCCTCTGTTGTCTGATTTGTATAACACAATTGCAGTAAGGAGTCAGGTTGTTGATATTGTATGAGAAGCTGTGAGAATATGTTGGTTTATTTATTTATTTCTCCATTTTGCTTTTAGCGTAAAAGGGGAACACCACGTGACGCCGTGTGTACTGTACAAACATAAACTAATTTAGCTCTAATACGTTGCGAAGATCCTCACAATGTGGGTACTCCATCTTAATCCACAAATATCTCTACTTGCAAAGTCACCCTTATTGTTAAGATAACAAGACTGTTGTTCTTCCTCAAATTTGTTTGGAGAGCTGGAAATTAGCTTGTGGTAGGATCACCAGGTTTTAGGACCAAGTCGGATTGAAATACTTCATGCCGAAAATTTGAGTAAAAGCCGAAAACAATACAAAAAGATATTATGTTAGTGACTGTATTGTACCCCAAAAAGGAAACAAAGAAAGACTGTATGAAAAAGGTTATTCTGTCATTTAAAAAAAATAAGTACTTTTAAAGAATAAGTTAACTAAAAAAAAGAAAGCAATTTTTAAGGTAGGTAAAGCTAAGACAGCATCTTTTAAATGGCCAAAAATCTTATCTTGCAATATTTGTTTTGTCAATAGCTGAACAATCCGGACACTGTTTATTTTAGCAGTTTGTGTCCAGTTTGTGTCCGAGTTTATCAGATCGCCTGGCAACCTTTGTCGTGTCACTAACAACACTCATTTGGCTGCAATTCGCAGGGGTCATCAACACTGTCGTGGATTAGTCCAATTCACTTCACAGAAACACAAGGCTGACGGGCAGTGGGTAGATAACAAACCTACTTAATCATTTTCTTTACAAAGAACTTTTTTTTAATTGAGACAATATCACATACCTATATAGTCTTGATCCCTAGGGGCTTACCTTGTGCTATGGAAACCTATGGATCCAACACAAGTAGGTATGTTTTCATCGAACATTATTTTGTGTTAGTGCAGTAATCCAACCGAATAAAAATATATTGATACCAAAAGATGTACTAAAATACATAAACAAAATGCAATTTACAGCCACGAGCGCTACTGCAAGGTCACACCGCGTGATGCTGCTTAAATCATCTGTTAAAGATGCGAAGGCCTATGAGATGAATGCGATTTTTCCACCGGAATCAGAATGTTGATTCTGACGAGAAGATCCGGCAAGAAACTCGCCAGTTACTCTTTTTAATCGCAAAAATGTTTATTACAATGTTTTTGGCTTTCATTATCACTAACACTATCCTACAGTCCAAAACACAAAATGAAGAAAATAAAAAGCTAAAAATGAGGTAAACCGGGGCAGAACAATTCTTAAAGGCAGTAAGTACTTACCTGTTAACAAGTATGACGTTTTGTCAGCAATAATTTCACTCAACAATAAGACCCGCCACATAGCGCCACCACCTCAGGAAAATTTTAGTGAGGATGACCAATACTAATAAACTGAAAACATGGTTTGGAACTAAACTCTACTCGTAAAATGCATCAACTAAAATTTACTTCCACTAATAACTACTTAAATGTTGGCCCAACTAAAGTGTCCATCCAAACTCCCAGACTACAGCCACAAATAATTACACACAGAAAGTAAGCTACCCACTTATGAGCTAAAAAACGTGGCATGTACTCACGCATGCGCACTAACGGGGAATATGCCTTTTCGACCACATTAATCCTAGCCTATGACATAAGAATTGTCGAACTGTCGATGTCTGTGGTAGAGGCCGCGCGCTTATGTACTCATGCCGGGCAACAACCCTGGCATATGTCAACGAACTCTTCTAAATTCAAATCAGGGCGGAGTCTACCTTCTGTGTGTAATTATTTTGTGCTACAGCTTTCTAACGACTACTTACCTGCAGGCGCGTTCCGAAAGGTTAAGGTTGACAGTGCAAGCAATGAAATCAAATATGTTTTACTGTTCAGAATGACCCAGGGGACTGAGCTTCCGACCACGCCTGTGTCTTTGGTGTGGTAACTGACGAGTTTTCTCTGAGATGTATGCTGCAGTGGGCAAATACATGAAGAAGAAGAAAATACCTTTACATTTTGCGTAATAAGAGGAGATGATGTTATCCGTGTACTCGATGGCAGATCATTGATGATGATCTTCACTCATTAGATGATTTGATGACATCTGCGACACGATTTTATATGGTAAAGTGTAACTTAAATTCTGGTTTCGCCCATTGTAGGTACTTACTCGTATATCCTAAAAATGATC